>OZ023319.1:34972521-35520562 GCA_964007375.1 Ophion obscuratus | reverse complement strand
TCCTATCCTGGCTCACTCGAGATCCATTATATCCAAGCTGTGTGTGTCCCGGTCTATTGAAACTCCAAGATGTCTACTTCCCGTTTCACAACCACCTCGAGAACAAATTATCATTTTTTCTATCCACCAACTACGTTCGAATGCGCCCTGTCAAAATGACTTTGACGCAACGGGTGTCTTTATTCCGATTCATTTTTTCTTCGGTGTCGATTTGGCTGTCATTCTGACAGTTAAAGAGAGATATACACCTTTAGGTGAAGAAAAAATAGCTGATTTTCATGTTTTTGTTTTCAGCGAAAGATTTCTTTACCATTTTTTATACTTAGGGTATGTTTTATTACTACTTTTGGCTGTTATGTGATATTTAAAAAATAATAATTTTTTAAAACAGCGGAGGCCTGGCATGGTTTTCTAAACCGTTTTCTCAAAACTGGAGTGACGTATGACTGAAATACTAATCGACCGATTCTGATGAAATTTGATATAAGTATTGTCTAAAACATGACCCTAAATGATTTTGACAAAAAACATATTCCTCTATTGCAAAATGTAGCCATTTTTCGGAAAATTCAATCTTTTTGTTTCCAAGCGTGCCATTTCATCGATTTTCAACATTTCTCACTTTTTCTTGGTCATCATGAAAAAATTATGAAAATCAGCATTTTTTTCACGCTAAAGGTACCCCCTTCAAATCGTCTAAGTTGAATTTTTTCGAAGCAGTAAGAAAAAACACAAGGGTCGCGACAAGCGGAACAAATTCTTTGTGGATTTAAAAAATATGTCCCGTCGAACTCTTTTTCTCGTGTGAGTTCCGAAGGAATGTGCGTATCTGCTTTTCGGGGCGAGCATAATGTATAATGATAGGTAGAGAAACTTTATTTCCAAGTCTTCACGAGAAAAAGCTTTCATGCCCTTTCCCTTCTTGTCTCTCAATCCAGAGACCCTTTCCCACCCACTTTCGTTCAACATTTTTGCCACTGTAGCGTTCGCTTTTTCAAACTATGTGCGGTCCACGACCGGAAGTAAACAGATTTGTTTTCCATGGAACTCTTGTGATACGCGAAACCCCTCTTCGTCCACAATATAACTTTTCCGGCATTCGTGTTTTTTTTTTCTATTTTTTTTAAATTCAGTGTTTATTCAAGAGCATACGCGTTTTGTTTGATTTAACGAAAAGGATATTTTACTCGAAAAGTCGAAACAATCCTTCAAGACTTTTTGAGAAAAATTGTGAAGAAGTTTGAAATCCAAGTGTAAAAAATAGTAAGGTGGTCGGCACGGTGGTCGTCAGGGTTCTAGTGATGGCCATGTCTACAGATCAAGGTAGTTCGGAAGAAAAATCGGATGTCGAATTGACAATTTTAAGGATTTTTATTTTTACTTTCGAATGTTTAAAATACGTAGAATTTAATCTCACAAAAAATTACTTTTTTTGGTACCCGTTAGAATGAAAATTTATGATGAATTTCATAAATACTTACAATCGACATTGGTTATTAAGCACTCGGTTGATCATTATCGACTTTACTAGTGAGTTCATGCTTTAAGATCTTAGACCACAGTAACGGGTATAAAACCATGTGTGAATTTATCAATTTTTTTCGTGTGAAAAGGTGATTCACTCATAAAATTAATTACACATCTATTTAGTATGAATATCAAGCTGATAGAATGTTTTTTTTATGTACAAAATGGCCGACTATTAATATTTTCTTTTGTTATCTTTTTTTTAGGCGCTTCGCGGCATCCACAATTTTTTTACCTAGAACAAAAAACAAAAATTTTCGTCAATCTACATTGGAATACCTAGAGAAGTACGCAAGGAATTTAAAAAATATTGTTTTATTCAAAAGTTGTAGGTATTTGAACTTAAGAAATTAATTTTCAGTGAAAAATTTCGTTTTAACTGCTCTATACTGCTCATACAATGAAAAGTTTTCGATTAATCAGAAATTTCGTATGCACTTCTCTGCGAAATGCAATTAGGAACATAACTTTGAAATTTTAAGTAAATCGAGTAAAAATTGGCGAAGTTATTTGTCACGTTAATTGGAAAAAAGCTGTTTCGAGAAGTTTCGAGTAGTCGGTTGCGCATCGAAAAAAATATCTAACAGCTTGATATTCATACTAAATACAAAAATACGTCATTGTAGAGTAAATATATTCAAGAGTACTCAGTTCAAATTTCAAGTTAATCGGAGAATTGCTCTTTGAGTTACAATGTCAGCAAATTTGAAAAATCTGATTTCATATTCTTGAAAGTATAAAAATCTTGAAAGTATACAAATCTCATCTCATACTCTTGAAAGTTTAAACTGACGAAAAAGGCAAAAAATCGATTCTTTGAAAGTGTCACACTGGTATAGCCCCTTAAAGCAGTCATACCATGTGACAGGCCCAAAAAATGTTTTAAATTGTAAAACATGTGTGCGTGTTATATGGACCTGGTATATCAGACTAATGATGAGCCAACATTTTCTTTGTGGAAATCGTAGTTGGACTTTTAAATGCGTTTTTTTTTCTCAAAAATGTATTTTTCAAATTGGCTTCCATGATATCTCGAAAACTATTGCGCGAACTCGCGAACTAAAATTCGCGAGAGAAAAGTGTGTAGTATTTATAAAAAACGCGCATTGTAAAAAAAAGAAAGTCGAATTCGCTTTAGTTTATTTTCACCGCCATCATAATATGGTCAACACAACTATAAGCGGAAAGTATACGTAAACATGCGACTTTTGTGGCGTGTTTGACTGTCTAGTATCTCCGAAATTACTATACACTATTGTAAAAGGCTTTACAATATCGATATGGTTAATTCAGCTACGAGGGTGGGGTGAAAAGTTTCCGGACCGACCAAGAAAAACGATGTTTAAAAATTTGTTTGCTTTATTTTTCAACATAATCTCCATCAACACTGATACATTTCTCATAACGGTGTTCTAATTTAGTTATACCAGTTTTAAACGTAGATTCGTCAAGCTCCTCAAAATACTGATTTACAGCTTCGATAACTTCTTCGCTGCTCTTAAATCTTTTTCCCCCAAGCCATTTTTTGAGGTTAGGAAACAGGTAATAGTCGCTGGGGGCGAAGTCTGGAGAGTAGGGAAGATGCGGCATCAATTCAAACTTCAATTCGTGGATTTTGGACATGGCAACAATCGAAGAATGCGCTGGTGCGTTATCGTGATGAAACAAAACTTTTTTCTTCGCCAAATGAGGTCGTTTAATTTGCACCTCGTGCTTCAAACGTTGCAATAACTCTGCGTAGTATTGACCAGTGATAGTCTTACCCTTTTCAAGGTAATCAATGTATATAATTCCTCTCGCATCCCAAAAAACAGTAGCCATAACCTTGTTTGCCGATAAAATTGTTATTGCCTTCTTTGGGGTTGGTTCCCCTATTCCAACCCACTGTTTTGACTGTTCTTTATTTTCAGGAGTGTAGTGGTGGACCCATGTCTCATCAACAGTTATGAATCGACGCACAAATTCGTTTGGATTACGCCTATACAGCGCCAAATTGTCGGTAGAAATGGTTTTTCGAAGCAGTTTTTGGTCGAGCGTTAGCAAACGCGGCACCCACCTTCCACACAGCTTTTCCATGTTCAAATGGTTGTGCAAAATATTTCGCACACGTTCAGCTGACATCCTACAGGTCTCAGCTATCTCATGCACTTTCAACCTGCGGTCTTCCAACACTATTTTATGGATTTTTTTCAATCATCTCTGAAGTTGTGACTTCAACGGGCCGTCCTGAGCGAGGCTCGTCAGAGGTGCTCACACGACCCATTTTAAATTCAGAACCCCACTGCTTAATAGTTGAATATGATGGGGAGGAGTCTCCTAGTGCTAAATCCATCTCTTCTTTTATTTGTTTTGGTGTAAAACCTTTCAAATGGAAGTATTTGATGACAGCACGTTTTTCCAATTTTTCCATTTTTACGAAAACAACGGAAGCGTCTCGCGCAATGTGCTCTCAAACGCAAACTAACGTAGCGATTGGGCTGAAACTGTACATACAAGCTCGGTAGGAATGGTACTGTAGGACGCCGCTCCAAAACTAGACCTAGTGACACCATCTCTTGGTCAGGCCGGAAACTTTTCACCCCACCCTCGTATATCACAAAATCGGCGCACAAATACTATTACTCTACTGCGAGCAAAGTGCAGCATTATTATTTATGAAAGACGCCCACGGCAAAAGAGGGGATAATAAAATCCCGTCTAGTTTATTGGCACCGTAATCATAATATGGTTACCACAACTATAAGCTAAAGTAGTAACTAGAAAGTAGTAACTAACCATGCAACTTTGATGACGTGTTCGAATATCTATTATCACCGAATTAACTACTAACTATTGTAAAAATGTTAACTGAATTAACTACATCGATATTGTAAAGCCTTTCGCAGTAATTAATAGTTATTTCATGGATACTAGATAATCAAACACACTACCAAAACGGCATGATTAGATAAACGCTTATAGTTGTGTTAACCATATTATCATTGCGGTGTCAATAAACTATAGGGAATTTAACTATGCCCACTTTTACCATGGGCGTTTTTTTAAATAAATACTGTCAACATTTTTTTCAGTGCAAGTTTGTACTATTTATATGGTTAACATTTACACTTGTTGAGTATAAATGGTTACAAGATCCTACGAGAAGTGACTATGCGAACGTATCGTAATCTTATAGTGAAGACGTAAATCATTTGTGGAACGTGTCAATAAAGTAGAGGCAGCGGTAGCACGCTATGATCGATATAGATATATTAGCGCATTAATTTATCAGTTTTTAAAATTCGATATTTCGAAAACTATGCGTTGCGCCAAAAATCCATTAAAGCAGTGACATATATTATCAAAAAGCCGATCTGTGCAAAATTCCACCTATATCGAAGGTAACAGCTATTCGGAATTGCAGCTGGAATTACTTTTATTTGCAATGCCAAATCTACGATCAAAATAACATGAGTAACCGGTAGCATAGTGGCAGCGTGCGTAGTATAGATAGAAAGGTCGTAGATTCGAATCCATGTTCAGGCGAAATCATTTCTTCGATAGGAATCATTTTAGAAGGTCAGGGAATGACAAATTATGATAAACAATCATACACGTAGTATTATGATAAACAATCATACAATAAATTGAGGATTTTTGAATTTATGATATATCTCATACATTTAGTAGACATACCATTCAATATGGTAAAAATCACTATTTTGATAGTGTAAGGAAATATCCTTTTTTATGAAAACTTACTATATTGCATAGCATTGAACAATCAACGTATGCTTGTTCGAGGGTGGGGTGAAAAGTTTCCGGCCTGACCAAGAGATGGTGCCACTAGGTCTAGTTTTGGAGCGGCGTCCTACAGTACCATTCCTACCGAGCTTGTATGTACAGTTTCAGCCCAATCGCTACGTTAGTTTGCGTTTGAGAGCACATTGCGCGAGACGCTTCCGTTGTTTTCGTAAAAATGGAAAAATTGGAAAAACGTGCTGTCATCAAATACTTCCATTTGAAAGGTTTTACACCAAAACAAATAAAAGAAGAGATGGATTCAGCACTAGGAGATTCCTCCCCATCATATTCAACTATTAAGCAGTGGGTTTCTGAATTTAAAATGGGTCGTGTGAGTACCTCTGACGAGCCTCGCTCAGGACGGCCCGTTGAAGTCACAACTTCAGAGATGATTGAAAAAATCCATAAAATAGTGTTGGAAGACCGCAGGTTGAAAGTGCATGAGATTGCTGAGACCTGTAGGATGTCAGCTCAACGTGTGCGAAATATTTTGCACAACCATTTGAACATGGAAAAGCTGTGTGGAAGGTGGGTGCCGCGTTTGTTAACGCTCGACCAAAAACTGTGTCGAAAAACCATTTCTACCGACAATTTGGCGCTGTATAGGCGTAATCCAAACGAATTTTTGCGTCGATGCATAACTGTTGATGAGACATGGGTCCACCACTACACTCCTGAAAATAAAGAACAGTCAAAACAGTAGGTTGGAAAAGGGGAACCAACCCCAAAGAAGGCAAAAACAATTTTATCGGCAAGCAAGGTTATGGCTACTGTTTTTTGGGATGCGAGAGGAATTATATACATTGATTACCTTGAAAAGGGTAAGACTATCACTGGTCAATACTACGCAGAGTTATTGCAACGTTTGAAGCACGAGGTGCAAATAAACGTCCTCATTTGGCGAAGAAAAAAGTTTTGTTTCATCACGATAACGCACCAGCGCATTCTCGATTGTTGCCATGTCCAAAATCCACGAATTGAAGTTTGAATTGATGCCGCATCCTCCCTACTCTCCAGACTTAGCCCCCAGCGACTATTACCTGTTTCCTAACCTCAAAAAATGGCTTGGCGGAAAAAGATTTAAGAGCAACGAAGACGTTGTCGAAGCTGTAAATCAGTATTTTGAGGAGCTTGACTAATCTACGTTTAAAACTGGTATAACTAAATTGGAACACCGTTATGAAAAATGTATCAGTGTTGATGGAGATTATGTTGAAAAATAAAGCAAAAAAATGTTAAAACATCGTTTTTCTTGGTCAGGCCGGAAACTTTTCACCCTACCCTCGTAAGATCGTTGCGGTTAAAATATGAGCATAGTCGACACTATGTAAAAGTTCATAAGCAGTACTATATTTTAAGCATAATTATAAAATATTGTTGTCCCCTCAGGGTAATATAAAATATGGTTCAAATATGGTTGAAGTTACCATACATTTCTCACAGTGTAGTTTTCACCCGACCTAGAATATTTGTGATATCTGCCATAGTTTCTCGTTTAAGCTGAAAAAGTCGAAAAAAATGACAAAACTTGGAACGTAACTTTCAAAACCGTGGCAAAAATTTAATTTTCGATATTACGATACTCTAGATCCGGCGGTAGCCTCAGGTCTACAAATTAAATGCCGCTTGAGTTTTTGATCTCAGATGAGCAAAACCTCCGGAATCATGGCAGCCGTCAAACGACTTTTTTTTACACACGAGTGTCCTCCGAACGGTGCAAAATCAACTCAACTCGTTATTTTTGTTTGCCAAAATTCCCAAGGACTGTAAAAATGTTAATGAATGTGAGGTAAATATTTAAAGATATTATCTTTTAATAGTTCATAAAAAAAATCCCCAGAAGAACAGATGAAAATAACTTTCACATGGCATGACCCCCTTAAAGTGATTATTGGGCCAGCTACCTCAGAATAGAATCGATTTTCTTTCAATCTTCTATATTTCACATTTCGTTTCGTAATTTCGACAAATAGAAGAAAAAAACTTTTCGTCAATTGTTTGTCCGCGGAATTATCGGTGAAGATTTTTTTTCTTCGAGAACCTGATATGACGTTTCCTGCAATGCTAGAAAATAAGGCTCTCACCTTTATACAATATATTTTACATTCTTCCAACTCTCGAAGCTTTTCCAATTGAGATCGCGCGTTACGCGGAGATGACGAACACCCAGAGGAGTAAACCGAGAGTTATATAAACGGCATAAGATAAACGAGCGAAAGGGCAGGAGAGACGGAACGATCGGAGAAAAGTTATTTCGGGAATCGGAATATATAGAAAAAGCTTCTATATGTTTTATCATTTGAAAAGTATGTCTGTATATACAAAGATGGAGAGGGAGCGAGCGAGAGAAAGAGAAAGAGACGGCGGTGTATGCCTTCGCATGGGCGATTCGACGTCACGACGAAATAACAGAACCCAATTGTTATTATTCATCGACCGAAGTGAGAAAAATTCTTTGCAAGCCAGCTCGGAAAATGTAACATACGTATCAATCCGAGCATTCCAGGCCGATGGTTCATTTTTAATTAAGGGGTCATCACAGTGTGACATTTACGAAAAATCGATTTTTTTTGCATTATTCGATAGTATAGACGGTTATAAATATGGTCATCGCCGATTGATCGTCAGTAAACAATTTATATGAAAATTCCGCACTGGAAATTTCAAGGTATTTTGTTCAAACTTTTATTAGACATTGTTCATATCATTATGCATGTTTGAGTAAATTTTCAGAACAGTTGATTATTTAGATTGGGAGATAATGGGTTTTAAAAATGCAACTTTTAACACTGCAGAGTCTGCATTGACCGAAAGTCAGGTCACACAATTCGTCGTACCATTCTATTGTGTTTAGAAATTTTGAAAAAAAAAAAAAAAACATTATGTTTAGATAGCAAACTAGTTAGGGAAAGAGTGAAAAAAGTTTGGATTGCCTTTACTATTCAGTTTTGCTAAAAACGTTCGGTAAAGACAGAATAATTATCCGTAAAAAATATTTGTCCCCGATAATAAGAAGACATATGTCAACACCGCAGAACAGTATTGTTCAATATTTCGAGACAAAAAATCATCGTGTTCCTAAAGTTGAAAACTTTTATCACAAAAAAAATATTTGCGTTATGAATATTTATATTTTATATTGTTTATGTTATCTTCATTGACAAACAATAGTGTTGGTTGATTCATAACTAGTTTAAAACTTTTTTCGATTAAACATTAAGTTCAATAAAAAAATTGTGTTGCAGTATTATTTTAAATATGCCGCGCAAACTTACGTCATTGGATACGAGAAACGATGCGGTGTTGCCACATGTCTTCTTATTATAGGGGACAAATAATTTTTACGGAAAATGATTCTGTATAAATTTCAATGCAGACCCTGCAGTGTTAAAAGTTGCAATTAAAAAAACCCATTATCTCCCAATTTAAATTGTCGACTGTTCTGAAATTTCACTCAACATGCATAATGATATGAACAATGTCTGGTTAAAATTTGAGTAAAATATATAGAAATGAAAAGAAATTTAGTTCTTCAAAACGGCGTATACTCTCGAAGGAAGAGTTTTCAAGCTATCCGTTTCAAATTTTGACACACCATCTTACTGTGGAAGTTTTTTTTAAATCTTCATATTTTTTTAACGAAAAACTGTCGAAAAATAGTTTAAATTCGATACGTTTTTTTTTCAAACCCCCACCATTTTGTGAATTTTGATAAAAAAATCTCCATAGCAAACGGCTTTCATACTGATTAATAATCTTTTTACCAATTTTATTTAAGATAACATTTACAGCCACCACCGTGTACACCGTGACGACTTCTTTTTTTCAAAAACAATTTCAACCGTTGAAAAAATGTAAAAAAATAAAAATCAACGTTCAAACATTTATTTTCTGTTCTGCACGAGTGCTTTTATTTGACATAAAAAAATCAGGCTGATTAGTGTATTTTGACCGTCGAAAAAAAAATCGTGTAAATCAGCTGTTTTTCCAGAATTTTTCCACATTTTTTTTTCCCGAGTAGCATGAATTCAAGAAATTTTAGTTAATTCGCGGCTATCCCAATATTTTTTAATCGATTTTCGAAAGAAAAAAAATGGATATTTAATTTTGGTTGCTTTGACGTGGATTAGCCCATAACAGGGGTGTAGAGAAACCGCGATCTATTGAATAACGTTTTTCAATGAGACGTATTACTTGCACATGAGCCTTTTTAAGTGATCGAATATCCAATTGTCCCTGACGTATGGAAGGTCGGAATAATACTGATAAATGACTGATGGATGCTGTAATCGATTTTCCGTTTGTTATCGCCGTGCCTATCGTAAACTCTTCAGTATTGAAAGGGTTTGTATGAGCTCGGAGCCCAACAGACTGGTCGATTTCCAATATTTTTTTCTGATCAGGGTATTGGGATGACGAGGTTGGGATTCTCCGTGCAATTGATGCATGAAAAGCAATGAAGTTGTTATTATCTAAAGTGGGAGATACCTTTAGGCGACGAAAAAATTCGCTGATTTTTATAATTTTTTTTTAAAGGAAAGATCTCCATCATTTTTTAGACTAAATGTATGTTTTATCACTATTTTTGGCTGGCGCATGATATTTTTTTTATTAATCTTTAAAAATTGCGGAGGTATGGCACGGTCTTCCAAACTGCATTATCAAAACTGGCGTAACGAATAGCTGAAAACCTAATCGACCGATTCTAGTGAAATTTGGTGTGAATATTTCTAACATTATTGTCTAAAACATGATCCTCAAAGTTATTGAAAATTTTTAAAAAAAGTTTTTTTTATTGCACAATGTAGCTGTTTTTTTTCGGAAAATTCAATCTTTTTCTTTTAAAGCGTACCATTTAATCGATTTTCAACATTTATCACATTTTCTTGGTTCATATTCTGCGCATGAGTGTTAATGGCAGAAAAATCTTCGTTGGTTTTTTTTTCGTATTAATCCCGCCGACGCTGCGTGTCACGCCGTCTGATAACGTCCGCTGCAACCCGTTTGGAAGACTGTGCGATACCTTCGCCATTTTTTATTAAGAGTAAAAAATACTATATAACAGCCAGAGGTAGTAATAGAACATTCCCTAAGTTTAAAAAATGGTCAAGAAATCTTTCTTTTAAAAAAAAATCATGAAAGTCAACCATTTTTTAATCGCTTAAAAATATCTTCTCTCATAAGAGGCTTTCTCACTTTAGACGGTAAAAAGGGCTATTTTCATGGATTTTTCTGATAGGTTTATATTATAGATATTGATATGAAAGTTTTTACACTTAATAAATATACTTTCGGAATACATTTTAAAAAAGTTATTTATTTAAGTCACTATTTAGAAACGAAAATGGATATTAAAAAAATGTCCTAAAAAATTGTAGGTGTGCGCTGTTGATGAAATCTCGGAGATGGATCATCCGATACAAAAAAATCAAACAGTTTTAGATTCAGTATGTTAATGGCTATAGCGCAAATCATACGATTTTTTATACATACAACAATAACAAAATGGCGGACATTCATCGAAAAAAAAACAAAAAAAAAACGTGTTTTTCACCCTTTTTTGGCAAAAAAATATAAAATATCAACATTTAAAAAAATCCTTGATATCCGCTATAGCTATCATTGTGAAGAATATGTGGTTAAAATTTCATATGTATCGGTTCAGGGGTTTCGAAGATTTTATCAACAAGCCGTCGAAAAACGTTGGTTCGAGAAAAACGCGTTTAAAGTTTGTTCCGGTTACATAAAAACATTAATTTAAAAAAAATGTATTTCGAAAGTGTAATTATTAAGTGCAACAACTTTTATATCAATATGTATAATATAAATCTACCCAAAAAAATCATGAAAAAGCATTTCTTAGCATCTAAAGTAAGAAGTCCCTTTAAACCAAATACTGCCGTTGCTGCATGGAATGCCGGAGGTGGTTCCGGTACCTAGGGTCATCTAAAATGAAAAAAAAAGAAAAATATTCTTTTAGTACAATAATAAAGCTATCGTATGACCGAGGACTTTTTGAAATTTTGAAAATTACGAAAATGTCAAGTTACAGAAAAAAGTTCCATTTTTTTACCAAAAAACCAGCTTTAACAATTTATCATTAAATGGATTAGAATATTTAAAAATCGCGTGGTCATATGAGAAATGTTATAAATTATGCTCTGTTCGAATTGGAATAGAATCGGACGAAGAGTTTGAGGCTGGAACCTTCACAAAAGTTGTTATAATTCGGTCGATTTCTTGAGTTTTTACAAAATCTTCATTGCAATTGACATTTAAGATCCTAGGCAACAAAGGAACCTAGGAGCCTGAATTAGAAGGTCCAAAAAAGCTTTTTTTTCGAGGAATTTTTTTTGGAGGGAAAAAAAACCAGTGGGCCCAGTAAATATTGAGGTATCTTTTCATGTATATTTGAAATGTAGAAATAAAATGTTCAACAAAAACAATAAATGACTACAGATTTATCAGCCGGTTTATGTGTGTCTTGCCACGGCAGTCCCCAATCGGTGGGAAAGACGCCGCTCGTAATTCTTGACTGAACCAAATAAACCAATAAAGTTTTCAGTTGTCATATATTTTTCTTCCGGGTGAATTAAGAAAAAACTGAAAAAATCGTGAAATTATAACTTTTATCAGGTTTGAAAAAAAATGTAAAAAAAAAACACTTTAAGGTGGAATAAGAATAAGAATTATTTAAAAAGTGTTTTTCAACGACTTTTTTAATTCACTTAGAAGAGATTTTCATACTGAAGAATATAAACTTTGATTTCATTCAATAGGTCGTTCAGTTTTTTTGCGCAATTTTGGAAAAATCATGAAAATCAAAATTGGAGAAAACGTGCTTCAAAGTTTTCAGTAGGAAGAAATATCAATCGCTTCTCTGCTTTTGGCCTTGTGTCTTCAAAAATATTTACAATTGGCCTCTGTAACTTTGTAAATATATTCTTGGATAGTTTATCTATCGATTTAAGTAATAAAAAAAGGATTTTACGGACCTTCTGATTCAGGCCTTAATAATATCGCCTTAACACAAATAAATATTTTTCACACATTCCATTTCGATGCAACATTTATTCGCTATTATTTTACTATGAGAATACTTTCGACGGTAATGAAGTGCTATGAAAATGTTCGGCTGCAAGAAAAACGTCGTTTTCGAAATTCGTTGTTAACCAATGTATCCGAATTTACATGAGTACCATTCGAAACAACTAGCTGAAAGATTAAGAATTTTCAAAAACTATAGTCATTCGCATCAAATGAGAATGGTTTTTATTTTTAAATACATTGGCAACGAAATCAATTAGATTTTTTTATTCGACGATATTTAGTGCGATGAGTTATCGACCCCTTATCATGGTCGGTAACTCCCGGGCTGTTGGTCTACTTCACCAACTGGCATTATCAACACCCAGCACGGACGGGGTCGTCATCTTACCAGCACCCTAAAAAATCATGGCATAACGAGCTTCTGGCGGTGGCCACGCGTACAATAATGGCGCTTGAACATGCGCTCAATTTTTTTCAAATTCATGCTAATCATCAGGTAAATGTGGATTTCAATTCCGTGTTATCCATTGCTAAAAAGGAATTATTGTACAATTAGACGCGCAATAGTTGTACATCAGTAGGGGAGTTGTGCTTACGATGACCACCTTTTTCTTTGACGATATTCAAAAAAATTAATGACGTATGAATTCAAAGCCAAGCATTTTTTGGGACTTTTTTTAGAAGGGAAAAAACAAGTGAGCCCAGTAAACATTGAGGTTTCATTTCATGTATATTTGAAATGTGCAAAAAAAAAGTTTCAACATGAAACAATAAATGACTGCAGATTTATCAGCTCATTCCATGTGCATCTTGCCACTGCAGTCCCCAATCGGCGGGAAACATCCAGCTCGTAATTCTTGGCTGAAACAAAGAAACCAATAAAATTTTCAATCGTCATATATTTTTCTTCTGGGTGAAATGAGAAAAAGTTGAAAAAATCGTGAAATTATAACTTTTCTCAGGTTTGAAAAAACATGTGTTAAAAAAAACACTAACGTGCTATAAAGATTATTTAAAAATACTTTTTCAATGATCTTTTTAATTTACTCATTTACAATTGGCCTCTGTAACTTTGTAAATATATTCTTGGATAGTTTTTCTATGGATTTAAGGGGTAAGGCCACTGTAGAAATTTAAAAAAATCGATTTTTTTTCTTAAAAGATGCCTCAATGGCTAAATACTTCTAATTTGAATTTGGGCGCAGCAGAAACTACATTTTTCCTATTCGGCCGGACTCATAGCTCGAACAAATCGTGACCGATTGACTTGAAATTTTAACTGTATATTTACGATTACATTCTGCATAGAAGTACGTAGGATTTTCTCGATATATTACATAGTTTTTTTCCATAAACAATTTTCGGACGATGCTTTTCGAGAATTGTTAGAGAATTGAACTTTTATTTAAAAAACGCGCTGTTTTTGCAAAAATCGATATATCAAAAAAAACCTACGTACTTCTGTAGCTATTCACATGTATAATCGAAAAATAAATTCATTCACTGTAAATAAAAAATTGCAGGTGCCGTTGGTCCGGCCGCGCGTCTATGAAAAAAAGCTTCGTCGAAGAAAAGCTGTGCAGCCGGGATTTCGTGTTATATTACTTTGCAAAAAATACTTCATACAGTTTATGACATGTACAATAAAGGACCTTTTTCAGAATTTTCATTTATTCCATTGTCCCGCTAAAAAAATTCCCAAAATATACTTATTTTTTCCCCGCTACGGTGGCTTTACCCCTTAAGGGGTTACGTGGGTTTGGAAATTTAAAAAATCTATAATTTTTTTATTTTATTATCTAATAGTATTATCCAATGTGTCTAGAAGATTCTTCCAAAGTTTTAAGTCTTTCGGAGAAAAAGTCTAGGAGAGAGAGAGAGAGCCTTTGGGAATTTCCCCCATTGGGAAAGACCGGCTGGGAGCGACGCAGGTAATCGCATTTTTCTCGAAACACTATTTTTAAAGTCGGTGGACACGATGTCTCAAGACTGATGCACCGATCGTTTTGGAATTTTGCACACTTCAAAATAGCATGTACTACTGATTGAACGAAGGTTTTTTTCGATTACAACTAATTTTACAAGGTTATACTCAGTGTCAATTGTACCAAAAATTGAACTATTTTACATACAACTCTGCCACAAATTCAAATTTCAATTTTTTTTTAAAATCCTTCGTTCAATCACGAGCTAAAAGAAAAAAATTGGTTTTTAAATTTCAGATAAAGCTATCACGAGTTATCCTGACCACCACGAGAACACTTTTTTTAGGTTCTCCTGAAACTAGGTCCCACCTGCTGAATTTCCCAAATTTTTGGATGAATTTTTTTTTTAATATTGTTCAAATGTTGCTCTTTTATGTGCTTAACATTTTAAATAAAATAATTTATACATTATACTTTTTTTTAATAGAGAAAATATGCTTTTTTGGCTTCGAAACCCACGCAACCCCTTAAGCAACAAAAAAAAACGATTTTTTCTGAAATGTCTGTTAACAAACGTTTAAATAATCGTGGACTGTTTAAAAAATCGGGAAATTGATTAGCACATAAACAAACATCGGGAATCAAGATTAAAAACCCACTACCAATCTCCACAAATCAGGCAGCTGGAGAATCAAACTTTTCACTTCATCCCCAGATTTCGTTTCCGCAAGTCAATGTCGCTCATTCAAAAAAATTTCGCAACAAATTCGCCCCTCAATCCCAGGTCGAAGATTCCGAGGTAAGGAAAAATCGGCTGTACAATTCTTATGAGCAAGTATCACAGAAATACATAACATGCATACGGTATACACAAGAAGAAGGATGGCCCGACATGAGTTGGCGTTTGTCTGGGAAACCTTCCATGCACCCTCCCCACATGCATGCCCAGATACGTCCATACGATGCGCACCTATATATACGTACAGACACGGGGTTGCGCCTGCGCGAGTTTGGCAACGATCAGCTGGCAGCTGGAGCTGAGCTGGTGTGCGGAGGTTCTTCAGTGGCGCCGCGCAACCCCGTCGGCATACGCGTCAAATTTACGCGTTCAAAAAAACGTCGAAAAAACGTAGTTATGAACAAACAGAGTCCATCATCCCCGAAGAGGCAAATTGAGGGTGTGCGAAGAAGCCAGGAACGTCCAGTTTGATACGGAATATAGTGGAGTTTTGGTGGAGGAGATCAAGGTGGAAAACATCAGTGAGGTTTGTGCGCGAGGGTGAATAACGATCGCCAGGGGTAGCACGGCTGTGCCCGAGAAGGAGAGAGGGAGAGAGAGAGAGAGAGGCTCATGTGGGGTGCAACGCGGTATAGACCAAGCAAGGACGTCGAAGTCTGGGGCTGAATCGCCCCCGCTTCGTCCAATCCAATATATACTTTCCTTATCTTTTCCAACCAATGCCTTCATCGTCAATGCCAAAGTCTCGTACTGATTTGAAAAACGTTAAAGTCAGTGCTGCGATATAGGGAAAAGGTGAAAAAAAAAAACTAAATTGTGGCTCTGTCCGGTGAAGCTTTTTCCTCGAGTTATCGATAAACAATGAGGAGAGGATTGCAGAGATCGGCGTCAAGGCCATCGACGCGTGTTATCCTCTATTACGGAAGCACGAAGACGTCCTCGAGGACGAACGAGGACGAGAGCGAGGAGTCAAGGACGAGACCAAGGGATTCGGGGGCGTCTCGAATCGCCAACATCAATCGCTGATTTCTACAAATGATTTTTTTCTCACCTCTCTCCTTCGTTCAATCTATCACCGTTTCTTCTCCTTACTCTCGTTAAATGTGCAATTTTTATCTCGAATTTTGTTGAATTATCATCGTCGATGGGAATTGACGTTGAAGGCTGGATCCATTGCGAGGGAATTTGATTGGAGATTTTTTTATTTCTCACTACTGGCGAGCCAGTGCGCGATTGAATTGGCGAAATATTGCCGAAGAGCCTTCCTCGAAAGATCCGAAACTTCTGGACGTTCGTGAATGGTTCGTTGCGAAATAATAACGACACGACATCAACGTGCTATTCGCTTCTGATCGAACTCACGGATGACAAGTGTCAAAACTGAAAGCCCATCATGATGTTCAACGCAACGAACGTTTTCGTTATTGTCGTTTTGTTGCTCGCGTGCACAATGTGCAGGACCAGTTGGGCAAGATCGTACAACGATCCACGAACATCGTCAGCCGTATCAGCGGGCAACGATAACAATCCCATGCACGGACCGAGCTCCGACGATCATGATTTACCTCGCGATCTTCGACAACCTTATCCCGGCAAGAGCTTCGGCCCAATGGGACCGGTCGTACGGCAATTTCCCGACGACGTCGCACTGAGAAATCTCGCCAATGGAAATACCGAAAAACTCGACAACGATCCACACGCACCCACCAAACCGCTCCGAGAGTATCAGGTCTTTCACGTGGAATTTCATCGCGTCGAGACACCCTTTGTCATCGGGATATGGATATTTTTCGCCAGCATCGCGAAAATCGGTCAGTTTCCGTTACTGTAGTCGATGATCGTTGGTCTTAACTCGTAGGTACCACACAGGTGCAAATCTAAAACGCGTAAACTATCTCGTTCGCGGCTCTCTGTAAATTTTTGTTTGGCTTTTTAGGTTTTTTTTTCGAAATAAATATTTTTCGCACTTGGGACCATTACTATTGAATTCCTGAGACATTTCTACCCTAAGAAACACTGGTTATCGAATACGTTTGGATCATTTAGAGGAAAGTAATAGTAGTATGAAAATGCAAAATCCCAAACCGCACTAGTGTGGTATGTATCCTCAATCGAGGGGTGGTTACTACGGCTTAATTTAAACCTCATGAATACCGGATTAGCATATTTGATTGTAACGATTTCAGGCATTCCTTTCGGGGAGGCCCGTATTTTGTAAGAGCATGAGGAAAAAAGATGGCTGATTTTCATAATTTTTTTTATAAAAGGAAAGATTGCTTCACTATTTTTGAGAATTAGGGTATGTTTTATTACTACTTTTGGCTGTTACATGTTATCTTTTTTGTTTATCAATCTTTACCAATAGCGGAGATATGGCTCGGTCTTCTAAACGGGCTGCGGCGGATGTTGTCAGACGTCGTGACACGTAGCATCGACGGAATTAATCCGATAAAAAACCGGCGAAGATTTTTCTTTCATTAACCCCCATGCACAGAATATGAACCAAGAACAAGTGAGAAATGTTGAAAATCGATGAAATGGTACGCTTCGAAACAAAAAGATCGAATTTTCCGAAGTAATCGCTACATTTCTCTATAAAAGTACTTAAATTTTCTTTTTTCAAACACATTTAGGTTCATGTTTTAGACAATGAGGTGAGGAAAATTTATACCAAATTTCATCAGAATTGGTCGATTACTTCTTTATCTATACGTCACGCCAATGCAGTTTAGAAGACCGTGCATACCTCCGCCATTTTTGAAGATTAATGAAATAAAAAAATACCATGTAAAAGCCGAAAGTAGTAATAAAGCATACCCTAAGTTTAATTGATGATGAAGAAATCTTGCCTCTAAAAAAAAATTCATGAAAATCAGTAAATTTTTTCCTCATCCAAAAGTATCTCAGCTCCTAACTGCAGAAGGGGTTGAATACTTTTTCATCGACACACGATTCGCGTGAACACACTGATTACATTTCAAAATGTTCGTTCTATCGATCGCGACAAAGTTTTCCGACATTCCACAAGTTTTCGTATAACTTTGCGATCATAAAGCACGAAAATTTGTTCTATATTCGTCGTACTTGCCGCATGTTTGAATTTGGGAGGTAGACAACCGTCGAGAGGGAAAGTTACACACGAGTAACACTTACACCCTGAAGTCCGAGTTTGAACGGTGAAGCGAAAGATCGAGGGACTAAGTGGCTTAAAGGATAAGCGCACGGGGTCACTTGTGAAAATCCTAAAGTGTTATGTCACCTCAAATATCAATTTATGGCACCTACCTTAAGATCTTAACAAAACTAACATTGTCATCCTACCAGTAACCCAACTTGCCCAGTCACTATGTACTTTTAACCTTGCAAAAATTCCGTTGTCGCTCTTTCTCGTTTTAACCATTGGGGGGGGGGAGGAGGGGGGGGGGTCACTATTAGTCTAAATTCAAAATCGAGACCAAACCTTCCATGGGCTCCATCCGCCATTTTGAATTTTATAAAAAAGTATTTTTCTTGAATAACAAGGCTATTTTTAATTCTCGAGTGAAAATGGTAAGAACTAAACTTGTAGAAAATTCAATTTTCCACAACTTTCGTTGTTACAGTTTTTTCTCTACGATCGATATTTTTCGAATTGAACATAAAAATAGCGGCAACTTAAAACTATTGCATTATCAAGTTTGTTTTAAACTTTATGGCATAAATGAACATAAACAAACTTGTAGGGAATTAAATTTTTGACAATTTTGGTCTTTACTTTTTTCCCCTGTAATCAATATTTAAGGTGGTACACCAACGGAAAAGGAAAAGAGAATTTCATTTCACGAAGACATTCGGTTGTCGAATGGTTCGCGAAAAAATATTTTGACGGTTCTCTTTTTCTTTGCCGTTGGCGTACCACCTTAAATATTGATTGTAGGGAAAAAAGGTAGAAAGCAAAATTGTTGAAAATTCAATTCCCTACAAGTTTGTTTATGTTTATTTATGCTCTAATGTTCAAAATAAATGAGATAATGCAATAGTTTTACTTCGCCGGTTTTATTCAGCTTTCATTCGAAAAGTATCGATCGTAGAGAAAAAACTGTAATAACCAAAGTTGTAGAAAATGAAATTTTCTCCAAGTTTAGTCCTTACAATTTTTACCCAAAAATTGAAAATGGCCGAGTTATTCAATAAAACCAATTTTTCATAAAATTCAAAATGGCAGACATAAGCCCATGGAGGATTTGGTCGCCATTTTGAATTGACACTACCAGTGACCCCCCCCCCCACCCCAGTTAAAACAAGAAAGAGCAACAACGGAATTTTAGTTATTACAGGGCGATTATTTGGACATCGTGACTGGACTAAACCTAACCCGAATCCCCTATGTGTATTCCAGACGGTGCTGGATTAAAACTTTTCCTTTTTTCGCCCGTGATGTACAAACGTCAATACAAATATAACGAGGGTTAACAAATTGGCCAACTTAGGATCAACCCCAATTCGACGCAGCCGCCGCGAAAAAAACACCCCCCCCCCCACTTTTAAAAGTAAAACAAAGTTTCCAGTTGACAAGAGGGGAAGGTTTGCCATAGCTTGACCTTCTCACTGCTCGTCGAGTTAATCCGAAATGGACGGTTTCCATTTAGGTTCCCGAACTATCGATTCGTTCTAATTACAACGCGGACTAGTTTCTGAAAGCTGTCATCGTTACGCCACATTGTTCACGTCCAATCAAAAGGGCGTAAGACATTCCAATAATCATTTATGGAGGATCTCATCGATCTGTCGATTTTAGGGGATGAAATGGAAAATGTCGTTCATCGTTGCGCTTTTTTCATTCTTAGGCTTCCACATGGCGCCACGATTCAGCAAAATCTTTCCGGAATCCTGCTTGCTGATCGTGGTTGGTGTCGTCATCGGTGTTTTACTATTTCAAGCCAGCGAAGTGCACGTATCACCACTCACACCCGATACGTTCTTCCTCTACATGCTTCCACCGATAATACTGGACGCCGGTTACTTCATGCCGAATCGACTGTTTTTCGATCACCTCGGAACGATTCTTCTTTTCGCGGTCGTTGGAACGATTTTCAATACTCTTTCGATAGGTGAGTACGAAGTACGGGGCATTTGCACGAGGTGGGCTCAACGGGGTCAGCCCATGTGACGGCTATTTTTTTTGACCAACTATTCAAACACACTATCTTTGAATTTTTACCACACATTTATTATGGAAGACACTCTATGTAAAAAAAAAATGGTTGACGGCTGCCATGATTCCGGAGGTTTTGCTCATCTGAAATTAAAAATCAAACGGCATCTTGCTTTGTAGAACTAGAGTAAAGTGAAAATATCGAAAATTGAATTTTTGGCTCGGTTTTAAAAGTTAAGTTGCCTAGTTTCGTCATTTTTTTTCGACTATTCAGCTGAACAAATTATGGCTGATATCAGAAATATTCTAGTTTGGGTGAGAACTATAGATGTGCTGACTGTACCATAAAAATTGAGCGAAATCTGTTCAATAGTTTTTGAGATGTCATGGAAACCAATTCGAAAAATATAGTTTTGAGAAAAACGCTTTTAAAAATTGAAGTACGATTTACACAAAGAGAACGTTGACTCACCATTAATCTGCTATGCCGGGTCCACATAACACGAACACATTTTTTTCAAAATTTGTTAATTTTTTTTTATTCGAAAATTGTGCAAATTTTTTTTCTCGAAATTTATGCAATTTTTTTTAAATCAGTGCAAAAAATTTTTTTTCGAATATTTTTTTGCACCTCCCATGGGATGTCCGTCTAAAAAAAAAATCAGCTAAGTTTGACGCGGATCTTTCGAATACGTTCATCGTTTTTGAGGAGTCTCGACCCGTTGGGGCTTAGGTTCTGACCGTGTGAGACTAGACTGTGGGACTCCAAACTCTTGTCAATATCAGCTCCGTGCAGTCTATAGGGTGCGTGTAATATCCGCAGCGCCCGTAGTGAACGCAAATTGCAATAAACTCGACTATTTATATCTGTCAAATCTGTATGCACGTTCCAAGATGTTCGCAATCAAATTTAAAATATTGTTTGATTAAAAATGGGCCACCGCAGTTGCTGTGCAATACATTGCAATAATAGCGGCAGGAATAGCAAATGCAAATTGTATCGATTGCTTACAGCAAATTGCAAGTTAGAGCCACGCAACAAATGGATCACAGCAGTTTTACCTTTGAAAAAGTTTTGTAATGCTTCAAAGAAATAGACGTTTGCCTTATAACACGAGCTTGAATTATTAAACTTGGGTCATGTTTTGTCCTTAACTCTTCTACGTCCCTGACGTGTCTAGCAGATACCAACAGTTTTCTCCTAGATCGAGTTTGAGGTTGGAAATTAATATTGTGAGTTATACCCTCGAAGCAGGTCTTCAAAATTATGCTCATTTCGGTCTGAAAACAAATTTTCATTTATTATATTATAAAACTTACTCGATGGCATTATTTGGATGGAAATTAGTTCGAAGTTCACTTATCGCTAGATTGAATGATCCGAGTGTGCGTGAAGTTTGCGAAAATCGATAGAAATATCAAAACGACAACGAAAACGACATAAAAAACGACGACCTAATGCTACAACAAGAGAAACAACTGCTTCAAAGTATTCATCTATCATAATGGAAGGTTACGACGCAATGTAACATGTCTGTCACAATCCTTGTATTGCTTTATAACCAGGCCCCTGATTAAATTTTTCATACGCTTAATAATAGGCGTTTTTATTTATTATAACCTACCATAAAGTCATTTATTGTGAAACGTTTACGTTGTTGAGTTATGAAGGGTTAAATGAAAAATAAAAAATGTACTTTTGGGATGATGGTGAAATTTTCGTCCGACTGAATACTTTTTTGAAATTCTCAAAATTGGGACAATGACAAATTGGAGAAAAAAGTTCGTATTTCGACGAAAAAGTCAACTTCAATAATGTGTTATTGATGAAGGGATGGCATATAAAAAAATCAACCGGTCATAAAATAGGTAATATTAGAAAAATGCCTTACATAATTGCATAAAACATAGCTCGGAGAAAAACTCGGAAGAATACTTTTCACAAAAATCGTCATAACTCGGTCAACTTTTGGAATTTTTACAAAATCTTTGTTGCAGATAACAGTTAAGACGCTAAGCTATAAAGCTTTGCAATGAAAAAATCGTATCTTGGAAACTGTGGGAATACTATACTTTGCAAAATTATAACAATAAAATTAACTTTCTTAATAGGTTGCAGCAATTTTTTTATCCAATAAGCAATATTTTCCTTCGTATGAATTAATAACAAGGTGTTTCCCTATAATTTACAATTAAACGACATTTTCCTAATATCTACTGAGCTTCAGCAATTGAGGCTAGAAACATTAGCTGTCAGGTTTTATCCGTAGGTTTACCACTGACGCATATGTCTACTCAATCGATTCACATAAATAAAAGTACCACTTGTTGCTAGTAATTTCCAAATGGATAAGAAAACAGAGTTAGGACTCCTCTACTTTAGTCTCCGTGCTTACGACTCAGCCTTTTCATTTGTATCATGCTGTATTGATTACCCCCATGTTTAAGGGGCTACATCTATCTAGAGACTCGAAAAAAATGGCCAAATTCCATTTTTTTCCTCGAAAACGGTTGGTGAAAAAGAAAAGCATTTTTTTTGTTATACCCCAAAGGTACATATATTTAGAATACTCTTTTTTTAATCTTAAAAAAATACAGAAAATCAAGAAAAACATGGTCACCGGCAGATGATGACATTTTTATTGCGATGTTTGGCGGTGGACACTCTCCAGCTCAAACGGTCCATCGGAAATCTAAAAACCAAACGGGTTATTCAAGTTAACAATAATTACGAGTCGTTGACGATCGTCGATTTTCAAAATCTTTGTGTTAAACAACGTAGCAACGAATTCAAACTCGAGCATACGAAATCTATGAAAAAAGTCGTCATTTTTCCGTAACTATTACAAAATGAAGATCGATTTGGAAAGAATGAGATCGTCAACGACTTTTAAATGTTTCTCATCGTATCTCCTGAAAATTTGGAAATAATCCATCGAGTAGTTCTCGAGATATCATGTCCACCGACTTTGAAAACAGTGTTTCGAGAAAAACGCGTTTGAAGTTTGAGTATCGAGCAGCAAGGCGATGGTTACATTAAAAATAAAATAAAAATGGCGCATAAACTGCGAAGTAGCACACGGAGAAGCAGCAAGTATCGCAAAAAATGTATATATCTATCTGTGATTGAAAATTCCAAATTTTTCGACGTTTGAATATTACTATGTGCCAGCCTCACATTCTTCGTATCACTGGGACAATGTTTCATCGGACGTTATCAAATGTAGTTATGATATTACTGCAAATAGACTCGAGTCACTTTAACGGACTGCTACAGATCGATATTCCGATGATGTTATTTTTTTTTACTATTGGCAGATAATGCAAAATTTTCCGTTTCTGCTACTTTTTGTTAGTGCACAGACAACTTGTCAATCTCGATCATTTGATCATTCTGCTGCTGCAGCATATTTCCAATGCACCATTGAGTACCTTCCATCAGCAATATCCCCAAAGATCCGCCTTTTCTCTGTTGTGCCAACCAGTCGTTGTTAAATTCCCGAAGTATATTTTTACGATTCGAAGCCAGCTTTTCAAGCTCGTTATATTTCTGTTTTTCGTTTTTCAAATACAAAACGGCACGCGTGGCATGCGCAACGACCGAAGACGAAACGCGCAAAAATAGATCACAAGCACAAGCGGGGGACAAACCCTCCGTTGAGCTTTTAGAATTTCCGGCTTTCTATATCATCGCTCGTGAGCCATTCATGTGGTATGCACTCTAGTAACTGACCCATAAATTTTATAAACAGAGGGGCATGGGGAAGAAAATGAAATTAACTAGTTTCGCCACGTTCGCCTTTACCTTACTGACCTTTCCCTCATTATTGCGGTTGTGCAAACATTTTCCGCGCTAGAGATAGTTGTCGTGAATGAAAGCGGGATACCGCAAGTGACAACGATCAATATACGCGTGTACGAACTATGCCAAACAGGATTTATTGCACTGCTTCCCCACCTGGCTGGAATTCTCTCGTGTAGAGAAGCAGTAAAGAGAACTTAAGACCGTATTCAAGCGTGAACACCCATTTTCAAGATGATTTTTTGGGAATTTAATTTGGAGAAACGGTTGAGCCTTCAGCGTTCAATTTTCTCAAAGCATTTTATTCGAAATCGTACATGACATTTGATGTTGCGTAGGTCGAGTCGCGAAATTTTCTGATCGTCCGGCGTTGTGATTGCGGCCGTCCTTGTCATCTAAAAAACGTTTTTAAAATTCCATTCTTTATGAATGTGGTTATCATTCGGCCCTCCATCTTTTTGATTGCTTTATAATTACTATTTTTCGGGCCGCAAGAAGTGAAAATTTCATTGTAAAAATCAGAGTATTCTATTTCAAATGCCGCCATTTCCTAAATTTTTCCTAAAACTTTTCGTAGAGGGCCGAATGATCATCACATTCCTAAAGGATAGAATTTAAAAAATCATGCTTTTCAGATGACAAGGACGGCCGCAATCACAACGCCCGACGCTAAACAAATTTCGTGACATGACCTGCGCAACGTCAAATATCATGTACAATTTGGAATGAAGTGTTCTGAAAATTTTCTAGATGTTACTTCAATCATGTAGAAATCTAACTGTGAAATACTAACACGGTGAAATACTAACGGTTAAAATAGATTTAACCGTTCCTCTAAATCTAAAGCCCAACAAAAAAAATGTCGTCGGGCGTAATGATTGCGGCCATCCTTATCATCTGAAAAAAACGTTTTTTAAAGTTCTATTCTTTACGAATGTGGTTATCATTCAGCCCTCCATCTTTTTGATTGCTTTATAATTACTGTTTTCGGGCCGCAAGAAGTGCAAATTTTATTGTAAAAATCAGAGTATTCTATTACAAATGCTGCCATTTCGTAAATTTTTCCTAAAAGTTTTTGAGTAGAAGGCCAAACGATAACCACATTCGTATAGAATGTAATTTTTAAAAATCGTGCGTTTCAGATGACGACGACGGTCGCAATCACAACGCCCGACGATAAAAAAAAAACTTCGCAACATGATCTGTGCAACGTCCAATATCATGTACAATTACGAATGAAATGCTCTGAAAAAAATTAACATGTTACTTCAAACATGTATGAATATAGCTGTGAAATACTAACATCGTAGATTTAACCGTGTCTCCAAATTTAATTCCCAAAAAATCGTCTCGAAAATGGGTGTTCACACAACAATAAAGCCTGGAATTCCCTACGCGGTTTTTTTTAGAATATCTTAAGCTAGTTTTTCTCGCGATACGATCATCCATTCGGCATCACCGGATGAGTTTTTCATGGGAATTAAAAAATGAGATACCCCTTTTTCGAATGGGATTATCAAGCCTTGAGCGCATTTATGATACTCCGACGACTTATCTAGGGCTGGACACATCTTTGGACGTTCATTTTTATTAATGCTTCACGACAGGTGCATCTCTCTGGCTTCTGGCCAAAAGTGGCCTCTTCGGTTTCACGGACGAAACGGCTGCGCCACTTCTGGACATGTTCCTCTTCTCGGCGCTGATAAGCGCGGTAGATCCGGTTGCGGTGTTGGCTGTTTTTGAGGAAATTCACGTTAACGAGATTCTGTACATTGTCGTTTTTGGCGAGAGCCTTTTGAACGACGCGGTCACCGTCGTGAGTACATAAATCGTACATATTTACCATATGCCAAATGAGCGATGAATATACAAGTGTGTCAGATTTTGGAGCATGCCCGCGATGATTTTCGATCAAATTACGGTCTGAATATGCAGTTGCTCAATTATGCGACCATATGTACATCGGACAACAAATATCATATGATGGATGAGAGGTATATGGGAAAGGGGTAGAATTATTAGGAGGTTGAATAAGTTCTCTCTGTTCTCCAACAGACGGCGTTGCCAGAACTGCGTGCGTGTATACTTTGCGATGGTAACGTAACGATGGTAACGTAACGATGGTAACGTAACGATAGTAACGTTACGATGGTAACGTAACGATGGTAACGTAACGATGGTAACGTAACGATAGTAACGTTACGATGATAACGTAACGATGGTAACGTAATGATGGTAACGTAACGATGGTAACGTAACGATGGTAACGTAACGATGGTAACGTAACGATGGTAACGTAACGATGGTAATCTTTAAGAAGTACTATAAGCAAACTTAAAATTCACTGTATGTCATTTCGCCGAAGTGAAAACAACTTTTTTTCGTCACAGTGTTAAACATGTCAAATCTCGTGCCGAAAAAGAGATTGGATTCGACGCTGCCAATATAATGATGTTGATGTGTTTAATTGGAGGTATTACTTCACGACGACTTATGTCAGACGCTAGCTGAACTGGCAGAATAATTAGCAGTTGATCACAGATCAGTTTCGAAATGTTTGGAAACATCAGGAATGATTTATTAGAATAAACCATTCCACGAAAAACACAGCGAGAACTTATTCAATATCCCAATATTACGCAACCTCATCGTTGCGCGTTAACGCAATACAGAGATACAGCGGGGCAAATGTTATTCACCATGAAATGGTGAATGACAATGCGCGACGGCTTCACCCCAAGTCAATTAGACTCTATAGCACAGCCCATACATCATTTACAGGTACTCTACCACATGTTCGAAACATACAGCGAGATGGGACCACCGAGAATAACTTATACCGAAATTTTGTCCGGCCTCGCCTCGTTTCTCGTCGTTGCAATCGGCGGTACGATAATCGGCGTTTTCTGGGGCTTCGCAACGGGTTTCGTAACGAGATTTACGAATGAGGTTCGAGTCATTGAGCCAATTTTCATATTCGTCATGGCGTATCTGGCTTATCTCAACGCCGAAATATTTCACATGTCTGGGATACTCGCGTAAGCCTTTTTTATTGTATTTTTTTTACACATTGTTCGATACGTGTATTATGTTGTATTGTATGTGTGTGTAATGTGTCACATCGCGATATTGTACGTGGCTTAAGTACGTACGGATCGATACCCAACCGATGACATCAATACACGAGACGATGAAAATTGCAAGCTTGCGCTTGCGTGTCATATTGAATTTTTCATCACCTCGGATATCGAGGGAAACGAGTATCAATTAATATTCAAATTGCCGTTGGCAAAAATGTGGCCTGCTTAGGTTCAATTAGGCTACTACATTTTTAACGGAAGACACTGTGACGGGCCGAAAAAGGTCGTTTTCCGACTTTTTTGTCTGGTAGATTGTTTACTTGGGATTTAGATAAAAAACGGTATTTTATTAAGCGTACATTGAACTTGTTTCGTGTGAATTTTTAATTTTTCGTACGGAATGTTTATAATCTACAGAAATGTAGTACTCGTAATAGGTAGACGTTTTTCGAGAAAAAAAATTAGAAAATGGTCGGTGTTAAAACAAATTGTCGTTTTAGTGAAATTTTTACTCATATTCGGGGGTTTGAAAAATAATAAATTTGAACAAAAAAACTGGTATGTCCAACTATAGCTCGGCAATTACGGAAAATATGGTCTTTTTTTTAAATTGCAAATCGGACGATTATAGCTAGATTCCGGGAAGGACGAGAAAAATTGTTTCGAAAAAAATGCGATTGAAAGTTTTGGTTCACGTAAATCTACCTGCTCTCACTAAATCGTCTGGAACTTGGTCAAACTTCATATGTCAACTTGAATTTTTGGGTGTAGTTCCGAAAAAGACATACCTCCGATTTATTTGAAATTTCGTGCACCAATGTATTTTGACTCGCTGATTACAAATATGATAGTAAAAATACCCGAAAATTTGATTTTCAAGGTCAACATTCACAAGAAATGATTTAAAAAAAGTTTTTCTACTTTATTTTAACGTTGATCTTAGAGTAAAATATTTCCTACAAAAGTAGATAATATCGAAGCTAAAAGAGTTTAGGAAAATGTACTTTTTGGAGCATTATCCCATTTTTCTCGAAACAGATTGGTTTTAGACAAAACTTGTATAGAACATAAAATATGAATCTTTTCATAGGCTAAAACTTGTAGGCAATATTTTTCTACAAGATCAATATTTGTTACAATGAAATAGAAAAAACTTTTTAAAAATCAGTTTTTGTGAGTTTTGACCTTGATCATCAAATTTGCGGGTATTTTCACGATCATACTCGTGATCACCGAGTAAAAATACATGGATACACAAAATTCCGAATTAATCAGAGGTATGTCCTTTTGGAAAATTCATCTGATTTTTTAAAACTTATTCTTCTATGCGTATTACTTTGAAAAAATGCAAAAAAATCGACGTTTTGACTCGTTACAGTGGTGTCCCGCTTAATGCCATATTACAATTACAAAAGATTAAGGAAAAAGTGATTCAGTCCTATTTATTTGCGATTAATTAATAATGCATAAATGTGGATAACTAATTTGACACACGTATTTGAAAAATGTTACGATTCTGCTCGTTATTTTTTGCAGAATCACATTCTGCGGTATAACAATGAAGAATTACGTAGAGGCCAATATATCCCATAAGTCCCACACGACAGTGAAGTACACCATGAAAATGTTATCCAGCAGTTCCGAGACTATCATATTTATGTTTCTTGGAGTGGCGACTGTGAACAATCGTCACGATTGGAACACGTGGTTCGTCCTTATGACGATAGTTTGCTGTTCCGTCTATCGAATACTTGGTGAGTAATTTCCTTCCTCTTCGCCGATCCGAAAAAGCAACAAAAAAAGAACGCGATGCTCAATAATTATAAGATTAAAAAAAAAATTTGAAGAGAAATTTCTTTACCTTTTTGAGACTTAGGGTATGTTTTATTCCTACTTTTGGCTAGTACATGGTATTTTTCAAATCTTCAAACATGGCGAAGATATGGCTAGTCTTCTAAACGGGTTGCGGCGGATGTTGTCAGACCGCGTGAACCGTAACGTTGGCGGTATTAATTTGAAAAAAACGAATGAATGTTTTTCCTTTACTAACACTCATACGCAGAATATGAACCAAGAAAAGTGAGAAGTGTTGAAAATGGATGAAACGGTACACTTTGAAACAAGATTAAATTTTCCCGAAAAATAGCTACATTGTGCAATCGAATAATACTTTTTGTTTTCTTTCCAAAAAGATTTTGGTTCAGGTTTTAAAAAGTTAAATTATTAGAAAGATTTATATCAAATTCAATTTAATTATTTTTCATAAGGGTCCCAGAGATAAAAAAGGAGCAGAAAAAAATTGACTTATTCTGGCATGTGAGGTGTCATTGTGTAAAGCTTATTGAGTAAAGTACAAATATATTTTTTTTTCTTTTTTATCTTAAAAATAAAGATAAATTTTAGATCATTTTTGTTACGGGGTCTATCTCAAAAACTAAACTAGTTAGGAATTTTGAATTTCTGTATATCATGTACCATATACTGTATTTAAACAACAAATACTGAAAACGATTATTCATAATGTAGTATATATGTTAATTGATTGTATACATAATACAATCAATTTATAATGAAAATATATAAAATTATTGTTATTCAAATATTTACAATACCAACTGACTTATTTTTGTACTCGGTGCCAGCAAAAAACGAGAGATTGACGTCATGGAAGAAACGTCATTGCAAGTTAAAAAAAGACTGTAGATCGTCTATTTAACGTATTTTTCTTCACTGCCTCTTTTCCTGCGAAAAATGTGACAATATTGGCAATTGGCTGATACCGACCCCAAAAATAAGTAATTTGGTATTATAAATATTTAACAACAATTTTTATTATACATATTTTATTATATATAACAACAATTTTTTGTACTTTCGTTATTTAGCTTACAGCAGGAGTATAAAAAGCTTTTTTTAGCTATCGTCACCCCGTATGGTTTCAGCTTAGTACTGCCTAAGAACTAAGACAAAAAAAAGCAAAACCCAATTAAAAAATTGGTTTAAAAAAAGTTAAATTGTCATATTTACGGAACCCTAATAGAGCGAGGCCCGGCCTTTTTTGGCTATAGGCACGCCATTTTTGAAAATGCAAAAGTAGTAACAAAATACCTTTAAAAAAAAATCATGAGATTGAAGCTTGCATCGTCGAAATGCAACGAAAATGAAAAATTTCTTAATTTCTTTAATTTCTTTCGTGTTAATTTTGTGTTAAAAAATCTTTCAACCATTTTTCAACATATTCATTTACCGATCTACGATATGATCCAATAAAAAAAGGATCTTCTAGATTAATAACAATATAGAAAATAAAATGTAAAAAAGAATTTTCGTTGCGTTTCATCGGAACAAATTTTAACACCGTTAAAATCAGCCAATTTCTTCCTCGCCTAAAGGTGTCCCCCCTCTTAATGATAACTATGTTCGTAACGGTGGCAATAATAATATTTTTCGCCACAACTGTGATCCGGAAAGACGAAGGGTGCAGAGTGACGCAACAATTTAGATGAATAGCAATAACGAACCTCTCACGATTGTCCACGTTTGCAGGGGTGATGGTCCTAGCAGCTCTCGCGAATCGATTTCGTCTTCACAAGCTCAACAAGGTGGAAAAATTCGTAATGTCGTACGGGGGCTTGAGAGGGGCTGTCGCATTCGCCTTGGTCCTGCTGATCGACCCGAAACACGTGCCTCTTCAGCCGATGTTCGTCACGACGACGATAGCGGTCATATACTTCACCGTGTTTATTCAGGTAAAACATAACCCAGGGCGAATCCGCGTCACGATTATTTTAACATCGCGGGATCCGAGAACTCCTCCCTTTAAAGTTTTCGGGCCAATTTTTCATTTTCTTCTCCACTTATGGACCATTAGAAAACGACTGAGACCGAAAGTGTTGAGAAATTCCGTATAAAGTAACTCAACAAAAAAATTATTTTTGAGTGTTTTTTGAAAAATAAATTTTGATTCTATACATCGAATAACAACTTTTATTTGTTACGTTCAACGTTTTTGTCTTTTTCACGTTGATAAATAAGTCTTGCAGTTTTTGATTGGTAGTTTAAGGCGGAAGCCTGAATTAGAAGGTCCGAAAAATCGTTTTTTTTTTAAATTGCTTAAACCGATAGATAAACTATCCAAGAATATATTTACAAAGTTACAGAGGCCAATTGTAAATATTTTCAACGATACAGGGCCTAAAGCAGAGAAGCGATTGAAAGGCCATAGCCGGGTAAGTAGGGAAAAATTGCTCCCGCATTTTTTCCAGCGAAATTTGGAGTATATTCCGAGGTGTAAAAAAACAAATTTTCTGAAAATTTCATCCACGTCAACGCAATGGTTTTAGAAAAATGATTTTTTTTTAAATCTATATATATAAAAGAAAGTGGTGTTAGTTACACCACTTATAACTCAAGAACGGCTGAACGGATTTAGCTGAAAATTGGTGGGGAGGTAGCTTAGAACCAGGAGACGGACATAGGATACTTTTTATCCCGTTTGACTGCGTTTCAGTCAAGTCACTACAAAACGTGGTATAACAAAAACACATCTGACATGACACAAAACCCAAATGACAGTGGAATAACAAAACTTAAATGAGAGCTAAACGTAATTTTGTCTTTGGTTAAGTATGGTAAAAAATTTGACAATTATAAAAATGATAGCTAAACGTAATTGATAATATCATCAGTAATTTGTTTTCTCTTTGAATCATCATTAACAATGCCGCGACCAAGACGATCAAATCTTTCCCGACAAAGCCGTAATGCAAGAAGCATGTGGCATATGCCACATGCATATGTGGCATAAATACACATGCTAACATGTGGCATAAATACAAGGATAATATGTCAGAATCTATATATATAAAAGAAAGTGGTGTTAGTTACACCACTTATAACTCAAGAACGGCTGAACGGATTTAGCTGAAAATTAGTGGGGAGGTAGCTTAGAACCAGGAGACGGACATAGGATACTTTTATCCCGTTCGAACGCGTTTCAGTCAAGTCACTGTAAAACGTGGTATAACAAAAACACATCTGACATGACACAAAACCCAAACCACAGTGGAATAACAAAACTCAAATGGTATAACAAAAACACATCTGACATGACACAAAACCCAAACCACAGTGGAATAACAAAACTCAAATGACAGCTAAACGTAATTTTGTCTTTGGTTAAGTATGGTAAAAAATTTGACAATTATAAAAATGATAGCTAAACGTAATTGATAATATCATCAGTAATTTGTTTTCTCTTTGAATCATCATTAACAATGCCGCGACCAAGACGATCAAATCTTTCGCGACAAAGCCGTAATGCAAGAAGCATGTGGCATATGCCACATGCATATGTGGCATAAATACACATGCTAACATGTGGCATAAATACAAGGATAATATGTCAGAAGATATTTTACATCAAAATCGTGTCAGTTCCAGAAATCCCGATCTTGAGATGAATGAAGAGATACATAATCGGGCTTTACTCTTGATCGAAGACATGTGTTACCTTATGTGCGGCAGTTTATTAGTCAAATTAGGAATGCCAGCGCCAAATCGTGAAATGAATGACGCATTCGATCGAGAATTGGAACGGGAACGTGAATATGATCACGAGGAATTAGATTTCGTAGTTCAAACGAATGTACCACTGTTGAATCCCCAACAAAAGCAAGTTTATGATACATTAATGAAGGCAATTGATGATGGAAATGGTAGCTTATATTTCCTGGATGCCCCTGGTGGAACTGGTAAGACATTCCGGATGTCATTAGTTTTAGCCACTGTTCGTGCGAGATCCAACATTGCGCTTGCAGTTTCTTCTTCTGGAATAGCAGCCACATTGTTAGAAGGATGCCGTACGGCTCATTCAGCATTAAAATTGCTATTAAATCTTCAAACTATTGAAGAACCAATATGTAATATTTCAAAAAACTCCGCAATGGCCAAAGTTTTATCAACATCGAAAATCATAATATGGGACGAATGCACAATGGCGCATAAACGTGCATTAGAAGCACTCAACCGAACATTGAAAGATCTACGCATGACTCAAGATGTTTTGGAGGCGCAATGATTTTACTGTCTGGCGATTTCCGCCAAACACTGCCAGTAATTCCAAGATCAACTGCTGCCGACGAAATAAACGCTTGCCTCAAATCATCGAATCTATGGCGCTATGTAAAGAAACTTCAGCTAACAACAAACATGAGAGTTGCATTGCTTAATGATACATCTGCTAAAGATTTCTCTGAGCAATTGCTTACTATCGGTAATGGTCGAGTACCGGTCGACGAATCAAGCGGATTGATTTCTTTTCCTCAGAATTTCTGTAACTTTGTCTCATCGAAAGACGAACTTATCAACAAAGTATTTCCAAACATCATTACTAACTACAAAAATAATGAATGGTTGAGTCAACGAGCAATTTTAGCGGCTAAGAATAAAGCTGTAGATGACCTAAACTACATAATTCAGAATGATATCATTGGAACATTGCATTTATTCAAATCAATTGACTGTGTAACAAACGAAGATGAAGCCACCAACTATCCAATTGAATTTTTAAACTCTTTGGATGTGCCTGGCTTACCACCGCACAATTTACGCCTCAAGGTTGGCTCCGTAGTAATTATGCTACGAAACATAAACCCACCAAAACTTTGCAACGGTACGCGTTTGGTGGTAAGTAAATTGATGAACAATGTGATTTACGCGACGATACTCAAAGGAAAATTCGAAGGTGAGGAAGTTCTCATTCCGAGGATCCCGATGATCCCAACCGATATGCCGTTTGAGTTTAAAAGACTTCAATTTCCGATCCGTCTTGCATTCGCCATGACCATTAACAAATCACAAGGACAATCTTTGAAAGTTTGTGGTCTGAATCTTGAAAATAAATGTTTTTCACATGGGCAATTATATGTGGCATGTTCACGGGTCGGAAGCCCATCTGCGTTGTTTGTATTTGCGCCTGACAATAAAACAAAAAATGTCGTGTATCACAAGGTGCTTAACTGAAGAGTAGAACCGATGCACCAAAATGCATAAACAATAAAGAATCATTAAAATACTTGATTGTTTATATTTATATTTTTCCTAATAAAAAATTGAATTGAATAAAATCCAAAATCTGCTTATTTATTGCATCTAAGGCGGAACAGAGTTCGCCGGGTCAGCTAGTATCGAATAAAAAGATAAATTTCGGAAACGGTACAGTGGATCGAATTGATTTTTTTTGGCACTTGTTCCGATCAAACGTGTTATGAAATAAAATTATAGAACATCTTACGAAAGATTAAGGTTTGAAAAAAAATAATGTTCCTTATTTTATTATTTTTTACTATAATCCACTTGGGGTACAATAGCGAAATGTTTTTCATATAATCTCTGGGCACCTTATTAGATTATATAATTTTTTTCAAAATGATCGGTTTGGTACGCCACAGTGAAAAAAAAAGAAACGCACTTTATTGATATATTTTAGTTATATAGATACATAACTAAAATATATCAATAAAGTCTCATATGTGACTAAATGATCGGCTTGGTACGCCACAGTGAAAAAAAAAGAAATGCACTTTATTGATATATTTTAGTTACATAGATACATAACTAAAATATATCAATAAAGTCTGTTTCTTTTTTTTTCACTGTGGCGTACCAAACCGATCATGTTGAAAAAATTGTATAATCTAATAAGGTGCCCAAAGATTATATGAAAAAAATTCGTTATTGTACCCCAAGTGGATTATAGTAAAAAAAAAAATAAAACAAGAAACATTATTTTTTTTAACCTTAATCTTTCGCAAGATGTTCTATAATTTTATTTCGTAACACGTTTGATCGTAACAAGTACCAAAAAAAATCGAATCCATCCAATAAAGCGTTTCCGGAATTGTTGTTGTTCTTTTATTAAAAAAAAATTCATTTTTCTAAAACCATTGCGTTGACGGGGATGAAATTTTCAGAAATTTTTTTTTATACCTCAGAATGAACTCCAAATTTCGCTGGAGAAAATGCGGGGGCGATTTTTCCCTACTTACCCGGCTATGGCCTTTGATATTGATATTTCCTTCTATTGAAAACTTTAAAGCGCGTTGCCTCCAGTTTTTATTTTCACGATTTTTCCAAATTGGCGGGCGTGACAGCAAAAAAAACTAAACGACCTATTGAATCAAACTAAAGTTTATTTTCTTCAGTATGAAAATATCTTCAAAGTGATTTAAAAGAGTCTTTGGAAAAGTCTTTTTAAATCATTTTTATAGCACGTTAAAGTGTTTTCTTAAACACATTTTTTTTTCAAACCTGAGAAATGTTATAATTTCACGATTTTTTAAAGCTTTTTCTTAATTCACCCAGAAGAAAAATATATGACAAATGAAATATATTTTTGCTTTTATTTTATTGGTTCATTTGGTTCAGTCAAGAATTACGAGCTGCATCTCTCCCACCGATTGGAGACTGCAGTGGCAAGACGCACATGGAATAGGCTGATAAATCTGCAGTCATTTATTGTTTCATGTTGAACATTATTTTTTATACATTTCAAATATATATGAAATGATACCTCAATGTTTACTAGGCTCACTGGTTTTTCCCTTTTAAAAAAATTCCCGAAAAAAACGCCTTTTTGGACCTTCTACTGGCTCCCGCCTTAAGCAGCAGATAACAGCACGTTTGAGTAACAAAAGCAAACTTTATGTAGTAAAACTATTTTTTTCTTTTATTAATTACGTGGAAGAAATAAAAATTTGACATCAAGAACACAAACTCAAAATTTGTGTTGACCGGTGTTATCAATATTTTGAATTCCATTATCCTTCCCACTTTATGGACTTTTTCTTCTGGGCGGAAAAGAATAAAAAAATCACTATCTCGCGATATTTTTATGATCTTTCGATCTTACGATTTTTCTTATGCTGCTTTGACCTGAGCAATAATTCCAAAACTGTCGCTTTCGCTACCGAAGACGAGGCGAGAAGTCAATAGAGAGGGCTGATCATGTTGATGAAAGGATTATCGATTTATTCTTTCTTTTGCTTATTTAGGGCATCACTATAAAACCCTTGGTCAAGATACTGAACGTCAAGAGGGCAGAGAAAAGAAAACCGACGATGAACGAAAGAATTCACGAAAGGGTGAGAAATATTGATCTATGTGTCTATCTAACATTCCAAAAAAAAAAAAAAATCAAGCATGATTTATATGTTTTGACGTGATTAAAATTTTTTCCATGACCTTATCTTTAAAAAAAATTAACAATTAGACCTGATTTTTCTTTTAATTTTCTTTTACAAAGCCCTGATTTTTTACAAATCCTGTTTGAAAAGAGCTAATTGAAAAAAAAAAGTATTAAAAGAGCTATTTTTTTTAATTGTATAAAAAATATGATTTTTTTTTAATTTGTACAAAAGAGCTTTTTTTCAATTTTTTTGCCATTTTCGTGGGTCAATGGTTAATTTTTACGTTGTACCCAACAGATAATGGACCACATAATGGCCGGGGTGGAAGATATTTTGGGAAAACATGGCAATTATCACGTCAGGGACAAGTGAGTATTTCAATAATTACCAAGACGTATTTTTCGACGGAATTTACGACAGACAAATCATTCAACCTAGAAACGATTTTCGGATTATTATCGGTGCAAAATAATTTCGGACAACGAGGTGGCGAATAAGAATGTGAAAAAATTTCTTATCACTTAGATTCAAGAGATTCGACAATAAGTTCATTCGCCCTTATCTCGTGAGAAATCATTGCGGCGCAGAGCCAAAGATCCTCGAGACTTATTCGAAGCTCGCGATGAAGGATGCCCTAGACTACATAAGACGAAACGCTTCGACGATCGGCAACATCAGCGGTACCGAGAGCATGTCAGCTATATTTCGAAATTACAGCAACACCGGTCAATTTAATTCCAGGTAAAAAAGCACCGTATTAAGGGACCATTCCAGTGTAACTGGCTTGAAAATTGATGATTTTCATGATTTTTTTTTCAATTAAAATTCGATTATCTGTGCAATCTTTTTTTCGTTTTTAAAAATGATTTATGTTGCAAATAATTTTTTTTATAATATTTTAGTTTTATTTTTTATATAATTTTTTTGGCGACCGTAAAATGATGTCTCCAAAATAGGGATTGACGGTGGAAAGTCCTACGCCTCCAAAAATTGTCCGAAAGATAAAAACCAAAAGGATTATTAATCAGTATGAAAAACTGTAGAAGGGTACAGAATATTTATTTTTTCGATCACAATTGACAAAATCGTGGCCAATTAAAGATTAAGTGTCCAAATGGGTTTTTTTTTAGTTTTTCCAAAAAAAAAAATTACGAACGCTTCCATACGGTGTCAAGGAATGGCGTGAAGAATGATGTGGCAAAATTGGAGACGAATATTTTGACGTCGTTTTGAAAAAACGACGTCGAATCGCTCTTTGCAAGAAAGATTGTAGCGACCGGAATAATTCGAATTCCGCAACCAAAATTGAACATATTTGTGAAATTTCATATTTTTGGATAATACAACAAACAAAAAAACGATTTTCAAAAAAATTCACACTGGAATGGACCTTCAATTAGCACATTAAATTGAAATGCATACATTATCGAGGCCTTCTCAAGTCCAAGTTGCAGTCAATTGGAACCCGGCTGGAACATCGATCTCCAGGAATTGGAATATTATCCTTCGCGGAAGGATCTGACGGATGCAAAAATTCATCATCTCCTCGCGGAAGAACTCTGCAAGCCTTACAAGAGAGTAAGTCTTCGAATTCCATTGGAATTCCACGCGACCTATTCCTCGTTCCAAATTTTCCAGAATTAATTTTCCGGAACAAATTTCCCCTGGAAAGAAAAATCGTTCCTAAAAGATTTTCCCGAATCAAATTCCCCTCGAGCAAACCTTGGCCGTTCAAATTTCCCCGAACAGTAAGATTTGTAAGATTTACTTGACTGACTCCGAGAAATCAATAACACATTAAGGGGCTACATCTACCTGGAGGCCCGAAAAAATTGCCGCATTCCGATTTTTTCTTGGGAAACGGTTGGTGGAAAAGAAACGCATTTTTCTTTAATACAAAGGTACATATGTTGGGAGCCTTTGAAAAAAATCACCTTTAGAAAAAAATCACGGAAAAACAACAAAAACATGGCCGCCAGCAGATGATGAAATTTTTTTTCGCCACGTTTGGCGGTGGACGCTCTCAAACTTGAACGGTCCATCCGAAATCTAAAAACCAAACGAGTTATTCAAGTTAATAATAAATACGAGTAGTTGACGATCGTCGATTTTTAAAATAATTTTTTTTAAACAACGCGTCGACTAATTGAAATTCGAGCATACAAAATCTATGAAAAAAGTCGTAATTTTTACGTAACTATTGAAAAGTGAAGATCGATTTTGGAAAAGTGAGATCGTCAACGATCTTTTAATGTTTCTCATCGTGTCTCCTGTGAATTTGGAAACAATCCATCAAGTGGGTCTCGAGATATCATGTCCACCGACTTTGAAAACAGTGTTTCGAAAAAAAAACGCGTGTAAGGAGAATAATCAAATTTTTGGTTACTTGAAATTTTACACAGAATCATAACACCTGTTCGCAAATATCCTGAATAAATTACAGCAAATTGTTACTTCTTCGCGTTAGCCGAGCAACCTCCTTAAAGTTTGAAACATCGAATAAAAATAGCTTTGGAAAATGCAATTTTTTGACTCAACTGGGTAGATGTACCCGGCTAATAATCAAACGACCGCATAGACAATAAAACACCGCTATAGTAATGTGTAATTCGGAATTTGCAACCGAGAATTGAAACGTAGCAATAATCGCAATACTCTCCGAATAACCCTGCTTATCATTCAAAAGTAAAAGAATAAAAAAATTACCATTTGGCAGAAAAATAAATGTTTTTTTTTCTTTTCGTTCAAGAAGTAAAGCTTTGCATTTAATTAAATCTGCGAATTACCGAAGATAACTTGTTTCTCCGAATAGGCAGATTTCCACGGTGGATTTGATTTTTGATGCACGTTTTCGGGAGAAAACGGTGTCGGGCAACATTTAGTTTCGAGCTTATTTTCATCGGGGAATTTCTTCTGACAAATGTCGAACATGGAAACAGAAGCCACCCACGATAGGTTTCGAAAAAGCACTCAAATTCAACTATGTTCCCCTGTTTTGATTTCATCACGCAATCCTTTGTCGGAAATATTTATCCAAAGGGTTTTGCCTCCCTAAAAAATCAATGCAAAAAAAATCGAGTACGGAGACAGACTCTCCAGTCTCACCAGTTTGGTTCTAAACGTATTCGGCCAGACTTATGCTTTACAGCATCGTCGTCTGAGCTACAGCCGCCACGCTGTAAACGACCGCGATCTCTCGACTCAGGTCAATTACAAGATGCACATGAACATAAGGCGGATGATGGGGGAGCACAAGCATCGTCACAAGCGTAGCAAGAAGTTACTCAAGGTGAATGTTCGAACGGTAAAAGTAACAATTTCAAAAACTTGAAAAGGAAATCGGTAATGGAAGAGGCATGTATATGGTGTATCGTTTAGGACGGCAGTAAGCAGAATCACGTGAGCTTTCCGGAGCTACAGCAACAGAATGGTTCGACGAAACTTTTCTCCCAAGGTTCGTAGGCATCGAGATGTGACCGATTGTTCGAGAATAGGGGAGAGACACCATATATCGGATACTTTCGTTTGGAATTGATTTAAAAAAAACGAGTACACAATTGCTAAGACCTTCAAATTTAATGATTTTATGATCTACATGTCCTTTACAACAAGATGCTAATCATTATTTTATACAATACATCTGAATATTATGAGTTCACTGAACGTGAGTTCAGTTAAGTTAACATGTTGTTAAGTTCAGTTGAGTTAACTTGAGTTGAGTTAACTTAACATGTTGAGTTGAGTTAACTCGAGTTCAGTTACGGTAACATGTTGAGTTGAGTTGAGTTAACACGTGTGCAGTTGACATGTTGAGTTGAGTTAAAATGAGTTGAGTCAAGTTAACACGTATTCAGTTAAGTTAACATGAGTTCAGTTAAGCTAACATGATGAGTTGACTTAACACGAGTTAAGTTAAGTTAGCATGAGTTAAGTTAAGTTAACATGAGCTCAGTTAAGCTAACATGTTGAGTTGATTTAACATACGTTGAGTTAACATGAGTTGAGTTACCACGAGTTGAGTTAACATGAGTTGAGTTAACACGAGTTGAGTTAACACGAGTTGAGTTACCTCAACTGAGTTAACTTTTATAAAAAACAAAAGAAAACGTTTATCGTTTAACTTTGTAATTATTATCAAACAATACGTCTTTATGAGTTAATCTTTGATTGGGTAGGAACATTTTCGCACAAACGGATATCCAATCTTAGGCTCGATTACGTGTCCGATCTTAAGATTTGACATGGCTGAATATGAATAGTAATATTTTTGTACACATTCCTATTTTTGCGAACATTATATATTTATTAAGTAAAATAAATGCTATATTTCGTAAAAAAATAACAAAAAATCAATCATTTGGACTTGCCTCAATGAAAACTACACTTTCAACGCAAACAATATTTTTCTACGCTGGCGAAAAGTAACATCTGTTCACTGATTCGCCATTTTTGTTGCTAGGCAATCAAAAGTTTTCCAGTGGCAATATCTTACAACTAGTTATTAGTGTATAAAATGAAAAACAGATGTCGCTATAGGAAAACTCGACATAGTCCACTATCCGATATTAAGCAGCTATTCGATATATGGTGCTTGACCACTGCGAGAAAATCTTCAACGGAGAATGCAAATGATTTTTAGACTACATGAACGGCGTCCTCTACGAGACGGAGAACGACGACGATAACTCGAAGCCGTCGAGCAAGGAGGATTGGGACTCCGCGATAACTTTCATAGCTCGAGCTTCCGGTAAACAAAAAAATCATTGTTATTTTAAATTCAATCCCTAAACGGTGGATAAATAACACTCCTCATTTTCTGATCCGTACGACGGAATGATTGTTTCTCATGTCGTTGATAGATTCGAATCCCGGGGGCGAGGGATCGCACACGGACAACGGAAACGACGGCGACGACTACGAAGATGATGCAGAGAGTGATGGCGGCGGTGGGCGAAAGCAGCGAGGAGAAGGTACCGGATGAAATATACATGAACTTAAATCAAGCTTTGAAAGAAAAAAAAAGGATTCTAAATTCGATATAATCAAGGGGTTGGGCTACTGTGACGACCCGAAACTAGTTATTTTATTGAAAAAAAAAACATTTTTTCTAATATAAAATTATTGAAAAAAAATTATTTTGTTATTTGAAAATATTTTAAAATACTTTTTTTATTGAAAAAATTTACACGAATAAGTGAGATGATTGAGAAATCATTTGGACATTTATTTGTACGTACATTAAGAAATTTGTTTACCAAATTTTATTTGACGATATTAATTATTAACCCTACGTCGATACATTTGATACGGATGAATTCTAAAAAAAATGCTCACTTTTCCGGAAGTGACAATTTTATAGAATTTTTTTACGGCAAATTCGTTTAATATTTACCAAACTTTAATTATGCAAAGGTATTTAATAATATTTAAAGTGTATCCCTGTTTTTTTTTTCAATCAAAAAAAGATTTTTTTCATTAAAAGTCAACGAAGGGTTAGAGAAGTTTTTAACAATCTCGTGAAGGGCCTCTGGACGTGAGGGGCTCAACGGTGTAATTGATTTTTGTTGACGTGAAACGAAAATAATTTTTTTCTTAAGACCTTAGGCCACAGTTACGGGTATAAAATCATGTGCGAATTTATCAATTTTTTTTTCGTATGAAAAAGTGATTCACTCACAAAATTAATTACTCGTCTATTTAGTATGAATATCAAGCTGTTAAAAAAAATATTTATTTTCGATGTACAAAATGGCCGACTACCAATATTTTCTTTGTTATCTTTTTCTTTAGGCGCTCCGCGGCGTGACATTTAGCACCCACAATTTTTAACCTAGAACAAAAAACAAAAATTCTCGCCAAACTACATTAGAATACCTAGAGAAGTACATACGGAATTTAAAAAATATTGTTTTATTCAAAAGTTGTAGGTATTTGAACTTAAGAAATGAATTTTTAGTGAAAAATTTCGTTATAATTGCTGATAAATTGCTCATAAAATGAAAAGTTTTCGATTAATCAGAAATTCCGTACGTACTTCTCTGCGAAATGCAATTAGGAACATAACTTTTAAATTTGAAGTAAATCGAGTGAAAATTGCTGAAGTTATTTGTCACGTCAATTGGTTCACGCCAATTGGAAAAGAGCTGTTTTAAGAATTTTCGAGTAGTCGGCCATTTTGTACATCGAAAAAAAAATATATATATATTTTCTAACAGCTCGATATTCATACCAAATAGATGTGTGATTGATTTTATGAGTGAATCACTTTCTCATACGAAAAAAAATTGTTAAAATCGCACATGATTTTATACCCGTTACTGTGGCCTAAGGCCTCAAGGAGTTTTAGGGATAATTGACGTTACATTGACCATGTGAATCAAATTTATACAATAATTTTTTTTTCGTATACTCAATGCCCCCTCTCAATTTTGATTCGATCGTCTACACCGCTTCTATCAAATTTACAATTGAAGAAACACTTGTTACTATAGGGAGATGCCAAATTGTCATAATGTACTCAGTGGTTTGACAGTTTTTCACTCACAAGGAAAGGTTGCGAGGTCGACCTCTCCGATTTCGATGAAACTTGGCATGCTCGTAGAATGAATAAAAATAGACGACACGTATTTTTTAATATCTGCGGAACCCGATTTTTAAGGGGGTATATACCTTTGTGAGGGAAGAACCAAGGGTCATTTTTGGCAATTTATTTAAGAAAAACAAAACAATGATTTTAAAATCGGGTTTTTTATACGTGTTAGTACAAGTCTGAAAGTAAAAGATTTTTTTTTATTATTTTGAAACAGATGGGCGGTGTAGTAGTCGATTAAAGAAAACTCCTTTTTTTCATAGAACAAATAACAAAAAATATTTTGACAGTAAATATAAAAAACTAGTCCAGTACGTAGGGGTTTTTCAAGATATTGATTTTTTTAAATGGTGTTGATATAAAGAAGAAAAAATATGTAAAAAAATCGGGCGAATATTGATCATAACATTTTTGAATTTCATCTTATCGAAAAAACCCTATGTACTGGCCTAGAAAATGTTGTCAAGAAGCTACAGTTAAAATTTCGAGTCAATCAATTGAAATCTCGAGGCACACATGCCCGTGTCTAAAAACATAGTTTCGAGAAAAACGCGTTTAACTCTTCGAGTGCACACTGGGTCGTTTTGAGCCAGTGATTTTTTTCGTGTAAGTACGTATTTTTCAACGTATGCCCCACTTGGAACGAATGTTTTGGCATTTACTTTTCGTTTTCGTCAAAAAATAAATTTAGGGCCATAAAATATGGATAATTTACTACAAAAAACGTATCTACAAAAAAAAATGTATATTCATCAGAATACAACGATTTGAAAAACGCCTTGGGTCAGATTGGCCCAATATGCACTTATAGGTTGGCGGCGGAGGTGTGCACTCGAAGTGTTAAAGTTTTAAGTACTGTAAAATCACGTATTTTTCAACGTATGCCCCACTTTGAACGAATGTTTTCACATTTAATTTTCGTTTTCGTCAAAAAAATAAAGTTAGGGCCATAAAATATGGATAATTTACTACAAAAAACGTCTCTGCAAAAAAAATGCATATTTACCGAAATACAACGATTTGAAAAACGCCTTGGGTGCAGATTGACCCAACATGCACTTATAGGTTGCCGGCGGAGGTGTGCACTCGAAGGGTTAAACTTTCAAGTACTGTAAAATCATGGAAATTTCGTGTTTACCTTTAATCGTCGATGCCTGGACGATACAATTGTCCTTCTAATTCAACATTCTCTTGCTCTTTTTCTTTTCAGAAACATGTAGGAAAAAAAACGGAAAAAAATTCTAACAGCTTGATATTCACACTAAATAGATATGTAATTAATTTTACGAGTGAATCACTTTTTCACACGAAAAAAAATTGTTAAATTCGCACATGATTTTATTCCCTTTACTGTGGCCTAACGCCTTAATTTGTGTGCGAAGGTGACAGGTTCCGGGTGACTACCCCAACTGCAACGGAGTCAGTCTTACCGTGGAAGCGCGAGGACGACTACGACACGGCGAGGCCAGTCAAACAAAACGAGTTTCCGGCATGGTGCTCGAACAAAGAGTACCTCGCGTACAGTTCGCCATCGGCAACTTTTTTAGGTGGTATCGAGCAGCCGAAATTTCAATCGGTTATCGGTCTGTTTCGTAGAGACAGCATAGCCACGCCAGAAATACCGGATACACTCGAGGATGCGGACGAGAGCGACGAATACACGGCCATGAGGCCCGAAACTGTGGCGTCGCCGGCTAGGAATTTAGGTAGACCGCCTTAGGACTGAATTTACTAGGTAGAGCTATTAGTTATAGCCTCAATGTTTTATCTCCTTATCAGAATGTCGTCTTTCTAAAAAAAAAGAAGAAAAAAATCATCGGAAACACAAAGATGAATGATTTGTTTGAATCAATTGCAAATATAGTTCTTTTGACGTATTTTTGTTTACATTTAATATATTTTTATTTACTTCTACCAAAATATTTTATCAGCCTTAGATAAATGATTTTATTTATTGACGTTATTAAAAGAAAAGAAAAAATGACGGGTGTTGAATTCGAAGAATCAATTATTCAGGCTGAATAAATATTTTGGTGAAGGATTTATTGGCCGACTGAGTGATTTAATAGATTGAAATAAATGGTAAGGCAGAAGAAGAGCATGCCTTGCGTTTTTGCGCGGAACTCCGTATTGTGAGTAACCTCAAAACGTTTTTCGTTTTTTTTTTCTTCAAGAAATCCAGCTATTTATTTGAATTTACAGTCGTAATTTGGGATCGACTAGATTTTGTGCGGAAATAGCATGAATAATTGTTGCTGGAAAGAATGAGATGAAAAAAAATACTATTGAAGGGAGGAATGAGGAATTGACGAATTGAAGGAATTAAAGAAAGAATAAGACGTCGAAAAAACACTATTGAAATTGAAAATATATTTTTCTATTAGGGGTAATGTCCTTTTACGAAGAAATTAATTTTTTTTCAATGAGTCTACAAAAGCTGGAATCCAAAAAACCGGTCGGTTTTTAATATTTTTCTGTGATGAGAGTATCCGGATAAAATAGTCGGGATTTTACACAATCAATACGTGGTCGCGCCAATTTTGAGTTAAAAAATTGTAAATATTGATAAACAGTGAAGTTATTATGGTAATTCTTTAGATAAGTGACTTTTCCGAAAAATGGGCCTAAAATTATTTTTCTGCTATTTTCTCATTTATTGGATTATCAATGATGATATTTAGTCGGCGGAAGCTGAAATTCACCCCCACCCACATCCCTATAAAAAGTTATGGGATTTTGAAGTACGCGGAAACACCTGATAAAATAGTGCATTTTTGAAAATTCCAACGCTTGTATTGAGTTTGTTTGGGTTTTTTTAAAATTCGAAACGATTTTGAGCGATTTTTTGCTCGTAAAAAATTCTCCCAACTGAATATTATCATTTATAACGCAAAAAATGAAAAAAATGGCAAAAAAAGTTCAGCTCATTTTTCGGAGAAGTCATTTATCCAAGAAATTACCATTACTATTATTTAAAAAAAGTTAAAATTATCTAAAAATAAGAGTGATTTATTATAGAAATAACGAATTAACTTCAAGTAAAATAATAAAACTTCCGAATGAACTGATATTTTTGTTTCAATTATAAAAATTAGGAAAATGCCACATTGCAGAAAAAAAAGTTCGATTGTCCACCGGAAGGCAACTTCAACCATTTGTCATTACCAAATGGATAAACATAAAAAAGTATCATCTGGAGGTACTGCAGACAATGTTATAAACTATGCTCTATCCGAATTTGAAGTGAATCGGACGACTAGATTTTGAGATACGACTTGCACCGTTGCATAAAACACAGTTTCGAGGAATAGGCAAAAGACAAATGCGAAACTCACAGCGATCTCTCCCTTCACAAAAATCGTCATATCTCGGTCAAATTCTTTAATTTCTACGAAATCTTTGTTGCAAATTGAAGTTGAGACCTCAGGCGATAAATCTGCACAATAAAAAACATCGTCCGTTACAAATATCGAGCTTATGCAGAGTCCTCAAGTTGGACGCATAATTGCAGTGTATAAAAATGTCTATTCGACTGAAGTAACATTGTGATATAGTGAAATAAACGTTTTTCCTCAGGGACAGTTGTAATCACTTGAAACATTCAGTTAACGCTACATCTACCTAGACCCAAAAATGTCTAAATAGCGATTTTTTTCTGAGAAATGGTTGGTGAAAAAGAAACACATTTTTTCTTAAGACAAACGTCAGTTCTTGAGACATATAGAGAATGTTTTAAAAAAATCACCAACAAATACAGAAAAACAACAAAAACGTGGCCACCGGTAGACGACGAAATTTTTTTCGCGACGTTTTGCGGTGGACACTCTCCAGCTTAAACAGTCCATCGGAAATCTTAAAACCAAACGGGTTATTCAAGATAAAAATAAATACGAGTCTTTGACGATCGTCGATTTTTGAAATCTTTTTTTTTTTACCAAAGTGGCGACGAATTGAATCTCGGTGTACAAAATCTATGAAAAACGTCGTCATTTTGACGTAACTATTAAAAAATAACGATTGATAATGAAAAAGTGAGATCGTCAACGACCTTTGAATGTCTCTTATTGTATCTCGTGTAAATTTGGAAACAATTCATCAAGTGGTTCTCGAGATATCATGTCCACCGACTTTGACAACAGTGTTTTCGACTGGCCGACTATTAAGGGGTAAGGCCACTGTAACGGCCCAAAAAAAAAGGTTTTTTCACTAATTTTTTGCTCCCGAAATTGAAGGTATTTGAAAAAAAACTTTTAATGGTGTTATCGGGCATACATTAAACTTCATTATAAAATTTTTTTACAGTAAAAAAAAAAACAAAATGGCGGTTCCACAGCTATCTTCCCGGGACATGTTTTGCTTCCAGGGCTCCGCGGCACGCAGCACCACTGGTGCACTTTTGAATCTAGAACAACAAAAAAAAACCATTCATCTAGAGGGCTATAGCTAGAGAATGTCGATCGGATTTTAAAAAGTATCAATTTTTGTGGATTTGGCGTGCGTTTGAAAAAAAAATTGATTTTTGACGAAAAAAACGGCAAGTTTTTTGTTAATAAAAAATCAATAAATAAAGTTCTTGAAAATTCCGATCGACATTCTCAAGATAATGTAAATGTTCACATCTGGTTAAAATTTCAAGTAAAAAAAATGAAAATTGTTCGAGTTATGCTGCGTGCTATTTTTAAAAACCATGTTTCGAGAAAAACGCGTTTAAAGTTTTGCGAATAGTTTTTTATTGGAAAAAATTTAAAAAAGAAGAAGCACAGCACCTTTTTTTTCTTATTCTAGAGGGTTTAAACTATTTTTGAGGCCAATAAAAAAAAATCGATTTTTCAAAAAATTTACAGTGGCCTTACCCCTTAAAAGCTGCAGCTCATTCAATTTTAACGGGGTATCCCTCGCTGGAAGCCCAATTTGAAGGGTCAGAATGATGGATTTTTTTTAGTAACTTTGGTTGGAATAAATTATTTTTTTCCCTGCATGTTGTACGCATGTTTGTGGATACAATGTAATTTTTTCGGAAGAAAATCGTTTAAAGTGTTCGTGGTGCTGCAGTTGGCGTTGCAGTCCTCCAGCGGCGAGATCTGAAACGGCGGGATCTCTACCAGGCTCAAATGTCATCTAAAACGAAAACAAACAAAAAATTCTTTAAACATATTCAGCTGGCTATAGGTTCACGATCCACTTTTCGAAATTTCGAAAAATACCAAAAATCACAGCGTCTCCAAAGAAAACCTCATTTTTCTGTTGAAAAACAGCATGTTGAAGTCATTGTTATTAACAAATGGTTGACCCAATTAAAAAATGCGATCGTGAACCGAAAATGACTACTGTTTGGACACTAACTGTGAAAATTCAAGTCAACAGTGTGAAAGTTACTCAACATATCAATCCCGCCGTGTCGAGAAATGTAGTTCCGAGATAATCGCGTTATAACGCGACGTATCGCGATAAACCCGACGCACACTGTTCCACTAAAAAAGGTGTAACTTCGTCATTTTTTTTTAGTTTCAGGGTCCGCTTGGTCTGAAAATATTCCTGAAAATTCACACTACCACAATAAGGAGAAAAGATAGATTTTTTTTGTTTCCAGACAGGGAAGTCCCCTTAAGAATATCTGAATGAAATTTTCAGGGAATATAGCTAAAAAGTGGTACTATCGAATAAAAATATTATTGGAAAATAAAATTTTTTCACCCGCCTAGGTAGATGTAGCCCCTTAAGGCCGGAGCCTGAATTAAAAGGTAAAAAAATACGTTTTTCTGGGAATTTCTTTAGAAGGGAAGAAAACAAGTGATCCCAGTAAACATTGAGGTATCTTTTCATGTATATTTGAAATGCATAGAAAAATGTTTCAACATGAAACAATAAATGAGTGCAGATTTTTCAGCGTGTGCGTCTTGCCACTGCAGTCCCCAATCAACGGAAAAGATGTAGCTCGTAATTCTTGACTGAAACAAGAAACCAATAAAATGTTTAATTTTCTTATATTTTTCTTCTGGGTGAACTAAGAAAAAGCTGAAAACATCGTGAAATTATAAATGTTCTCCGGTTTGAAAAAAAAATGTGTTAAAAAAATCAGTTTAACGTGCTATGAAAATTATTCAAGACGACTTTTTAAGTTCACTTAGAAAAGATTTTCATACTGCAGGAAATAAATGTTGGTTCGAATCAATAGGTCGTTTAGTTTTTTTGCTATCACGGCCGCCAATTTGGAAAAATCGTGAATACAAAACTGGAGAAAACGCGTTTCAAAGTTTTCAATAGGAGGAAATATCAATTTTTGCTTACTTAAACTGATAATCTGCTAATCAGCTATTCCTGGTCGATATAAGAGCCCTTCTGATTCTTCAAAGAACGACACTACTACGAACTCTAAGTATTGTTTTAAAAGACCCTTGAACTTTTAGCATTTGAAATGCTTTTAAAAAAGTATATGTTCGTTGAGGTTGGCTGGGTATGGGCGTCTGGGTTAGCTGGATCTCACACGAAACTAATGTTACCCTCACTCCACTGCCACTGTGTTGTAGTAGAGTGGGGGGAGTTGCGACATGCTAAATGCCTGTGATTGGAGAGGGAGAGAGGAAGGGATGGATGGATGGACGGGTGGCTGGATAGTTAGATTGAATGGATGGATAGATGGATGGATGGATGGATGGATGGATAGATGGATGGACGGATGGATAGATGGATGGATGGATGGATGGATAAATGGATGGATGGATGGATAGACGGATGGATGGATGGATGGATGGATGGATGGATGGATGGACAGATGATGGATAGATTAGATAGATGCGTAGATGGATGGATTGATGGATATATGGATGGATAGGTAGATAGATGGATGGATGGATAGATGGATGGATAGATCGATGGATGGATGGATCGATGGATGGATGGATGAATGAATGGATAGCTAGATAGATGGATAGATGGATGAATGGATAGATGAATGGATGGATGGATAGATGAATGGATGGATAGATGGGTGGATGGATGGATGTATGGATGGATCGATGGATGGATGGATGGATGGATGGATGGATGGATGGATGGATGGATGGATGGATGGATGGATGGATGGATGGATGGATGGATGGATGGATGGATGGATAGATGGATGGATGGATGGATGGATGGATGGATGGATGGATAGATGGATGGATGGATGGATGGATGGATGGATGGATGGATGGATGGATGGATGGATGGATGGATGGATGGATGGATGGATGGATGGATGGATGGATGAATAGATGAGTGGATAGATGGGTATTCACATGTACCTGTTTTTTTATTACCCAAAATGTCTCATTACAATTTCAATGGCAAGAGATAGTTGCACTTTGTGTAATATCAGTAGGATTTTTTAGATATGAAATTCGGAGTCGAAGATTTAGCGGCGGAGCACCCATACACTTTTGGCCTTGTATCTTCGAAAATATTTACAACTGGCCTCTGTAACTTTGTATATATATTCTTGGATAGTTTATCTATCGATTTGAGCAATTAAAAAAAAAAACGTTTTTTCGGGCCTTCCAATTCATGCTCCGGCCTCAAAGTGAATATATCACTAGATGCACCGCCAAAAAAGGCTGACAGGCTGAGATGCCGAAAAAAGCTCCATCTGATTCAAACAACCCATTTCTCGCCGTGAATTCCAGTGAAATGTTCCTCACTCCATCTTCGTGTAACAGAATAAGCGGAGCGAGTCGATTGTTAATCGTTCCTCCCATTTGATTTTGTTTTTCGTTAGAGAGTCCCAGCAGCAAGAGACGGCGGGGCTCGATGATGGAGCTCGGTCGCATGGCCGATTTGACAACGAAGGAAAAAGCGAACAACGGATCGCACTCGTTGCCCGAGTGCTGGAACGCCCAGAGGCTACGATTGCAATCGAATTTTCCAGGCGCAACCAGAGTGGCTAGTCTATCGGCTGCCCTGATAACGTCCTCCTCCGAATCATCGGAGGATTACGAAGAGGATTGACCGCGAATCGAGGAGGAGTTGGGCTCGCGGGAGCCTCTTCGTCGCAAGTCCCCAATACGAGAACGCGGAAGTGATCTTCGCTCGATCATCGCGGGCCTATGCCGGCGTCCAAGCGCACCGGTCTGATAACAATTATGCCACTCTCCTTTCCATTATCTCTTTCCACCGTAACGCGAGATCTCGCGCTTATCAATCGAGCTCGAGATTCGACGAAGAAACGTACTTAGTCCAGGCAATAAGGATGAAAGTAAGCACTTTTTAGGTATAAATACGCAAAATTGATATAAGGGTAATTAAATGTCGCTGAATCGAATGGTGATAATAATTTTGCAATCAACCCCCGCGAAAATGTTTTACAATGTTGAAAAATGTGTCAAAACCGTTTTTTTTCGGAACCTCATCATTTTAGCGAAAAATATATCAAACAAAAGTTGTTTGGGACATAAAAGTACGTAAAAAAGTATTGGACGTTAATCTTCGTATCTTCACAAATAAGGGAGAAAAAACATTCAATTGTGGAACGAAAGTCTCGAAGTTACAAATTTTTTTTTAAATATCAAATTCGTAAACGTCTCGCATTTTTGTGTTACACATTGCTTTAGTAAGACTTAATCTAACTTTCTAGAGATATTTATTATTTTTATTTAGTGTATAAGTATTAAAAAATTACGACTGAACATTGACAAAATTAATGGTTGAGAATCACTGTCAGAAAGAGACGCATTACATGGCTATGGCTATATGCACATGCGCGCAACGCGCTCGAACGAGCATCTTGCGCCCCCTCCACTCCCAGTGGTGCTTCGGCTGCAAACCGATTATGTCTTGCAAACAAATTTTCATTCGTCTTTTTCTCCCTCATTTTTGAAGATACAAAGACGAACTCTCAATACTTTTTTACGTACTTTTATATCCTAAACAACTTTTATTTGACATATTTTACGATAAAATTATTAGCTTCCGAATTAAACGGTTTTTAAACATTTTTTAACATTTGAAAACATTTTCTCGGGGGTTGATTGCAAAATTATTATCGCTATTCGATTCAGCGACATCCAATTACGCTGAGATCAATTTTGCGTATTTATATCTAAAAAGTGCTTACTTTGGAAATTTTTACTGGACTAATTGGGACGCATTGATTGAAGTAAATGACCACGGAAACGAATTGAGATTGCGATGTAGCTTTAGCTCGATAGGGAGATGCACAAAATATCCGCGGGCTCCATCAGCCATTCGGTTCTCTATTGAAAAAGTTGAATTTGCATATCCACGATCTTTTGGTTTTGAGAGGGAGGTAGCTTTAGGCGAGGAAAAAATTGCTGATTTTAATGATTTTTTTTAGGAACGTTTTCTTCGCCATTTCTTGAGACTAAGAGTAAGTTTTGTTACTACTTTTTTTTTTAATTTAGGATCACATATTAGACAATAAGGTGGCAAAAATTTAAACCAAATTTATCAGAATCAGTCGATTAATTTTTTAGTTATTAGTCAAGCAAATTTTGAAAATTGAATTTAGGAGACAGTGCTCTCCGCCATTTTTAAAGATTAATAAAAAATACCATGGAACAGCCAAAAGTAGCAATAAAACATACTCTAAGTCTAAAAAATAGTGAAATTTTTGATCGCCTAAGGGTATTTTCCCCCTTACGGAGTTTCGGGACAATTGGTGAAGTGTCACCATTTCATTCAAATTTCTACAGTCAATTCTTCGTCATATACTGAATGCAGCCTCCAAATTTTAAATTGCTCGTCTACACCGTTTGTATAGAATTTACAATTGAAGAAACCCTATTCAACATAGGGGGATGACTATTGAAAGGAAGATGAAAAAATGTTATGACAAACTGTCAAATTATTCGGTACATTATGACAATTTCGTCGTTAGTGTCATAATGTTACATGCCCTATGTTAAAAAGTGTTTTTTTTTCAATAGAAAATTTTATAGAGAGAGTGTAGATGATCGATTCAAAGTTTGGAGGGTGCATTCATATGACAAAGAATTTACTGTATCGATTTGTATCAAATTCTAACATTTAGTCAATTATCCCAAATCTCCCTAAGGATTTTCGGGATAATTGACTATCCCGAAAATCCTTAGGGAGTTTCGGGACAATTGGTAAAGTGTTATCATTTGATTCAAATTTATACAATAAATTCTTCGTCATACACTAAATGCACCCTCCAAATTCTAAATCGTTTGTCTACACCGTCTCTATAAAATTTACAATTGAAAAGACACTTTTTAACATACGCTCACTGAATGGCAGGTTTACGCACTAAAGAGTGAGGAAAAAATGTTTGAAATGTTATAAAAAGCTGTCAAATCACTCACAATGAAAGGTTGCGAGGTCGATCTCTCCGATTTCGATGAAATTTGGCATGCTTGTAAAATGCGTAAAAATAGGCGACACGTACCTTTTTATATCTGCGGAACCCGATTTTTAAGGGGTGAAACGCACCCTCGAAAATAGGTGTGTTTTTCGTTTTGCGTCGATAACGTTATCGTTCTCATCGCCAATGTACACGAAAAAATAAACATTATTGCAATTTGAATTTTTTTCACATCTCATACCGTTAAAACGTTATCGACGAAAAACGAAAAACACCCCAATTTTTGAGGGTGCGTTTCAACCCTTAAAAATCGGCTTCCGCAGATATAAAAAAATACGTTTCGCCCATTCTTACTCATTCTACAAGCAGGCCAAATTTTATCGAAATCGAAGAGATCGACCTTTCCTTGTCAGTACATTATGACAATTACGTCATCAGTGTCATAATGTTAAATACCATATATTGAAAGGTGTTTTTTTTCAATTGTAAATTTTATAGAAACGGTGTAGATGATCGATTCAAAATTTAAAGGGTGCATTCAGTAGATAAAAAACAATTTACTGTATAAATTTGAATTAAATGGTAACATTTAATCAATTGTCCCAAAACTCATTTAACTCGAATCGCTCGATACCACGTTCCAGGCTCGTCTATCCACCTGTCTCTTAAGGGGTCTTCTCACTTTATACGCTAAGTAAGGCTACTTTCTTAAGTTTTTTTTATAGGTTTATACTATAGATATTGATATTAAAGTTGTTACACTTAATAAATACACTTTCGAACTACATTAAAAAAAATTATTTTTTCAAGTCACCATTTGTGGACGAAAATCGTAGCTAAGAGAATGCCCTAAAAAATTGTAGGTTTGCGCTGTTGATGAAATCTCGGAGATGGATCATACATACGATTTTTTATATATGCAAAAATAACAGAATGGCGGACATTAAAAAAAAACACAAAAAACTTGTTTTTTTTTTCGCCGATTTTCAATATGTGGTTAAAATTTCATAAGAATCGGTTCAGTAGTTTCGAAGATTTTATCAACAAGCTGTCGAAAAACGTTGTTTCGAGAAAAACCCGTTTAAAGTTTGTTTGGATTACATAAATACATTAACTTTTCTTAAAAATGTATTTCGAAAGTGTATTTATTAAGTGTCACCACTTTTATATCAATATCTATAATATAAACCTACCAAAAAATTCATGAAAATAGTATTTTTTAGGGTCCAAGTGAGAAGACCCCTTAAAAAGAGCTCATTAAGAAACCAAAAAATAATATCAATCAGCTGTAAATACACTCAAATACCGCAAGATCGATCTCCAAATCGAAGGTGACGAATGACACTTCGGAGCACGGCGCTGTCATGCGAAGACACGATACGTTTCTCCGATGCAGGAGTTTCGAGCGTGACAGAGCACCGAACAAATAGACCCCGGAGAAAAGACTTTTTCCACGTTCCTAAGAATTATTTTATATGTACATAAAGAGTCAAACGCATCGCTCGGGTTTGATGGCTAAGATGCGAAATGACGCGAAAAAAAATACGCTTATCCACTGCACAAAAGAGATCAATTGGGCCGACGAAATCTCTTTTTTTCTCCGTGTCGGCAACTATATAGGTTGAAATTCCCGAGAATGACGATGTGTCAATATTGTTACGATGAATATTTTTATTATAAAAAAATTGAAATTGCATCAGGAATACGATCGAGCCTTAGTTTAAGCTTCGAGTCATCTCGTTGACGCGGGTTCCTATCTCACTAGACGAGCCTCAAATGATACACAGGGTGTCCTGTGATAAATGGATAATTCTGCAACTGTCGATAGCTCGGATCATGTACCACTCCATGAATGAAATTATTCCGCAATCATGCCAAAATGTTATTGACAATTTCGTTAAAAAAGTTGACGTTTGCAAACGGGGACGAGGCGGTCATTTATCGGATATTGTGTTCCACACATAACCTCCATGTTTCAATTATATTAAATAAATCCTTCATTAAAAAAAACCTTATATTAAAATAAACATATTCGTACCTTTTAAATAAATAATACGTTTCATTGATATATTAAAATGTCACGTAATTTTGAGACACCCTGTACAAGGTGTCCCAAAACTGAATGCGGTCCCTGAAGGGGGGGGGGGGGGGGTGGAATGCTGAGTCGATTGATATAAGCATGTGTGGGTCTCAGATCAACCCCTGAGTTATTATTAATTTTTTTAGGCGGGCCAGTCAGGTGCGCACGATGAGCCGGCGTATGTCGGTGAGCGATTGGCCCGCCTTTAAAAATTAATAATAATTCAGAGGTTGATCTGAGACCCACACATGCTTATATCAATCGACTCAGAATTCCACCCCCAACCACCCTACTTCAGGTACTCATTCAGTTTTGGGACACCCTGTATATGCAGGAATTCCAGTTTAGTAAAAGTCTCACGCTTTTTCAAGACATTGGGCTTTATGTTATTAAAAAAAACAATTTGCTTTTCGTTTTTCGCATGCCCTTTCTACAAATGATAACTTTTTTTGACGCGGTTAAAAAAAAATACTCTTGGTTATTTGGTTTATATAGAAAAGTCTTCTTCGTGAGGGTTACGCTCGCCGAATTGAAAGCTTTTTTTATTAAAAGATGTAGAGCGTGCATAAGGGCAAATGGCGGTCATTGCGAGCATCTTTCGTGATTGTTTAATGATAAATCGTATTTATTAGTATTAATCTTCTTTTATTCGAATTTACACCAGAAGAACATTTATTTTTCAAAATCTGTTTAATCTGAATAAAGGAACCTTTGCCAAGTAAAATTGCCCAAAAAAATAATTTCATAGCCAAATGTTAAAGAATAATACCATTTTAGAATTGGCAATAACTAAGCAACTTTTCAAAGTAATTTGCACGATATGTGTGGTACATTTTTTTTATCCCGCCGACTTTCAAAGTCAGCTGTTCGAATTGGTTTATATGCAAATTTTGCATAAGATCTTTTTTCATACAGTTTCCTTAAAATTTAAGGTAAAAAAGAAAGCATTTATAAATAAAACAAATAACCAAGAGTATTTTTTGAAAAACCCGGTCAAAAAAGTTATCATTTGTAGGAAAGGCGAGCGAAAAACCAAAAGCAGATGATTAAAAAAAATAACATACTAACGTATAAAATAATAACATATGAAATCTCGAAAACCGTAGGACTTTCACTAAACTGAAATTCCAGCATATAGTAAGACATGAACTGATCAATCGACAGCTGCAGGTTTATCCATTAATTACAGGACATCCTTTATATTCGCGTAGCCAGAAAAGACGCTTGAGCAGAGCTCGCTACGATCTGGACATCCCGTGAACTGTAAATATGAAGAAAAAAAAAAACTAGAGGAGAAAGTAATTGAGGAGTGAGACGAGTGATCGAAAGCTCGTGACTCTCGGGAGGCTCTTTGTAAAATACTATAATATAATATTGGAACGAAGATTTGAAAAGCCGAGAGAGAAAAAAGGATATTCCTTTCCCTCGAAAGCTTGTTCAATGCCGCTAATCTTACGTACCGGTGAATATATGCTTTATTGTAAATAAAGCTGTATAGATGAACGAGCTGATAAAATAGAACAAGTTTTTAGAAGAAATGATTCGATAAATTCATCGAACGGCCAGTTCCGAGCGTACGCGATTTTTTCCCAAAGAGCATATTGGCATCTCACGTGTGAATAATAGAAATATATTTGATTGAGAATGATGGGAAGCAAAAAAAAAAATCATATTGACAATTTTTCGGCGATGAAACTTATATCCTGACGAAGTTGTCGAGAGATTGCTTGGCTTGATAAAAGCAGATGCAATTTGCGAGAGTCCTGGATAACTGAGAAACGCGTGTAATGAATTTACCGTTAGGGAATAATAAGGCCCAAGGCCCCTGTGACGCGGGTGCCTTTCATCGATTTAAGGGGCTATTCTAATGTGACGGATCAAAGAATAAGCTATTTTTAAAACATTTTTTTTGGAAATTGTTGCATGTACCGGAACAAACTTTTTTTTTCGTTCTATGGTCCACTCTTCTAGAAGGAAAAACAATTTTTTTTTGTTGCATACGAATGGATATTTACTTAACAATTTATGACTGTGTAAAGGCATGAAAAAAGTATGTTGCTGGTGTTGGTGATTGGCGCTCGCCAGATAATCTCAAACGAAAAACTCGCCAAGATTCTTATTCCGTGTGAGTGTCGCTATCGCCCGAACTGGAGTTATTATTTTATATTCCAAAATAACAAAATGGCGCCATTTTTTGCAAAGGTGTTCGAAAGACACGTTTGTTTAAATCATAATTCGGGTGAAAGTATAAGTTAAAATTAATATTTTTCAATAATTATAGTTCGGGCGATAGCCATACATATGCTGAATATGCAGTACAAATTTGAGCCTGATTGGTTAAGCCGTTTTCCCGAAATCACCAGCGCCAGGTGAAAAAACTCGTTTCGAGAAAAACGTAAGGGTAGCCGTACTGGAGTCGAGCGCTCCTACTTTAAAGGGCTGTACTGAGTAAACAAAGTGAAAATCGCCTTTACCAGCAATTGCATATCAATTCTATTATGGTACAGAATTAAAAATGCAACAAAAAAATACGATTTTCTCCTCCCGTCACACTAGAATAGCCCCTTAATTTCCTATGTAATAAAAATAGATTAATACAATTCGGTAAGAAGAGGAAAATAAACGAGGATAAGCGAAAAAAAAATTAGTCATTTAACGTAGCCTTGGTAGGCTTACAAAAAAATTCCAAAGTATATATATATAATTTTAATTGGAACGAGGAGGAGGGAGAAAAAAATTGTAGAAATTTCACAATTACAGTTCCAAGATCGATCTATCGTCTTACGATAGGAAATGTATTCTTGGTTATTATTTCAGATGGGTGGATTCTGTCGCAGTGGCAAATTCGACAAAATTTTCTTCCTAGTCAATAGCGGAGCCCATAGTTTCACGTATGGCAAAGATACGAAACTAAAATCATACGAAAAAAGAAAGGAAAGGAAAAGCTCTAACACGTTGCGTTCTCGAATCTTTCGAAGGCGAGAAAGGAGAATTTTATAAATTCTGCTGTCCCGGGTAGGATAATCAAGCCAGAGCGGCCAAGGTGGTGGTATTCACGACTGCGAAGATAGTACGACGAAAAAAAATTGAAGGAACATTGAACAGGCGATAAAAAGGCTAGACCACACGCTAGGGTAGGTACTCTGCGCTGTTGATTTGTTAAATAAATGTTTATTTCATACTACGCTATCACGCACATATTTTATTCGCCGGAGTCTTTCACCTCGCGGATATTTACTGTCCATTGCAGTTACCAGCGAAGAAGTTTTTGCGGGATAAACATTTACAATGATACAAAAATTGATTTTTTGTAAACGATAGAGCTATACATGTCGAGTATTTTTCTAAAGTTTCAAAGCGAAATTTTAAAAACTTCAAACGTTACAGCCCGTCAACACTGTGCAAAAAAATAATTGAATTACCAATTAACAATTACTGCTGTAATTGACAATTTAATTACTTTGTAATAGATGATTTGAGTAATTAGTTACCACAATTACCCAATTTTATTCAAATTCTGTATACATTTTAAACGCATTTTTCTCAAAACTACATTTTCGAAATTGGCGCGCAGGATTACTCAAAAACTATTGAGCCGATTTAGTTGAAACTTGGTAGAAATATTGATAATATTGCTACCTTCTAGTTGACGAGAAATGTTTGTTGAAAAATGAGGAAAAAAACTACTTTCTTAATCCAAATTTTACGGAAATTATGCGTGGAATTTTGATTTTTGTGAGGGCGTGTCGTTCTCTTAAATTTGAATTTTCTTCGCTTTAATCACTGTCAAATAGAAACCATATATGTTCGAGCTGAAGTTTAAAAAATTTTTTTTTGCGAATCAAAGTCTACGGGAAGCTAGACACAGCTCCGCCATTTTGATGATAAATGCATTTAACGAAATTGTTCCGTATACTTAAATATACTATCAAAGTATACCTACGATTTGATAAATGTTGAATAATTTTTCTTAGTTTAAAAAACCCCCTAAAATAGATTTTTTCCGTCTACATGTATATCCCGCGTTAATATAATTTCGGCTCAAATTGGATGAGTATTACCAAATACGTAGTTATAGTTCCGGCCATCTGTTGAAGAAAAACAATTTTACCATAACGATTGCAAGATCGACAGGGATACGAGTCCGGAAAAAATCATCGTACCGTTTGCAAGAGGCTGGGATTAAGGGGGAAAAATCCGGCACCGGTGAATTCGAGTTTTTGATGGTGCAACTGTAGCGAGAAAGATTTTACTGCGTCGTACAGTAGCGAATCCGCTTTCTCCACACGAACCTCGTGAATCAATTTCCCAGCCTCCGTTGCCTGCCGAAGAGATCGCAAAACATTCGCTGGTCCTTTTTCACATGCATTAGTAACGTGATATTTTACCTGATTGGACGTCCAATTGCAAATTATTACGATTGCTAATATCGGAAAGCTGTAAGTCAATTCCATCGTCACATACCAAATAATCGTCGCATAGTTCGTTTCGGCCTGGTATCGAACTTCGTAAAATACAAAATAGGGGATGCTGCTCAAAATAAGAAAGGCAGTCGTCACGATGACGATCTACGATCAAACCGAATTATTTCTGGTTGCCTTGCAATGTTTTTCTTTTTTCACCACAACGATGATATTCTTGTCGTCTGTCAAGAGTTGTGACTTCTGGAAATCGCTTACCACACTGAAATTGAACGCACGATTTATTCGTCTACCAATTGCGCACATTTTGAAGTGAGCTTTCGACAGAACACGTAAATTTTCGGCGCAGACATCCGACGTGACGACGACCTACCGAAGCAACCAATTTATTAATTTTACTTACTAATTTGAATTACTTAGTTACTTACTCAAGGGCTTACATACACCTGAGACGGCTGAAAGTAAAGTTATGTTTAAGAATTTTTGTGTGTATAAAACTGCATTTTTTTGAACAATTATGATTTATATTTTAAAGTATCACACTTCATCTACATTGTGTGAACATTTGGTTAAAACATTTTAAACGGTGGAAAAGTTACAGTCGTTTCCTTGGGACGTGTTTTTGTTGACAGCGTTTGTGGTACCAGACGTGCTGTCGTTTTACATTTTAAAAAATATTTGTTTCTTAAAGTAAATAGATGAAACTAGTACTTATCGAGCCGGAATTTATAAAGTTAAATTTTTCGGTCCATGGCAGCCACTGGAATAAAATCGGCGATTTTTCGCCTCTAAATTGTTCAGTACTTATGGTGAAAAAAAAACTATGCGAGATATCGAAAAAACTGCTCGATAAGTACTAGATTATTGTGTGAAGCATAACTGTGCAAAATTTGATCCCGATCGGTCCAGTAGTTGCGGATATATTTCTGGTATCGATTTTGAAAACACTGTTTCGAGTAAAACGCGTTTAACGTTTTGAGTACACTTTACACTTAAATAACAGGTTTATTTTAAACTTACATGAAATCGTTGATTTCTTCGAGAACTTCGTCATTACTGCGTATTTCCTTATGAAATTTTCAGGGTAGACACTCAAAGGATAGTACTTTTGAATGAGCACCTTTTTAAAAAAATTGATCTTTTCGACCTACCCAGGTGTATGTAAGTCTTTCATTTAATTTAGTAATTAATTTACTTAGTAATAAGCCGAAATCACATGATCTTGGCAAAATAGGCAAAAAAGATCGAACCATCGGTGATGATGTGTTGGCTCTCATGACTATTTCGCTTAATTTATCATTTATAGACCGAAATGTGCATCCAAGCCAGCCAACAAGAGACCCTAGTATGGTGAGATCCATCGTTTGAGTTACGATCGGAATCGTCCAAATGATCCATTCTACCACAATTCTAAACAGAGAAAAAGATATTGCCGATAACGGTTTTTGTCAGAAATCGATTCGACAAATGCATTACGCGCTGACCTTTCATGAGCCAAATAAGTAACGTATGTATTGCAGACCACAAATCCCATCATAACGAGGAACGTTGTCCATACACAGGTGCGCATCATTCTCGCGGACGAATCGTGGTCGAACGGACAGCTCATTTTTTCCAGCATTTTATTCTGCTCCGATAAGTCATTGATTGATTCAGATAACTGCATTGCATTGGAAGGAAGACAATGTCCATTTTTTAAAAACGAAACTAAACTTGCACCTTCGGATTACGTTATTAAGGCCTTAGGCCACAGTAACAGGCATAAAATCATGTGCGAATTTAACAATTTTTTTTCGTATGGAAAAGTTATCCACTCATAAAATTAATTACACGTCTGTTTAGTATGAATATCAAGATGTTAGAAAAAATATATATATTTTTTTTCGATGCACAAAATGGCCGACTACTAATATTTTCTTTTGTTATCTTTTTTGTTTAGGCGCTCTGCGGCATGATATTCAGCATCCACAATTTTTTACCTAGAACAAAAAACAAATTCTCGTCAATCTACATTAGAATACCTAAAGAAGTATGTAGGGAATTTAAAAAATATTGTTTTATTCAAAAGTTGTAGGTATTTGAACTTAAGAAATTATCAGTGAAAATTTTCGTTATAACTGCTCATAAACTGCTCATAAAATGAAAAGTTTTCGATTAATCAGAAATTCCGTACGTACTTCTCTGCGAAATGCAATTAGGAACATAACTTTTAAATTTGAAGTAAAACGAGTGAAAATTGTTGAAGTTATTTGTCGCGCCAATTGGAAAAAAGCTGTTTCGAGAAGTTTCGAGTCGTCGGCCATTTTGGACATCGAAATATATATATATATATATATATATATATATATATATATATATATATATTTTCTAACAGCTTGATATTCATACTAAATAGGTGTGTAATTAATTTAATGAGTGAATCACTTTTTTATAGGAAAACAATTTGTTACATTCGCACTTGATTTTATACCCGTTACTGTGGCTTAATGCCTAAATAGTTGCAGTACCTCTTTGACGGCAATGATTCTCCAAAGACTGTTGAAACTCATGGATAGTAGACTCGAGACCGATCTTATGAAATTTGATGAAGCCATCAAGGGCGAAAAAGTTCTAATTGAAAATGAAAGGATTGCATCTAATTGCAATTTGGAGTGGGTGATACGCAACAAGTTGCATAAAGCAGTAATTTTCAGAAATGATACCCTAAGTACGGTGCAGATTTGACAACTGCGTAAGTGATATCGCCGATGATAACTGCGAACATCAGAATATTATATGTAACATAGAATTTGCTAAATTCGTATGTTCTCGTGCCTATCCGATCGTCAACGGTCATTGGAAAGATCCCCAGCACGCGCCATAGCCAAGCTACGCTTTCGAGGACTTCGTAAAAGTCGCGGACCAGACGAATTCTACCTGTCAGTCATACGAAAAATGCCATATTAGATTGTTAAATGATACAAATTTTAACAATTAAGAAGTTTCGGGACAATTGACGATGCGTCATCATTTGATTCAAATATATACAATAATTTTTTTGTTATATACCGAATGCACACTCCAAACTTAAAATCGATCGTCTATACCGTTTCTATAATATTAAGTCGGTAAGAGACTGTTGGGACATTATAGTGCTCGGTTAAATATTTTTCGTAGCAAAGCGTTTCGAACACATTCGAGAGAAGAAATCGTTAGAATGTTCTAGGAACTTCCATGTCAAAGGGTATATGAGGTGCTCATTCGTTGCGATCGGACAGCATTAGTAAATATGGATCAAATAACACTCCGAGTGATCGCCTATTACGACTTTCTACAAGGACGTGTTGGAAGATCTGCTGCCACTGATATGTGCAGTGTGTTCAAAAGTAACGTAACTCCACAATAAATGCCGAGGTCTACTCTACACAATCATAGAAGCTTTCTGAAATTATCAAACGAAGACGTCCTAACCGTCTCTAAGTTCGTCTTCTTCACGACAACGTTCGTCCCCACATAGCTCAAACGATATAAAGAGCTATTCCAGAATTAGAATGGGAAGTACTACCACATCTACCATACTCACCGGACTTGGCCCCGTCAGATTATTATTTATTTCGGGCTTTAAAAAAACATTTACGTTATTATCAATTTAACAATCAAACGGATCTTCAAAATATCGTTGAAGAGCTTTTCAATTCAAGACTTAAGGATTTCTGGACGGCTGGCATAAAAAGTTTACCGGAGCGTTGGACACGAGTTGTAGATAAAGAGGGAATCACATTATAAATTAATCTTATTTTAACCTTCCGTGTGTACACTTGTTTTTCAGACCTTCGGTGCGAACACTGGGGCTTTAAGGGTCATACCAACTTCTCAAATAGTTTCGGGCTTAAAAAAAATCGGGAAAAAATCATGGCCACTTTTCAGAGTATCTAGAACATTATCGAAAAGTCAGTCAAGTCAAATATCAATCACATTTTTCAATAAAAATGGAAATTTGTATAAGAATGTGGCAAAAACAGGAATTTGGTTAAAAATTCATAACATTGCAATAAATAAAGATATCAAGAAAGTACTTTTACGATTTTACACCTAAGATTATGTACTTTTAAGAAAAAATCAGTTATTGAAGTTCGCTAAAAAAGATTGAATTATTTTAAGACCCGAAAGTGGAATATCTCATGGGATTTGTGCATGCAATAAAAATACAGAAACTAAAATAATGAAAGGCAAAGGGTTTTTATTATCAAAAATACAAAATTTAGTAAGAATATAAATGAATCATGATATGTTTGTCCTCTTGGAGGAACAAAGACCGGGTCCTCATCCGCACTATGCTCGTCTGATACCTCGGTTTCAATTTCCTGCCCGTCGTCTTTATTCTCGGATGCAACGTCGTAGGATATGTTGGACGGACGCTGTCGTCGATAATATGCCAACTGCGCCGCATTTCTTTCCGCCGTTTTTAGAAACTCTGTGACATAGATAAAGCTTCTTTTAGAATTGAAATACGAAACAAATTAGAAATTGGTCGCGAAAAAAACAGAAAACCGATAAAAAAAAGAGAAAATATTACACGAAAACCTTATTTCAGTCGCAAAAGTACACGACGAAACGAATGGAACAAATAGTGTGTACTTGCCTATGAAAACACTAACATCGTGTGAATATTGAGGCTTCAATGGCGCGGAGAGGATTTGCATCCGATGCCAGATATAGGCAGCTTGTCGGATCCCGACGCCACGATGCTTGTGCCTCTTCTACGACCACCTAGTTTTTTTTAGGTGGGGTTTGAATTTATCCGAAATGAAGCAAAGGGGGGGCTCCCTTTGCTTCATTTCGGATAAATTCAAAGTTGAAATTTCAACCGTGCCTTCAACGGCACAGTGTTCACACGGAGGCTTAATAAAATGTTATGTTTATTTATAAAAAGTGTCGTTTGTGTCGCAAGACTTGCTCACCAACCTAATATCTACAATTGAATAAACACTTTTGCATAGGAAGATGCCCACGCTCATCGCTGAATGGCAGTTTTACGCAGGAAATAATGTGAAAGAATGTTTACAATGTTATGAAAAACTGTTAAATCACTCCGTGCATTATGACAATTTCGTCTCCCTTTACATTGTGACAATTAGGTATGCTTTATGCTAAAAAGTGTTTCTTTAATTGTAAATATTATAGAGACGGTTTAGACGATCGATTTAAAATTTCGAGGGTGCAATCGATATATGTCAAATAATTTATTGTATACATTTGAATCAAATTGTAACACATCGGCAACTGTCGGAAAACTCGTTAAGCCGTCGTCTCACTGACTCGTTGCCCAATAATTTGGTGATTCCAATGGTGCTATCGGATTGCTTGACACTTGTGAAATTTTTCTGCCCATCTTGTCTACCCGCGCTCTCGATAACTTCTGAAAAACTGTACTTTATTCAAGCTCATGTTCTTCTACTCGTCGAAACTCTTTCCCTGTCTTTTCCCACCTCCGTACACAAATTACTTTATTATCGTTGCACTGTTAAGGTGGCCTCGCTACCCAACCATTTCTTTGCTGTCAAAACAACATCAATGCGAGTGCATTCGAGCACGTTAATGGCATTGCTCCTATAAGAAATTGCATTGTCGCTTTCATGGTTGTGACATATGTGTCTCGTGTGAACAATTGAAAAGAACTTCATTCCATTCCTCATCGCTTCTAGTGAACTTATCAGTAACAAAAGCTCCACATATAAACCACAAATTATTTTAAATTAATCCACGCCGATGACTCCTCGTCGGTCTCTTCGTCGTGGCTATGCCCACAATAATAATAATCGTACAGTCAGCTCCTACGCGAATGTCCATTTTCACTTTATTTGAGATAAAATTGGGACCGAACATAGCCTCAATTGAGAAGGAGACTGGAATAACTTCCCACCGCGCTTTACATTCGCAATTTCAGTCCGTCGGACGTCCGAGCAAATTGAAACGAATTGGATAAGAATCACCTAATAATTGGTCATTTACCGACCATCTGGGAGGAAGATTAAGATTATTGATGTAACTTCAGGAGAAATTTATTTCGTAAGGAATGACCGTATACCGTTCGTAGGAGGGTCGAATTAAGGGGGGAAAGGCCCTTGGCGGTAAATGAGAGTTTCTGAAGGTGAAACTGCAGCAAGGAAGAAGAGGAAGGTATTCCTGTCGCAGAGGGCCGTATTTTCTGGAGGCATCAGCAGGGCCCCTCTGAATCATCGATAAACTATAGTGGCGCTTAATAAATAAAATAAGTTAAATCAATTATTGTACCCAATGATAAACTGGAATACAACATTTCGCCCAAATTGAGTATATTTAAACATTTTTTCTGAAACGTCGCGGCTACGAAAATTCTTCTGTTAGTCCAATTTTTCCAAGTTTTATCATTAATTTTTTTTTAACACTCGGTTACCCTCTGTTTTTATTGTGGCTGCGGACACTTAAAAAAAATTACACGCATGAACAGCCTAAATCAGGCATCTAGAGTTATTTTGTTAACCAATTAATCCCCGCCCGGAAAATCCTTGCGGTAGAACTAGTTAACAGTTCGTAGAGTGGGATCCACTGCTGCGCAGAGTGAGTCCCACTGCTACGAACAGTCCGTAGCAGTGGGAAGGTGGGAGTATAAGGGAGATGGGGTACTTGGAGTTTGGCGGTGCATAAAACAGTGAACAAAATGAAACGAAGAAATGTTAAAATTTCAATCTATAAATGTGTGTAATAACGGGGTAAAATGGCAGTAGATAAAAAAAGAAGGTGAATATAACACGAATTTCTGTACAAATGGATTTGCAAATGAAGAGAAAGGATAAAAAAATTGTAAGGAAATGAAGGGCAAAAAGCTTCATTTTCACGAACTGTGAAAATTATTTGAACAGCACTAACAGTGTATTTGAAAAAAGATGAGTAGATTTCACGGTCTATGATCTCGTAGGTGGTAGCTGGTTCAGGGCTGTGATAAGTTTCCTGGCTGTTTTTATTTGACTTATTTCACAGCATTTTATCAATATCATATTAATATAAGGATATGTAGCAAAGAAAATTCAACAACAGCGATCCACTAATTATTTATGAAATCCGAGTGAGGAATCAGTGTTCGCTGGTTCAGTTAACCCAAAATTAAAAAATTAAGCTAGCTCCAGTAGTTGCTGAGATAATCAAGTGTGAAGATTTATAACTTGCGCGCAGCGCGCTTCTATTGCTATATACAGGCGCTCCTCGCGTCTGCCGTTCTACCCCTACTACTCAACCGCTTTCATGCGGACGTCCGTTTTTAGTCATGTTCGTGAGTATTTCTCACCTATTTTGCAGCATTTAAACGCGAAATGAGAATATACGTTCTGTAGTAATATACTTCCAATTTCAAAATCTTTGGAAAATTGAAATCGGACCATCCATAGCGCATCGAGGGACGCTGCAAGATAATGTATTAAAAAATTCTAATTGCAATTATGAAAAAACGAATTATCCAACAATACCTGGGTTGTGCACAAATAATGTACCTATCAATCGCTACTATCGCGCAGAGGGAAGCAGTACGTTTTGGCGCCGCTGTTTTGGCGCGATCGTTTTCGCGCGGCTATTTTGGCACGGGAGATTTGGGCGCAGGGCCGTTTTGGTGCTGCCATTCTGGTGCGAGGACGTTTTGGCGCAAGCACGTTTTGGCGCAAGGATGTTTTGGCGCGGGGACGTTTTGATGTCAGAGTGTTCCGGCGCCAGCACAAGTTGGTTTAGCACCACGAATTGTGTGTCGATGATAAACCATTTGTCAGAGGCCTAAGTCTTGAGCTGTTTGGGGAACACATTTGAAAAACGGATTAATACTCCTTTCAATTAATACAAGTTGTATACAAATATCACCCAAATACAAAAAATCACCAACAAAATCTTTTTTTGTTGGTTTTGTTGTTTTTTTGTCGGGCTTGTTGGGCTTTGTTTAAATTTGTTTGTTTGGGTTTGTTTGAGTATATCAGCCGAATAAAAAAAATCTTTAAAAAAATCTTTTTTTGTTTGGTTTGATTGTTTTTTTTGTTCGGGCTTGTTGGGGTTTGTTTGGGTTTTCTATTTATGAAATTATATTACGTTGCTTCCCTGTATAAGTACAAATTGTGTGTGTGTGTGTGTGTGTGTGTGTGTGTGTGTGTGTGTGTGTGTGTGTGTGTGTGTGTATTGTGTGTTGTTATGGTTTATTCGACTTCATTCGGATTTGCTTATGCGCCAGTAGATTCCTGCAAAAGCGTACCCACGCCCAAACGTCCCCGTGCCAAAACATCCCTGCGTCTAAACGTCCTCGCGCCCAAACGTCCTCGCGCCAAAACAGCAGGGCCAAAACGTTCCCGCGGCGAAACATCCCCGCGCCAAAACATCTCGTGCCAAAACATTTCGTACCAAAATGGCCGCGTCAAAACGGTAGCACCAAAACGGTGGCGCCCAAACGTAATGTACCCCGCGCAGAGAGCCTGTACTACAACTTGGAAAATGGCGGCGTTATGCATTCATGAAGAACGCTGAATTTTCCGGTTTTCCTGTTTTATTTCCGCTAACAATAATCCGATCGAGTCGTTCGAACGCTCATTTTCTTTTCATTTTTATCCTCTACAACGCGTCTCTTAAGAGCATCAAGATTGCTTCTTTAGTTATCATTTTACAAGCGAAAAACGAAAAAAGATGTTTTACTTTTCAATGTTTATAAAAAAAATAATAAATGATAGTTGCGAGTCGAAAACATAACAAAATATAACTACGGATTGTCTTACTCACGTTTGATGGCACAGACGATATCCTGGTAGTATTTTTGTTCCGCAAAAATTTCTATTGCTTGGTCTAATTCCTGCCTGCTTGCGGTCTGGAGGTAGGCGCGGGGATTTGGCTTCGACTACTTTTTAAGTGGATAAGCGAGGAGGACGGGCTTTAGCCACTTTTTCAGCCGTTAAGGCGTATTGCCGTCTAGAAGCTTGTTTTTTAAAGTAATTTTTAGGAATTAATTTAGCGAAAACTATCAAACCTACAGTGCCGAGGTTTTTACGCATTCTAAGACATGTTTCAACTAGCAACACAATTTTTTATGAAATACTTTATTGAAATCTATACAGGTTATGCGCTATTGTGCAGATCGTGGCGTGATACGCTTGTCAAATCGGGCGCACGGGTTGCGGCGATCCTAGTCGGCTGAAACAGAATAACAATTTAAAAAAAATCTATATGAATGTAGTTATCGTCTGAACTAGAACTAAGTACGAAATTTTTTATCGGAATTGCAGCTTTTTGAAAATAAAGCTCTAATTTTCCCGGAAAATTGTCACCTAAAACATGAGAGCGGGACTAAAATATTCAAGCTATCGGTATCATTCTAGTTCAGACTATAGGTGAAGGTTCCCTCAAAATGTGTGCAAAACCCGAAGTCAATCGGTCCAATAGTTTTTAAGAAAAACGTGCGCCCGACTTGGAAAATGTCGTTTAGAGAAAAACGCGTTTAAAGGTTGCCATACATTTAGCACTGATACGGCTGAACGGTCGATAACAACTGATTTAAGTAACTTACCCTTAATCAGCTATACCGGGCCATACAGACCACCTTCCTCAGCGCAAAAAAAAAATATTGAGCCGCACTCGCTTCTTTTCTGGCAGTCCGCGCCTCTTTAGATGGGGTCGACGCCCGTCGTTGGACCGTTGTATACGCTCGGTATCTCTGCATTCTGCGTATTGTTTTGCGTTAGGGCCGATTTTTATTCCATCATTTTTAGGATTTGCTTGAATCCTTCATTAAAAATGACGACAGCTAAAAAATTAGCAATATCTATGGTGTTTTTGCCACAGTGCAAATGTATACTGACATAGCTTTGCAGAGCTCAAAAGTATATTGACTATTTGTAAGGGTACCTTGGGCATTACACTGCAAGGGGGGCACGGGGTAGGGAAGTTCCCCAAGCCGGTATACAATGGACACAACGGTTGAGGTGCAACGGTCGAGGGGATGACTACCTGCCGCGCCACATCGCACCGCAGTTTTTAAGCCTCTGGACCTATGGGAGTTCTACGAATTTTAAATTAATATTTTCGAGACACATTCTCAGAACCCTAAACTAAAAAATTGGAATTTTTGAAGTGTCTAGACGGTAATACCGCCTCAAGCGGGGGTAGTTAGCTTTGGCCACTTATTCAATGGTTAAGCCCAGGCGAGTCTTCTTTCACTTCTTCAGCGATCGTGGCCTGAGTGAGTGTTCGGGCCTCGCGCTCCGTCTTATATACCCGGCTGGAGCGGGGATCGGTCTCGCCGCCGAAGGTCTAGGCTCGGCTCACGGAGCGCGAGACCCCTGTGGGGATGTACGGTTTCGAGGATGCTTGTTCGCGGCGCAACGGTCGCGAGCCGCGGCGCTGATGTCGCGGGGCGTTCGAAACCTCCTTTCGTGGCACGGTACTGACGACACCCGCAGTATATTAATAGGTCAGCGTACGCAGAGTTCCCGGTGCACGTGAAACGTGCAATTTCGGTAAGTAATGTAAAAAGTGGACTTAAAAATTAGACAACGGAATACAGGTTCCTTTCAGGAATCGCGGCGCGAGCATTTTAGCCTCCTTTTTCTGTTGGTAAGTCGCAGTCTTTGACTCCTTTTTTCTCTACTAGTGCAATTATATTGATTAATAAATAATTAAATAGTTATGTTTGACAGGAAAACTGATTTTAAGGATTTTAATTTCAGGAAAGGATTTTAAGGAAAACTTTATTATATGTAACCTTAATGCAAAGATCGATTATTTTCAGGGAGATGAAAAAAAAATGTTTAGGCACGTTGGAAAAAAACATGAAACGAACATTGAATAGGTGATAAAAAGGCTATACCACACTCTAGGGTAGTCTCTGCGTTGTTGATTAGTTAAATGAATGTTTATTTCATACTACTATATCACGCACATATTTTATTCGCCAGAGTTTCTCACCTCGTGTATATTTACTTTCCATTGCCGTTATCAGGACAGAAGTTAAGGCGGAATTCACATATACAACGACAAAAAAATCGATTTTTTTAAAACGATAGAGCTGTATCTGTAAAATATTTTCCTAAAGTTTCCAAGCGAAATTCGAAACACTTCAAACGTTACAGCCCGTTAACGCTGTGCCTCATCGCTCGGATTCGCATTTTCGAAATTGGCGCACAGGATTACTCCAAAACTATTGAGTCGCTTGAGTTGAAACTTGATAGATATATTGATGATATTTTTCTCTCAGCAACCTTGTCGTATCACTCTGCTGCAACCCCGCCATTTTGATGATGGATGAATTTAAAAAAATGTTTCGTGTACCTACAGTATACCAGCAGTACCAAAGTATACCTACAGTTTGATGAATGTAGAATAATTATTTCTTAGTTTAAAAAATCTCTCAAAATAGCTTTTTTCCATCTACATGTAAATCCCGCCTCAATATAATTTCGGCTCAAATTGGATCAGTATTACCAAATACGTAGTTATCGTTCCGGCCATCTGTTGAAGCAAAAAAATTTTATAAGAACGATTGCAAGATCGGCGGACGTACGAGTCTGGAAAAAATCATCGTACCGTTTGTAAGAGGCTGGGATTAAGGGGGAAAAATCCGGCACCGGTGAATTCGAGTTTTTGATGGTGCAACTGTAGCGAGAAAGATTTCACAGCGTTGTACAGTAGCGAATCCACATTCTTCACACGAGCCTCGTGAATCAATTTGCCAGCCTCCGTTGCCTGCCGAAGAGATCGCAAAACATTCGCTGGTCCTTATTCATATGCATTAGAAATACAATGTTTTACCTGACCGGATGTCCAATTGCAAATTATTACGATTGCGACTATCGGAATGCTGTAAGTCAGTTCCATCGTCACATACCAAATAATCGTCACATAATCCGGTTCGACCTGATATCGAACTTCGTAAAAGACAAAATAGGGGGCGGTGCTCAAAATAAGGAAGGCAGTCGTAACGATGACGACTTACGATCGAAGAGAATTATTTTTAGTTGCTGTGCAATGTTTTTCTCCTTCACCGCCTTCCATAACCACTACGATAATATTTTCGTCGGCTGTGAAGAATTGTGACTTTTGTCAATTGCTTACCACACTGAAATTGAACGCACGGTTTATTCGTCTACCAATTGCGCACATATGGTAGTGAGCTTTTGACAGAACACGTAAACTTTCGGCACAGACATTCGACGTGACGACGACCTACCGAAACAAGGAAATTCATTCATTTTCCGTACAATTAGTAATTTCAATTTAATTAGTTAATTACTTTATTTAGCTTCGTCAATTACTTACTTAATTTACTTTAGTCACTTACTTAATTTCATTTAGATAATTACATACTTCAGTTTCTCGCACAATTTACTTTAGTCATCAATTTACATAGTAATAAACCGAACTCCCATGATTTTGGCAAAATAGTAGAAAAGATGAGACCTTCGGTGATGATGTGTTGGCTCTCATTACTATTTCGCTTAATTTATCATTTATAGACCGAAAGCTACAACCAAGCCAGCCGACAAGAGACCCTAGTATGGTGAGATCCATCGTCCGAGTTATGGTCGGAACCGACCAAATGAGCCATTCTACCGCAATACTAAACAGAGAAAAAGATATTCCGAGCTCTTGGATATTGGTTTTTCGTCGAAAATCGATTTGATGAATGCATCACCCACTGACCTTTTATAACACGCATAAGTAAAGTATACATTGTAGGCCATAAAGCCCATCATAGCGAGAAACGTTGTCCATAGCGTAGGTGCGAATCATTCTCGTGGACGAATCGTGGTCGAACGGACAGCTCATTTTTTCCAAAATTTTATTCTGCTCCGATAACTCGTTGATTGATTCGCATAACTGCATCGCATTGGAAGGAATCAATGTTCATTTTTCATTCAATGTGCACTTTTGAATGACGTTATTGAATAATTGCAGTACCTCTTTGACGGCGATGATTCTCCAAAGACTGCTAAAACTCATGCACAGCAGTCCGAGATCGATCTTATCAAAATTGACGAAGCCATCACCGATGAGAAATTTCTGCTTGAAGAAATAAAAGAATCAAATTCAATTGCAGTTTGCATTGGGTAATACGCAACAAGTTATAAAAAAGCAGCAATTTTTAAGAACGATACCTAAAGACTTGTGCAGATTCAACAACTGTGTAAGTGACATCGCCGATAACGACTGCGAAGATCAGAATATTGTATATAACATAGGATTTGCTCAATTCGTATCTTTTCGTGCCTCTCCGATCGTCAACGGTCATTGGAAAGATCCCTAGCACGCGCCATAACCAAGCTACACTTTCGAGGACTTCGTAAAAGTCGTGGACTCGACGAATTCTACCTGCCACTCATACGAAAAACGCCATGTTAAATTCTTAAAGTAATCCTATCGCTTCATACTAATCATACCACCGATCATAGTTGAGATTTGTACAATTCATATTTTTAACATATGCAACGAAAATAATTTGTAATAACTAAAATCTTCCATGTGTAAACTGTTTAATGAATGCTCACATTTAATTAGAAAAACGAAAAAATAGTTACGCCAACGATTCGCGCAGTATTTCTAGGTTTGATATTTGGCAACATTGGTTCTATCTCCGTGTCTTTTTACTTAACCAAGCAAGATTAATTTCCATGCTTTTCAACGTCGATCTGTCAAAACAATGTCAGGTGCGGGAAATATAAAGCATTGCATTCGGGTCACAACTGGTAAAAAAGCGTGGAAAATGTGTGTCGGTGAAATATGTCGGATAAAAATGAAATATGTGTGGAAATTCGGATGAGTGAAATGAGGTTAGGACTACGGTCAGCTGTTGCCTTGCTGTCACGTCTCACGTAGCAAATGGTAATACATCCAATACCGGAAGTTCAAACTAAACTTGATAATACATAAAAATTAGGTCAATAAGCGCGATTATTTCTAAGAGCGTTTACTATTATTATTGACATGTATGTAAATCTGACTATTTTTAAGAATCTGACGAATTCCCACTATTATATACACTTTTGTAGCGACCGGAAATTGGGCCTGCCGTCTCGGAATTTCTTCACAAAAATACGCAATTTGATTTTTTTTCTCTGTAATTGGTCGACAACCGGCCCTGAAATTTTACAGAGACGATTATTAATATATTTAGTGAAGCTAAAAAAAGATATGAAAATCCTTTGTATTGAAGCCTGGCGATAGGATTACCTTAAACCGTAAAAATCTTAACGATTAAGAAGTTTCTGGACAATTGACGAAATGTTACCATTCGATTTAAATTTATACAGTAAATTCTTTGTCATATACTGAATGCAACCTCCAATTTTTGAATCGATCGTCTACACCGTTTCTATAACATTTACAATTGAAGAAACACTTTCTAGCATAGAGGGATGCTTACGCTAATGGCTAGTTTGACGCACGAAATGGTGTGAAAAAATGTTTAAAATGTTATGAAAATCTGTCATATCACTCACTCGGCACATTATGACATTTTCGTCTCCCCTCACATTATGACAATTAGGCATTTGCCTCTGTTGAAAAGCGTTTCTTCGTTTGTAAATTTTATGGAAACGGTGTAGGCGATCGGTTTAACTGGCCACATCTACAGTCGAACCTCGATATAACGAGCCTCGATACAACGGAATCCTCAATATAACCAAGGTTTGGTGATGCCCTTCCGATACCGACCCGACACCATGATACAACGACAAAATAATATACATCAAGCTCTAATTGTTAATTGCTTGTAAAAATTGCTCTAAATTAAACTTTTCTTTCTTGAAAAAATATCCCTTTATTTGTAGTAATAATATATTTTTTATCTCGATATACCGAAACCTCAATATAACGAAAACTCGACATAACAAACTCCCCTAGAGGTTCAATATATCGAGGTTCGACTGTACTGAGGTGGCTAAAAAAGTTCCATTTGCCAATAATAATTTTATTTGATAGTATCACCTTTTATATAGCTATATTCCCTGAAAATTTCACTGAACTATTCCGAAATCCTACAAATTCCTTGATATCCTATAATTAAATGAGCTGCAGCTTCTAATAGTCGACCGGCGGCGAGCGGTGGCAGCTCCATACCTCAAACATTGAACACGTTTTTCTCGAAACACTGTTTTCGAAGTCGGTGTTCATGATGTCTGGAGAACCACTTGATAGATTGTTTCTAAATGTACAAGAGATACAATGAGAAACATTAAAAGGTCATTGGTGATTTCACTTTTCCAAAATCGATTTTCATTTTTCAATAGTTACGCAGAAATGACGACTTTTTTCATAGTTTTTGTATGCTCGAGTTTCAATTCGTCGGCACTTTGTTACAAAAAAATGATTTAAAAAATCGACAATCGTCAACAACTCCTATTTATTGTTAACTTGAATAACCCGTTTGGGTTTTAAATTTTAGATCGACCGTTTGAGGTGGACAGAGTCGACCGCCAGACGTCGCGAAAAAAATTTCGTCATCTGACGGCGGTCATGTTTTCGTTGGTTTTCTGTATTTTTTTGTGATTTTTTTCAAAACTCCCAATATATGTGCCTTTGTGTTAAAAAAGATGCGTTTCTTTATCATCAACCATTTGCCAGAAAAAAAAGGAATTTGGCTATTTTTTCGGAGCTCTAGGCAAACCTAGCTCCTTAAGATTTAAGGGTGCAATCAATATATGACAAAGAATTTACTGTACAAATTTGATCCAAATGGTAACACATCGTCAATTGTCACAAAACTCCTTAAGGGGTTATATACAGTTAAAATATTCGAAAAATCGATTTTTTTATTGTTTTATTTTCGTAACGTACATATATTTAAGTAAACACACAGAAAATGTCTTGTCAATCCTGCCAATATTTTCGAAGTTACACGCACATTTGGAATGACGTGTCAGAGCGTTCGAAAGTGCTTTTGAAACTTTAAACGCGTTTCTTTCAAAACTGTGTTTTCAAAGTCGGTGAGCAAGATTTCTCGGAAACGGTTGAACCGATCAGTCTCAAATTTGAACATAATTCTTTCAAGTATATCTTTTAGTAATTTTTTGAAGGTTTTTTTCACCGATAAATATTTTCCATTTCATAAACAATTTATAGCCTATTTTTTTGTCAGAAATCGATTTTTTTTAGAAGCCGTTATTTTGTCAATTATTATTATTTTGCTTATCCCTTCGATCAATTACAAGGTAATCCATTATATTAGCGAAATATTTTTGGTTTTTTCATTTTAGATCATCCAGCCCAGAGATATCGTGCTCACCGCAAGAAGAAGTTAAAATACAGTTAAAAGTTACCATAATATGTGTACAAATTTTCACGTTAGTAGATTTGAAGGTCTTCTCAAGAAAAATTCTTGAAAAAATCGATCTTTTCGGGCTCTCGACTGTATGTAACCCTTAATCCATCGTCCCACTGACTCGTTGCCCAAAAATGTGGCGATTCCAACGGTGCTATAAAACTGCTTGGCACTTGCCAAATTTTCTTGCCCATCGTGTCTATCCGAGCTCTCGATAACTTTTGAAAAACTGTACTTTTATTCAAGCTCGTGTTCTTCTGCTCGTCGAAATCCTTCTCCTGTCTTTTTCCACCTCCGTATGTAAATTACTTTATTATCGTTGCACCGCTAAGGTGGCCTCGGTACCCAACCTTTTCTTTGCTGTCAAAACAACATCAACTCGAGTGCATTCGAGCACGTTAATGGCATTGCTCCTATAAGAAATTGCGTTGTCGCTTTCATGGTTGTGACATATGTGTCTCGTGTGAAAAATTGAAAAGAACTTCATTCCATTTCTCATCGCTTTTAGTGAATTTATTAGTGACAGAAGCTCCACATGTCGACCACAAATTGTTTTAAATTGATCCCAGCTGATGACTCCTCATTGGTCTCCTCTTCGTGGCCATGTCCACAATAATAATAATGGTGCAGTCAGCTTCTCCGCGAATGTCGAATTTCACTTTATCTGTGATAAAATTGGGACGGAATGTAGCCTCAATTGACAAGGAGATTGGGATAATTTCCCACAACGTTTTGAGCCACGAACGTGGTGTCGATAAATTCGCGATACATTCGCAATTTCAGTCTGTCGGACGTCCGAACAAATCGTCCAAATTCGGCTGGAATTGGATGAGAATCACCAAATAGGTGGTAATTTTTCCGACCATCTGGGAAGAAGATTAAGATTATTGATGTGACTCGTCGGGAGAAAAATATTTCGTGAGGAGTGGCCGTATACCGTTTGTAAGAGGGTCGAATTGAGGGGAAAAAATCCCTTGGCGGTAAATTGGAGTTTCTGGTGATGCAACTGTAGGGAGAAAGATTTGACGGCTTCGTACAATCGCGAATCCGTTTTTTCCACACGAATCTCGTGAATCAATTTTCCAGCATAGGTTCCCTTGAAGAAATATCACTTTTCAACATTAGGCGGTCTCGGGGTTTGGGAATTATCAGGAAAAGTGCATGAAATTGGGCGGAACGGTATTCGATATTTATTTTTATAAAAATACTCTGGGGAGTCTCTAAGGAACTGGATATAGGGGAAAGGTGTACGAGTTTATCGTAAGGGGAAACTATTAACGCTGTCTTGTGATATTCATTGGTAAAACATAGCGCCCGGCACCTCCCGCATTTGTCAATTCATGATGGCGGTGTGAGCGACGGGCTTGTTTTGACGGATTAAAAATAAAATTGTGAGCTGTTGATCTAAGGCAAGGTTGACTTTAAGGTTATTATGGGGTTTAGCCGTCGGGGGTGAAGTACGAGAGGAGCGTCCTATGCTTATGCATGGAGCCGTTTAACTTTTACCAACTGTTAGCTTTCAAATAATCGTCATATTGAACGTGCCTTTTCGAACTATTTTTCTACACTTATTTGAAAAAATATGCATTTTTGAACACTCGGTGATTACATTAAGCGTTTTCGTTACTTTGTATAATTATTTTCTATAACTTGTTCTCGCTCAATTAACGCGAAACGAATTGGCAACGTCGTAAATCGTGGTATATCATAATGCCCAAGTTGGCAGAAGTGTCGCGAAGTTAAAGACGTATGCGTCCCGTTCATAACCTCAATGTCGGCCCAAGGAGCTGTGAAAAATGAACATCGGTCCGAGTTAAAAAACATCAGCTGGAACGACGAAGTGTGTCTAAAGCTGTCTATAATCTCGAAGAAATCGAAAACTTAAATAATTTTCCGATATTCTAAAAAAAATGCATGTATGAAAAAAAATCAGCGTTTTTTTTGTCTTTGGCTGGAAATGTCTAGAAATGTATAATTTCTGAACATAGTTATCAAATTAATGTTAAGCAATTATTACTAATTAAGAGAATAAGTACCAATAATATTCGTTGTTAATTATCCTGACCGAGCAGTTTGAAGTTCCCGGGCATAATTACCGAATACTGATAAGAGAAGTAGCATTTGTGCCGGCTACGACGTTGCCATGATTGCACAGTCTAATATTTTGTGGCTTGATTTTCGCAAAAATTCGCTATCGAAAACATTAATAAATGTATAACGATACTGTGAATTCTCATTTTGACGGTACCAAGGGTCAATCCGATAATTAGTCGAACCGTACCTATTTTTTCAGCTCCGTGGGAACATTCACTCAGCAGATATTAATAATGCACTGAAAAATGATCGGAAGTTTTCCATAAGCGTAATGTAATTAGCCCACGAAATACGTCGAGTTGCCGATTTTTTTCCTAAAAAACGGTACTGTTGACCATATTCAAACTGCACATGATGATCAGCAAAGATCATCATGTGGTTCATCATAGAGGTTGATCAGCAACCTCTATGATCAGCAAAGATCATAGAGGTTCAGAAAAAAATTCAGCTCGGTGGTAACATGTTGACTTAACCCCATAAAAACCTTAAGTTTAGGTAACTTTTATTGTATACTGCCAGTTGCAATCATTGTTGTGTGTGTGGTTTTGTAATATACTCTATTTGGGTTTTGGTTGGCGTGGAATACTTATATTTTATGATACAATTTTTTTTCCAATGTTTTTTTTTCAAGTCGCCTAGATGCTTTTGAAACATTGTAAAAAAATCTGAAAAAATGTCAACGTATTCAAAACAAAACACCGCAACATTTTCCCCTCTTAATGTTTTGTCTCTAACCCAATAGTTTTCGAGATAGGCCAATCAATTGTTCGGAAGATTCTGCGAGGTTCGGCCAAAAAAATTTCAGAACAAATTTCTGAAAAAATGTAAGCGAATTTACAAATCGTGATCATCTCGAACACCTTTCCCATAGTGAAGCGCCAAATGCGCGGTAAACGCGAACTGAATGAAATCCCTCAAGTCCGCAAGGGCAGATGAAGTAAAATTAAATTGGGTGGAAACATCACTGGAACAAATCTTCACCAATCGATTTAAAAAATTCACTGTACATTTAAAACTAGCTTCTATTACATAGCTTGAAATCACATGGTTTTTTTGTTTTAAAAACTTATCCGACGATTTTTTTCCGAAAGTTTTAGCCTTTTTTTCTAAACCGTGCCATTTTTGCAAAATCAATATATCGTAAAAATCCTACGCACTTCTGCAGCAGTTTTTATATATTATGTAAAAAATGTTGGTTTTTGATTGCCGGTAAAAATTTGCCTGAGATACATTTCGGCCCCGTCGACTTTAAAAAAAAGGCTTTAACGGAGAAATGCAGCTGCCATTTTGTTATTAATAACTACGAGAAAATTATATTGTATAGTTCATTAGTAATTTAATAAAGACCTGCCCACAGAATTCCGATGCATGTTCATTATTACGCTAAAAAAATTGAAAAATATGGCTATTTTATTTGCTTTAGAGTAACCTAACTCTTACAGCATAATTACCAAAACGAACTCTCGTTTTTCTCATTGCGAATTACTCCAACTTATTTTTGTATTGTAACTTCGCAAGATTTACCTGACGGAACGTCCAATTACAAATGATTATGATAACGATTATCGGGGCGCTCTGCATAAATTCCCAATGAATGTACATAAAAATTTGCTTCATATCCGTCTCTCCTTTGCGTTCGACTTCGAAAAAAATGTAATAAAGCGTCGTGCTCAAGATAATAAACGCAGCCATCACGTTGATAACCTGTGAAGGAAAATTATTGATTTGTACGCAAAACGTATTGAATAGGTGTTATTAAAAGGTTAGGCCACAGTAACGGGTATAAAATCATGTGCGAATTTAATAATTTCTTTTCGTATGGAAAAGTGATTCACTCATAAAATGAATTTACACATTTATTTAGTATGAACATCGAGCTGTTAGACTTTTTTTATGTACAAAATGGCCGACCACTAATATTTTCTTTTGTTATCTTTTTTTTGACGTTCCGCGGCGTGACATTCAGCATCCACAATTTTTTACCTAGAACATCAAACAAAAATTCTCGCCAACCTACATTAGAATATCTAGAGAAGTATGTAGGGAATTAAAAAAATATTGCTTTATTCAAAAGTTGTAGGTATTTGAATGAATTTTCATCGAAAAATTTCGTATAACACTGCTCATAAAATGAAAAGTTTTCGATTAATGAGAAATTCCGTACGTACTTCTCTGCGAAATGCAATTAGGAACATAACTTCTAAACTTGAAGTATATCGAGTAAAAATTGTTGAATTTATTTGTCACGCCAATTGGAAAAAAGCTGTTTCGAGAAAAACGCGTTTAAAGTTCTAGGTACTCTATGGCCGTGCCAGAGGTCGGCTTATGTTATACGCTCAAAGTCGGTAAAAAAAATGTCTTGCTCTAAATCGGATAGTGATTATTCTTATGATGATAAAGCACCGTTTTAGCGGAGAAAAAAATCGATTTTTTGAAAAATTTACTATGGCCTTACCCCTTAAGGCGGTCATCCCAGGTAACAGGTCCGATAAGTCGAAACATTGTTTTTGCACAAATTGCAAAAAATGTGTGCGTTGACCACAAAAAAAGGGAAAAAATAGCTATCACATGGGATGACCCCGTTAAGGTGTCTTCTCACTTGAGACGCTGAAAAAAGCTATGTTCATGAATTTTTTTGACAAGTTTATATTATAGATATTGATACATTTATATAAATACACTTTCGAAATACATTTAAATTTTTTTTTTATTGAAGTCACTATTTGTAGACGAAAATGGTAGTTAAAAAAATGTCCTAAACAAAATTCTAGGTCTGCGCTGTTGATGAAATCTCGGAAGTGAATCATCCGAAACAAAAAAATCAAACGATTTCAGATTCAGTATGTTGATGGCTATAGCGCATATCATACGATTTTTGATATATGCAAAAATAATTAAATGGAGGACATTTTTTGAAAAAACGTGGGTTTTTCACCGTTTTTGGCAAAAAATAGTAAACATCAACATTTCCAAAAATCCTTGATATGCGCTATAGCTATAATTGTACAGAATATGTGGTTAAACATTCATAAGGATCGGTTCAGAAGTTTTGAAGATTTGATCTACAAGCCGTAAAAAAACGAGTTTAAAGTTTGTTTGGGTTTCATAAATACATACATTTTTTTTTACGTATTTTGAAAGTATATTTATTAAGTATAACAACTTTTATATCAATATCTATTATATAAACATATCAAAAAATGCATGAAAATAGCCCTTTTCAGCGTCTAAAGTGAGCAAACCCCTTAATCAATAACCTCCTAATCGCATGATTTCCTTTCCCTATGTACGTTTCCATAAAAAAAATATGCCACTTACGATATTCCAGTCGAAAATACGATTCACCCGCTTCCCCAGTGCACAAATATTAAAATGCGCTTTCGAAAGAACGCGCAAATTGTCGGCGCAAACGTCCGACGTTATCAGGACCTGTGAATGTTTTTTTTTACTTTCAAATTTCGCAAAACACAAAACGCGAAAAATTGTCCCAAAGCAACCTTAGGCGAAGATGCGTTCGCCCTCGTCACGACGGTACTTATTTTTTCATTAACAGCACGAAACTTTAGTCCGAGCCAGCCAACGAGTGACACCAAGATGGTCAGATCCATTATCTGTGACAGCAGTGGCAACATCCAAAATACCCATCGCAATGACAGACTATAAAAAAAGCGACAACGAAGAATGTAAATATTCGTCACAATACAAAATTCTGTAAAACTTTTCAAAACTGACCCGTTTCCGCGCACAGTAGTGACAAAATCGTAAGCCGTAAAAAACGAGAAGATTGTCAGAGTCACCCACACGTATCTGCGAATCGTTTTGGCGCTTGATTCGTAATTACATCGACAGCCTATATGCTCCAGAATAATGTCATGCTTCGATATGTCGTTGAGAGTTTCCAATAACTTAAAAAACACACCCACGCACAGTAAGACATTGTTGCATTATGAAATGTCGTGTATTGGCTCCGTGCGGAATATCGGGTGGGGGTAATGAAATCGGACGCAGCGCCTGCAGTGGATAAAATTCCAACAAACTTGGCTATTTATGTGCCATATCTGTACGAGCACAGTACAAGATTTTTGCAATAAAAGTTAAAAAAAGGTTTCATTAAAAATGCGGTTACTGTGTAAGAAATTGCAAAAAATACCGGAAGGAATAGTGAATGAAAATTTTATTGATTTCTTGCGTCAAATTGGAAGTAACAACAACGCAACAAATGGATAGCTGTAGTTTTGCCTTCAAAGAAGCTTCGGAACGCTCCGAAGAAATAGACGTTTTCTTCATGACACGAGCTCGAATTATTAATCATTTTCAATTCCTCTAATTAATTCATTTTTTACAATAACTCTGAATATTCACAAAATATAAGCCAACTTTAAACTTTTGTTTAAACTTGGATTATATTTTGGGTTATATTTTTCGGATTTTCTCAACTAGAAATAGTGGTTTGCCTGATTACACGAGCTTGAATTATTAATCATTTTCAATTCCTCTAATTAATTCATTTTTAACAATAACTCTGATTGATAATTCACAAAACATAACCCAAGTTTAAACACAAGGCTTATGTTTTGTGAGTTATCAATCAGAGTTATTGTGAAAAATGAATTAATTAGAGGAATAGCCATTTGCCATCAGGCAAATTTCTAGTTAAGAAAATCCAAATGTATAACCCAAAACATAAGCCAAGTTTGAACACAAGTTCAAACTTGAGTTATGTTTGGTGAACTATCAATCAGAGTTATTGTAAAAAATGAATTAATTAGAGGAATTGAAAATGATTAATAATTCAAGCTCGTGTCATTAGGCAAACCTCTATTTCTTTAACGCCTGTTCACAAAACATAACCCAAGTTTAAACTTGTGTTCAAACCCCAAACACACACAAGTTTATATTTGCGTTATGTTTTGTGAATTAGTGAAGGACAAAACATGACCCAATTAATTTTTCACAATGATTCTAATTATTCACAAAACATAACCCAAGTTTAAACACAAATGTAAACTTGAATTATAACGCAACCAAAAGCAAACACAAGTTTAAACTTGGGTTATGTTTTGTGAATTATCAATCAGAGTTATTGTGAACAATTAATTGGGTCATGTTTTGTCCTTAACTCTTCTACGTCCATGACACATTCGGCAGATAACAGTTTTACTGAGATTGAGGTTTAGGTTGGAAATTAATATTGTGAGTTATACTTTCGAAGCCGGCCAACAAAATTATGCTCATTTCCGCCAAAAAAGAAGATTTTATTTATTATATTGTAAAGTGTTGCAGCGTCAATATACGTTTGTTAAATGTTAATAAAAGCAATTATATGGCTTCATTTTCTCGTCGTATAAAAAATTATAAGAAAATAAAAATATACATTTTAAGAAAATGTTCTAAAACACGTTTTGCCGTCTTTGGCCAGACTAATTTTTAAGGAAAGGTTATCGGCCCAAAAAAATTGAATTTTTTTTCGTAAATTGCAAAAAAATGATTGTGTGTTATATGGATCCGGTAGCAGAATAATGGGGTGAGTCACCATTTTCTTTGTGTCAATCGTGAAAATTCAAAGATAATGTCTTTTGACGGTTCATCAAAACAAATTCCTAAAAAAGCGATAAAATATAGCTGTCACATGGGATGACCCCGGTTATGCAAAGAAACTAAATGCAACTAATGCGATTTTTATTTTTCTATTTGATTTATCATAATATTATAATCACAATTACAGCGCCTTTAACAGACCCGACGAATATACGAACGCTATGCGTCTAGGGTTGCGCACAAAGCCAATAAGCGAAAAAACTGGCCGCTAAAGATAAATTTCACAGAATGCAAATTCAATTACCTTTTTGTAGTGAATGATTCGCCAAAAACTGGATTGCATCATGCAGAGTATACTGGCGATCGCTCGTATCGTTAACGTTATCGAGGTCATCGGTAAGTGATGTCTAATGAAAATTATACAGGTATACGTAATAAAAGATGACAAATCTCATTCGAATATATATCATGGTAAAATAGATGTATAGAGTAGGGAGGCACAAATTTGAGCTCTAATTTTTTTCCTTTTTCTCACCATCCAATTATCTATTTTGGAGGGAAAAAAAAGTTGTCGCGAAAGCTGCTAGCGATCACAAAATATTTAGAGGTCGCTCAAGCCTCCCAAAAATTTAAATTTTCATCAAAAAATAATTTCTTTCGGTAATTTCTCACCCATGGATTTTACGCTTTATAATTTTTAAATTAAACTCGCGAAAGCTCTAGCGGTCGTTCAAGAGCTTCGCCATTTCCATTTTTTAAATTCTTCTCATTCATATATTTGATGCTCCGTAAAATTTTGAAAACAGTTCATCGTTTTTCTCGAGAAACAGATCTGTTAACTTAACCTCACATTACTAACCCAAGAATGATAATCTGTGTTCTGATGAAATAATTCTTTGAAGCTTTTGTCTGTAAACAAAATTATAGGTCTCCCGGTTTATCGGGTTAGAAGAATGAGGTAAATTATAAAAAATCCGTTTCTAAAGAAACAAAAAGGATTAATTGTTTTGAGAATTTTATAATGTGTTCCATTTTTTAGTGAGAAGAACAAAATTCGCGACAATTGAAAATTTCTAAGCTCTTGAGCGACCACTAAATATTCATAGGGCGGCTAGAGATTTCGCGAGCTTAATTTAAGAATTATAGAGCGTAAAATTCATGGGCGAGAAGTGAACGAAAAAAATCGATTTTTTAATGAAAATTCAAATTTTTGGGAGGTTTGAGCGATCTCTAAATATTTTTTGACCGCTGACAGCTTTTACGACAATTTTTTTTCCTTCTTTAAAATAGATAATTTGATCATGAGAAATAGGAAAAAATAGAGCTTAAATTTGTGCCACCCTAGTGTAGAGCTATGAAGAGGTGTATACCTGTAGTAATGCCCGGACTTCATTATCCCATCAAAAAAGTTTAACACGACTAAGGCGAATATCAGTAAGCCGTAAACTGCATAGATCTTGTTCACGCCATACCTCTCCATGCCAACGTGGCCTTTGAGAGTGATTGGGAAGATTGCAAGTAAACGCCAGATCCACGCTACCGTCTCCATAAATCCGAAGAAATTGCACATTCTTGGCCTTCCATCTGCCCTTCGTATATCCATCACTGTATCGATTTTGGGATAAAGTTCCGAAAAGCCCATACCGCCGATTAAGTTGGAATTTCGTGTACTCATATATTTTTAATCGCTGATCACGAATATCATAGTGAACATGACCGCAAATTTTGATTTTCCAGGTCAAAACTTAAAAAAAAACCGATTTTTTATAAGTTTTTCTATTTTATTTTAACTAATGTTGCTCTTCGAGAAAAATGTGTCCTACACAAGTTGTAGCCTATAAAAAGATTGATCTTTTATGTTTTATACAGGTTTTGTCTAGAACCATTCTGTTTCGAGAAAAATGGGATAATGTCCCAATAAGTTAAAGTCCATTAGTTTCGATAGTATCGATTTACGCACTTTACCGCGGAAAGATTGGAGTTTAGTGTTTAAAGTGCAGTTCAGTTTTTAAACCCAAACAAACCCAAATAAGAAAAGCAAACAATGACATTTTTAAAAAGCCGAAAAGAAAGTAAAATATATTAAGAAGCAAAAAATAAAATAAACAATGAAAAAAATAAAATAAAATACAAACAAGGAAAAAAATAATCATGCACTTTAAAGACATATAAAGTACATGATTTAAAGACTTAAAGAAATTTGTTTATTTACATTTAACGATTTAAAGATTTAAAGACATTTAAAGTGCATGATATAAAGACTTTAAAGATATCCAACCTTCGTGCGGTAAAGTGCGTAAGTAAATAATACCGAAACGAATGGAGTTTAGCAATATGTAATTATTGGAGCATTATCTGATTTTTTTCGAAACAGAATGATTTTAGACAAAAACTGTATAGAACATAAAAGATCAATATTTTTATAGGCTTTAATTTTTGTATGAAACATTTTTCTCTACGACCAATATTTATTGAAATAAAATAGAATAGAGTTTTGACCATGAAAATCAAATTTGCGGGTATTTTCACTAAGTTATTCGTGATCAGCTCGACAAAATACATGGGTGCACGAAATTCCAAATTAGTCAGCGGGATAGGCTTTTCGGAACTACACCCCGATTTTGCATTGTTATTTTTATCCATCAATTATATCGGGTACGATTTTTTTGTCGAGTCTTTAGAGAAAAAAATCAAATTTTTATAGAGAAAACATTTTTTTTTGCGTGTCTCACTGACTTTTGGCCCATGATTTTTGTAGCTTCGCCGGTGCCATCGAACATTTCGACGATCGCGAATTTCTCTTGGGCATGATTTATATATCTTGGCGATTCTCGAGGACTCTTCAGGTACGACACTGTACTCGCACTAGGTTTTTCCGCCCTCAATGAATACCTCGGTACTAAGAGGCGTTTCAATGGCTGTAACGTGTGACACGACGTTGCTACGAGACGATACTTTTACCGACGAAACGAAATTATCGTGAGTGCACTCGAGTTCCGTTGTCATAATATCAAATAATTCGAGCTCTCACGGACGTGACAAATGTCTTTTGCATTAAAAAAATGAAACTAAAAACTATTTTATTCATTATTTATTCGTCTGGAAGGTTCGTTTGTGCAAGCGAGGCGATGTTCGTCAATGCATCACTTTTACGAATGAATTGAAATGAAGCGATTGCCGGATCGCTAAACGGTCACGTTTCCGATGCACTTGACAAAAATTGTCGCGAATATGGTCTTTCTAAATAAAAAAAAATGATTTATAATCTAATATCATTTTCAACAATATTTTATCATTTTATATAATTTATAGAAGTAATTTTTTATTTAATATTATTTATAAAACGAATTTTTCATTTAATCTAATTAATGAAATATAATTTATATAAATATAACTGTATTACCGTAGATTCGTTTCAATACATTTATAGACTAGCATCGACATAGAAATAGCGATATTCCTCTCTTTCGGATATTCCCGAGGTCCAAAAACTTATTCCAGGCTTGGTTCAAATTGTATGAGAATTACCAGATAAGTAGTGATTTTTCCGATCATCTGGCAAGAGAAATTAAAAAATTTGAAAGATATACAAATCACTCACGGTTGTTTCTGTCGGAAGAAAACAAAATTTACCGTTTGTAAAAGAACTGAGTTAATGGGGAAAAAGCCACGGGCGGTAAATCGGAGATTTTGATGATGCAGCTGCAAGGAGAACGATTTAACGGCCTCGTACAATCGCGAATCCGACTTCTCCACTCGTATCTCATGAATTAATTTTCCAGCACAAAAGCTCTGTCAATGAAATTCGAGTATATCTTCACCTCCGTTTTGTCGTATTCCGGATACTTAAAATATACATTTACCTGACGCGATGTTAAATTGCAGACAATAACAATAATTATAATCGGAAAAATGTGGAAGATTTCCCACTGGATGTAGGAAAGAATTCGAATTATGTTCGTTTCACCGTCCCGGTTAACTTCGTAAAAGATGTAATAAAGCGTTGTACTCATAATAACAAAAGCGATTACGACATTAATAATCTGAAATGGACAAATGTTTTTTCTCTTATTACGCACGAAAATCTTTCTATCTCCATTTTCAGTCAGTCTTTCGAGACTTTTTAGTCTCGACTACGTTTTAGCAGCTATTGAGGTGGGATATACATTTACAACGATCAAAAAATCGTTTTCTTTTTTTTTCTTCTTCAAACGATAGGACTATATATGTAGAATATTTTCCTAAAGTTTCAAAGCGAAATTCGAAAAACTTCAACCGTTACAGCCCGTCAATGTTGTGCCTCACCGCTCGGATTCGGAGCGGGCGTGCAGGATTACTAAAAAAATATTAAGCCGATTGAGTTGGAACTTAGTAGAAATATTGATAATATTGGTACCTTCTACTTGACGAGAATTCTTTTTGAAAAATTGGAAAAAATCTACTTTTTTCATCCACGTTTTACAGAAATGTACCGTGAAATGTTCATTTTTTGTGCAAATGTTTGCCATTTTCTTAAATTTGCATTTTCTTCATTTTAATTACCGTCACATAGAAAATATACATGTTCTACCCGAGTAGAAATTATTTCTCCGGCTGCAATAAAGACCTGATCAGGCATCCTGATTTCGTTATCCATCCTTGATCAGGATTTTTCATCAAGCCCTGATCATTTTTGAAACACAATGCCTGTCTTTGGCCTGATCAGGGTAAAGGATCAAGGCCTGATCAGAGTAAAAACCAAGACCTGATCAATGCTTCATTTTTCTAAGGCTTCATCAATGTGAAAAATCGTGGCCTACTCAGGATAATGAAATGAAGCCCTGCTCAGGAAGTCTTATTTATTCCTGAAATAAAAAGCACCACCAATGGAAAAGTATCAAAATAGGAACAGGCATGAAATTATAAAGAAAGCCTTAAATAAAGTAGAAAATGAAATCGAATAAAAATCAAATCAAATAAAAATTGAATAAAATCAAAATTAAATTAAATAAAAAATATTTGGTTGGCCTACGCTGTTCACTACAATGAATATGATGCCATCGGTGCAGGTTAGCCCGGGCAGCATAGGTTGACCGATGAATGTGATGCCATCGGTGCAGGTCAGCCCAGACAGCGTAGGCCACCCGAAAAATGGTAAGTCGACTGCGTAATTAAGTCCGGTGAATGTGATGTCATCGGTGCAGGTTAGTCTGCACAGCGTAGGCCAACCAAATTGTGGCAAGTTGACAGCATATTACAGTTCAGTGAATGTAATGTCTAGTCGAAGTGCATTTCCAATGGATTAATCTGCACCGATGCCATCACGTTCACTGAACTGAACTACGCTGTCAACCTACCATAATTTGTTTGGTCTATGTTGTACAGGCTAACCTGCACCGATGGCATCACCGTCATCGGTGCAGGCTAGCCCGAACACCGTAGACCAACCGAACAAGGGTAAGTTGACTGCGTAGTACAGTTCAGTAAATGCAATGTACATTCAAAATGCATTTCGAATGGACTAACCTTCACCAATGGCATTACATTTACTGAACTAAACTACGCTGTTAACTTACCATTATTTGTTTGGCCTATCTTGTCCGGGTGCATGATTATTTTATGCATTTTTTTTATGCAACCTGCACATGATTATTTTATAGTCATATGTTAATTTATAGGCATAAATTTAAAATAAATTCATAGTCATAGATATAAACTAATTTATACTAATAGATATAAGAATTTTAAAAGTGTTTGAAAAAAATTAATTGTTATACTAATTTATGTATATGTCTCGTGCTTCTTTCTCACGGGCATCTTTAGCATTTTACAAGATGAGGTTGGGCACGTGTTTAGCGCCAAACTGTACAAGTCCAGTTGCTTGACCATCGCCAGATGCTAGCCGGGTCAGGCGAATTGACTTGAGCCGTAAATCTAGTTGCTTGACCACAGCTCGAAGCTGGCCGGATTAGGCAACTGGAGGAGACCGTACATCCAGTTGCCTGACTATGGCCTGACACCAGCCGGATCAGGCAAATTAAGACATATCTTAAGTAAGCCCTCCGTGCTACAACGTGATCAGGCCTGGATCAAATATCAGGGAAGCCTGACTATATTTCTACTCGGGTAACTGAAAAAATGTTTGAACCGTCATTTTGATGATGAATTAATTGTTAAAAATTGTTTTGTATACTTTAATATACTATTAAAGTATACCTACAGTTTGATAATTGTAGAATAATTATTTCTTAGTTTAAAAAATCCTTCAATATTGCTTATTTTTTTCTGTCTAAAGGTATATCCCGCTTTAAGGAGGTTGGAGCGGGCCAATTGGAGTAAGTTTACGCAATTGCGTCAACTTACGGTTTATGCACTTTTTTCAATTACACTAAAAAAATGCATACGACGTATAGATTTATTCTGTAAATGCTAATTTTTCATAAAATATATATTTAAAGGGCAAAGTTATGCATTTTTATATATTTATTACGCAAATAAAATAAACTTTTGTTTTGTGAAAAACTACCAACCTGAAAAAGTATAACATCGTCGATGATTATTATGAAAAAACTGCGTCAGTAAAGGTTGTATACAACTCAGAATGAAAGTTTGAGTTATTTATAATAATGCTGATTCACATTTATGTCACGAGTTAATTTATTATTACCATTCATTAATATTAATTGTTGCCGAAACACAGCAAGACTGAGGTTGGCAGCGATGCTCTTCATTCGCCAGTCAAGATTCGCAATCTTTTATCAAACCTTGATGGTTCAATATTGAATATATACGGTTTACGATGAGCAACATGGGGTTCCCAAATATTCACAAAAGTTTAGTTTGCGTCAATCTGTTGTTAGAAATGGTTATCTTGGTGCTAAATAGCCAACAAAAATGACATCACCTGTAGCGTGAACGGCTTGCCCATTTAACCGCATGTAAAATCACATACATTAAACTATTTTTCATCTCTGGTGTATTATGGTGAGAAAATTAAAAAAAAATCGTAAAGACTCAGTATAGTCTAGACAACAACACATATTTTTTTCATATTTAATCTTGGATTGTGGCTAACGCTCCAACTTCCTTAAAGGGCACGTGCCACGTTCCTTCAACGATGATGTTAACGATCACATCATCGCTACGCTAAGTCATTAATTATTCATTTAATTAATCGATCGCTTATTTTTTTTCGACAATACAATTTAAATATATATTATACTTGAGGATGGCGGGCGGACATTGCACGAAGCGTTGAGTGTATTTCTGCAGCGAGCTGTGGAGGCGATAATAGCAAGTGCAAAGACAACAAAGAAAGGACAGACAGTGTGAAAGGCTCGTGAAGAGCGAGGGTAAAATCGGTGAGCGTTAGTGAGCAAAGAAATAGTGAAATAGAGGACTTCGAGAGGAAAACAGATCGCTGACGAGAATGAGGTTAGGAAGAGAGGAGGATGAGAGAGCGAGAGAGATGGCAGAAAGCGGAAACGACAGGGGCAACGGCAGCGACAATAGCAGGAAACGGCGGGAGATGGAGACAAGAGGAGAGGTATACTTTACCGACAAGGAAGACGAGATCGCGGTAGGTAAGGACGAGGCCGGCTATATCGATGCGATATACGACACGCCGACGAAGTATATGTATCCGAGGGAGACAGGCATGCAATCACCGACAGCTGACTCGGAACAAGACAAAGATACGACAGGCGAAATACAGGAAACAGGAAAGAGGAGGAGAGGCCGGCCGAGAGGGGCTCTCGGTATTAAAAGAAGAAAGATCCAGGGGGTAAGATCGCTAATGGACTGTTGGGGCGCAAGAAAAAGAAAAAGCGGAAGCAAAGGCGAATCAAGCGACGAAAGACGCGCGGGAGAAGAAGAGAAGGAGGGGGGAAGGAGAGATCGTACGGGTAAGGAAGAAAGTCCCGGCTGGAAGAAAGAACTAATTGAAAAAATCGAAAAAATAGGGACAAAGTGGCCGATGGATTGGGAAGAGGAGCTGGAATCAAAAATAAAGAGAATAGTGAGCATGGCGATAGAAGACACGGCGAGAAAACTGGAGGGGAGTGACAAAATTCCGAGACAAAAGGTGGAAGAAATGCTCACGGGGGAACAGGAGAGATGGCGGGAAAGATTCGAACAGCAAGAGGCCACAATTCAGCGACTGCAATGGGAAAACGAGGAATTGTATAGAAGACTGGAAGAAACAAGACAGACGAAGACGCAAGTAGGGGAAAAAAGGGGAGAACAGCGAGTCGGCGGAAACCAACGGGGTCTGGATGAAAATCAGAATGAGGCCGGATATCGAGAGGTCGGGGGGGGGCAACGAAGGATCAAGAGCGTGGGGAAGAGGAACAAGCAAGAGGAGAAGGGTGGGTGGAAGTAAGCAGAAGGAAGAAAACTGGAGCTCAGGAGATAGGCGAGAGTATAAGGAGATTGGTGAAGAAGAAACCGAAACGTCTAAGTTATCGAGAATGGCAGGAGGAATGGCGGGAGCGGAGAGACAGAAAAAAGAACATCATTATACAGGAGGTTCAAAGATCGGAACACGGCATGGAATGGGATATAGAGAGGGCCGTATGGGAAAGAACAGGAATAAAACCATTTGTCAGGAGATGGAAGGAAACATGCGACGGAATAGTAATCGAAACAGGAGACATGGAAAATAAGGTGAAGATAATGAAAGCGGCAAGAAGAAGAGCGACTGGACGGCGAACGATATGGGAGGACCCTACCTATAGAGAGTGGGAGGTCCACGAATGGATAGAAGAATACGCAGAGATCATGAGAAAACAAGGAAAGGAGCCAAGAGTCGGGTATCTGAAGATAGAGCTGGAAGGGAGATGGAAAATGTGGAACGAGAGACTAGGAGACCTGGAGGACGCGGGCGGATACGAAAAAAACAGGCGAGAAAAACATGGAATGGCAGCGGGGTTTCAAAGGAGGGATCAGCGGCGGACGAGACAGCAGTACGACGGCAGGTACGAGTGGTAACTTGGAATGTGGCGGGTATGCGAGCGATGACGGAGGCCTGGGACTGGCTAAGCGAGCACGACGTCATTGTTGTCCAGGAGACGTGGATGGAGGAAAGCGAGGCCGAAAGGCAAAAGGATAAGTTGGACGGGAATTTTGTATGGACCATCAAAGCGGCAACAAGAGAAAAGAGAAGGGGGAGGGCGAAAGGAGGTCATCTAGTAGGGGTTAGAAGAAGGATACTGGGGGGTGGCAAAATAGCGGAATGGATTTTGGCGGATAGCGGAATAGTCTGATTATAAGTGGAATACAATTGGGAAGAAATCGCCAGGAGATTGGGACAATAATAAGTATATATAATAAAAACCTAAAGGATCTGGAAGGAGAACTGGAAAGAATAACGGAGGAAGCTGACGAAAATGGGGAGGCGGTGGTTATAATGGGGGATTTTAATGCCAGAATTGGAAACCAACAGGCGGGAATAGCAGGTAGGGAAGGACAAGAAGCGGAGAGAGTATTGAAAGACAAAACGGAGAACACAGAGGGAAAGAGAATGCTGGAAATGTGCGCGAAAAACGGATGGATAGTGGCAAATGGAAGGTGGGAAGGGGACAGGCAGGGAAACCTGACCTATATAGGGAGTCAAGGGGAGGGGGGTTCGGTAATAGATTACGTAATAGTAAACAGCCAGGCAGAGGAAATGATTAGGAGAATAGAAATTCAGGAACGGACGGAATCAGATCACCTGCCGATAGTAGTGACGTTGGAGAGAAGCGTGGGGAATCGGGAAGAGGAGAGGCAAGGTGAACCAGTACAAGCAAAGCAGGGGAGGAGAGAGAAAATAATAAAATGGAAGCAAGAGAAAGCTGAAGAGTACGAGGGGAGATTCAGCGCAATATGGAAGACGCAAGAGAAGAAGAGCGAAGTGCTGGATAGATGGGACATGCTGGTGTCCACAATAAAGGAAGCTGCACACGAGGCGCAGATGATAAAGTGGGTGGGAGAAAACCCGGCAACAGGAAAGAAGATAAGCGGAAGGGTAAGGGAACAAAAAGGAATAGTATGGAAGCGATTGAAAGAGTTTCTCAAAACACGAGGAGCAGACGAGAAAGAGAGATTACGGGAGGCAAAGAGAGGGCTAAAGAAAATAAGGAAAGAGGAGACCGAAGAACAATGGAAGGAACGATGGGAGAGGGTGTGTCAGTCCAGAAACACCACGGATTTATGGAAAGCTTTGAGGCCCTTCAGGCCCAGGAAGTTGAAGAACAACAGCAGCCAAATAGGGGAAAAAGAGTGGTTCCAAAATTTCAGGCGACTGTTGGGAGGGAGGGACGAAACCAAGGATACCGAAGCAGGCAGAGAAAAAGTGGACGGGGAAAGTAGGGCGGTTGAAGATACCGAGTACACCAACGATACCAACGAGGGTCGGGAGAGGGATATAACGGAAGAAATAGCAAATCGGGAAATAAATAAGGAAGAGGTGGAAAAGGAACTAAGGAAGATGAAGAAGGGAAAGGCCGCAGGACAAGACGGACTGGTAATAGAGTTCTTTCAGGGGCTACCAAAGGAGGGGAGAGAGGAGCTGGTCGATATTTTGAACAATTTATGGAAGGAGGGAAAGTTGGCAAGAGGATGGGAAATCGGGCGGATATACCCGATCTTCAAGGCTGGTGACGCATCGCAGGTAAAAAATTATAGAGGAATAACATTGATGGACGCGGGGTATAAACTTCTCACTAGGATTCTGAACAATAGACTTTGATATATACTGGAAGCGAAACATCGGCTGGGAGAAGGACAAGCGGCATTTAGGGCTGGCAGGGGAACGCGAGATCATATCTTTGTGCTAAATACGCTGATCAACAATAGGCTGAAGAGAAGGGGGGGGGGGGGGGACAAACTTTACACAGCGTTTATAGACTTCAGGACAGTCTTCGACTCCGTGGATAGAGAAGGAATGACAAGAAAACTGGAGGGTGCGGGAATACGAGGAAGAGTGCTAAAAATGATCAAGAAAATCTACGAGAACACACAGAACGAAATAATAACAGCGGAAGGAGTGACCAGGAAATTTGAAACGACAAGAGGGGTCCGGCAGGGGTGCGCATTGAGCCCCACCTTGTTCAACGTGTTTATCGAGGATGTGGAGACAGGATGGAAAAGAAGAAGAGAGGGAGGCTCAGTTATAGGAGGAGAGAAAATTTACGCCCTGAAGTACGCGGACGACGTGGCGCTGGTGGCGGACACGGGAGAGGGTATAAGGAGCATGCTCAAGGAGTTGGAGAAGTTCGTGGAAAGAAACAAATTGGAGGTTAATATGGAAAAAACCAAACTGGTGATTTTCAAAAAAGGGGGAAGGCAGAAGAAGGAGAGGGCATGGGACCTAAATGGAAAGAAAATAGAGGTGCTGAATGAGTATAAGTACCTGGGAGTCCACTTCTCGACCAGAAATACGTTCGAAAAACATATAAGAATAGTAGAGAGCAAAATAAAGAAGGCAGCAAATGCAGCATGGGGCATCGCGAAAAGAGCAAGAATCGGCCGGCTAACGGACAGACTGAGGATAGCGGACGCGATAGCGAGGAGCGGATTGTTGTATGGAGTGGAAGTGTGGGGGTGGAAAAGAAGGGAGAGAGTGGAGAGGGCCCAGGCTCGGTATACAAAGATGGCAATGGGGTTGAGGAGAAACACCCCAGAGTACATCTGGAAAATGGAGGCGGGGTGCAAGACAATCGACATAGTGATGGTGAAGCGAGCAGCAGACTACATAGGCAAGATATTAGGAATGGAGGAAGGACGATGGCCCAAAAAATGCCTGTTGGAGGAGGCGAGGGGGCTGATGAATGGCGATGAAAGCAAATGGGGGAAAGAAATGAAGGCGGCAATGAGCCAAGCGGGAGAGGGGCAGATAGGGGAGACGATAAGAAGAGGAAACGTGGAAGAATGGGAAAGGAAAGTAGGGAGAGCGGTGCAGAAGCTGACGGACCAGGAGATACAGAAGATGTGGGCAAAAGTAAACAAATCCAAATTCTGTAAGGAGTACAGGGAGAGAAAAAAGGAGGTCGGAATGGAAGAATATTGGAACAAAGGAACAACAAGGGGAGAAATCAGGGAAACCTGGGCAAAGATGAGGTGCGGAAGCTTGGGAAGAGAGGCGGAAAAAGGATTTAGAGACACGGGGTGCAGGGTATGCGGGAAATTGGAGGAAACTCTAGTGCACATATTGGAATGTAACGAAGCTAGGAGACAGATCAAGGCAGAAACCTTAAGAAATTTCAAGGAGTGGGAGAGACGAGAAATGACAAAGCCGAATGGCGGGTGGAGGAAGGCGCTAGAGAGGAAAGATATAGTAGAGGAAATATGCGAAATGGTGAGACAATTCGAAAAAATCGCAAAGAGAAAGGAGATGGAGAAGTAGGGCAAAGAAAACGAGAGATCTTCGAAAGGGAAATAGCGATAGGCATAAGAAATCGTAATCGTAGTAAAGGTAAAAGACATGTTCAGACGAATGTAAATAGACCCGGAAGAAGGAAGACAAAGTGCGCATAAAAGAATGTATAGTAAAAGGAAAACCTAGAAGTAAGTGAAGTATATGTAAGACGGGAGAGATTGTAAAAACCCGCAAGGGTATACACGGAATAAAGCACTACTACTACTACTACTATATATTATACTCACAATATCCCAATCATAAATGCGATTAATTCTTTTACCGAGTGCACACATTGCGAAATGAAGCTTCGATAAAGCACGCAAATTTTCAGCACAGATATCGGATGTCACGAGCACCTGGAAAATTAATTTTTCCTTATTTCTCACATGGAAAGTAGGAATATCTCCCGAATGAGGCATGAAATTACCTTCGGCGAGGATGCGTTAGCCCTCGTAACGACAGTATGTATTTTCTCGTTTAGGGTACGAAAGTTCAGTCCGAGCAGGGCCACCAGTGACACAAAAACCGTGAGATTCATCACCTGTATCATTAGGCCAATGTTCCAAAGCACGTACTCTATCGACATACTGGACGAAATCAAAGAAAAAGTGCAGGAAATCTTCGACAGTATGAAATTCAACATGATGTAAGACTGACATTTGATGATAACGCCGTGCAGCCATGACATCGTAAACCATTAAAGATACGACGATTACGAGCGACGTCCAAACATAGACACGAATAGCTCTGACCCTTGACTCGTAATTTGATCGACAATTCATTCTTTCCAAAATAAGGCCTTGCTCGGGCAACCTGGTAATCGATTTTGCCAGCTACAATAAATTGAAAAAAATGGAAGTTTGTGGGAAAAAGGAAATTCGTGCGGAATTTGATGACTGACAATATACCTCCCTGTAGTGTTGGATTCGATAAACAGTGGAAAGAAAGACGCACAAGATATTCCCAATCGCTCTTATTAAAATCGTCATTGAAGTTATACGGAAGGCACTTTTTCTATGGGGAAACAAATATAACCGTGAGATCTCAGACTCATTTTCACACTCCATAAGAGTTTTGTGGGAAATTTCAATCTTTAAATTTCGATTTCAAATAAAATTCACCTAATAATTGAAACAAATTAAAAACATTGTTGTTACGCAAAGTCATTACATTTTTAATAATTTAAGGGAGGTTTCTACTTTGTTGGGCCAAAAAAATTGATTTTGCTGTATCGGAAAGAACCAATGCTTAAGGGGTAATATCTGTTTGAAGCGTAAAACAAGGGAATTTTCTGAATTTTCTTTACGACACTTAAAGCCGATAAAAAAATCCTTTTCACCGTTCGTTCATTATATATTGGGGTTAACAATTTTTTTTCAATTTCAAAAACAAAATAGCGGTGTACAGCTCTTCGGACCAAGATCATTTTTTTTCAAAGTACCAATCGGCACTCAGAAGTGATGAACATCGACATACCAAAGGAAATAATTTTTATGTTCATTATCAACATGAGTTTTTCCACCGAAGTACACCGCGATATTGACAAATATTGATTTTCTCAAATGTGGCATTAGTTTGAAAATTGACCTTTTACCGCAAAATCGATCGTAATTTGTTTATAAAAACCGTAATTGTTAATTAACCATAAAAACGGTGCGATGGACAATCTATCTGAGAAGCTGCTTTCAAAATTTCAAGTTAATCTGATCAAAATTGTTCGAGCTTTACCACGTGCCACTTTAAAAAACAAGATTTCGAGAAAGACGCAATTGAAAATTGAAAATCATTTACCTATGTGAAATTAGTTTTACTTCCCTTGTTGTTCATATATACTTTATCACTCATTTTTAAAATCGTTACACCAACGAAAATAAACAGAAAACTGTTTACAAATAGCAAATGCACAAACAGTGGCACGAACTCGCAATGAGAAGCCGAATAATCACTTCGGAGCCATCTGACGTGCTTCGAAAATCAGCTTCTACAAATGGTTAAAAAAAATTCATCGAGACACGCTAATGAATGTTATCCTTGAGATTTTTTTAGCAGGCTCGCAGGTATGAAACTTTTTATTGTATTCGCAAATAAACTTCATTTTAACTTTAAACGCGTTTTTCTCGAAATCACGTTTTACAAGTTTGCGGAGTGCCCCTACATGCCCTAGATGAGCAATCGTTATGAAATTTGGCAGGCACTCGTGCAACAAACGTCTTCAATAGTTGAACTAGAATTATCCAAAAATCTGCAAACATTTTTATTTTATGAACAAAGAACTGCAAACATTTTTGGTAAAAACTAAACTTCCTCTTCGACCGCTCAATATTTTCTTATTTTTCAAATTTTCTCCTTGATGCCAGTTCAACTTATACACAATATTGTACAATGTAAAAATATGTTTGATTTTTGTTGCTTCAGATCATCGACATACGTGGCTCTGCCCACTCCCAGTACCATGTATTGCCAAACTTTAAAAAATATTATCATGTTCAATAATCGAAAAATCGAAAAATGTTGGCCCAACAAGGTAGAAACCTCCCTTAAAACAAACAAATAATTTAAACTTTGAATCAAATACCTGAAATAATAATCGAAGTTTACCATTACGTAAGTAAAATTTCCAGTGCACACTCCGAATATTAGTAAGCTGTAAATAGCGAAGAATTTGCTTATATCGTATCTTCTCATGCCTAATGGACCTTTAACTGTGAGTGGAAACACCCCCATGGCACGCCAGAGCCATGCCACACTCTCCAGATCCTTGAAGAAATCGTAAGTTCGCATTTTACGTCTCGCCACTCGTACACTCATGTCTGGGTCGATTTATCAATAATTATCGACGTGATAAGTTAAGCATGATTCTACATTAATCGTTTTTGGATCGAATCGTTTTTAACAAAATAGAATCAAACGTTTTTAGACGGAGATATTTCGGTGATTTTCACTAATTCGTCATCCGAACGTTCTTCAATTTTAATTGCGCTGCCATTTTAATCTTCTTTTGCACACAATTTTTGGTTTTTTGACCCTCGAGAATGTATCCAAAAACAGTCCTATTTTGTACTCCGTTTTTTTGCGCCTTAAAACAATTTTTCCAACGCTCGATATTTTCGTCTCTGCTCCAAGATTAGTAACGCGAGATTACGGGGGCACGGTTATACTTGGATTGAACGAACATTGCCAGACGTTCATTGGAGTGAATTCACGTCTGTCCGATTCTATCAAATTATCGCCCTAGTTCGTTCTTGCCACCGCGACAAATTGGTCTCCTCAGAGTGACGGATAGGTAACAATGTTGCGCTGCGTCATTGATTGCATTAATTTTATTTGCATCAAGCGAGTCGGTACACGGAGATAGGAAAATTTGTAATATACGAAAGTGGCCCGCGCAATTAATCAAATTGCTTCAGTGGAAATGCGTCTATCCAATTGTAAATCGGTTGTTTTCTCTCTCATCTCACTCACCACGTCGTTGCTGCTGTGGACGCGATCGTTGCAAATATAATAATCATGGTCTATTCATGACAAATATAAAAATATGTCAAGCGAAACCGAGCGCGATTTTTATAATATCGACCCTGTCGCCCTTTTCTCGATAATCTTTTTTTTATCAGCCGTTGTAGAAAAAAATCCGTAGGGGAGCTGTGCTTTAGGGGGAGATACCTTTAGGCGAGAAAAAAGTTTGCTGATTTTTAGATATTTGTTTATGAGGGAACTAGCTTTTGCCCGCGACTTCGTCCGCGTGGATCTCGAAATTTTTATTGCAATACTTTCCAACCCCTTAAGGGATGAATTGTTCTCAACGCCAAAATACGTAATTCTGAATTCATAGCCGTTAGGCTCAACAGCAATTTTAACGGTTCTTACTTAAACATACAACGGAACTTCCATGTAAAATTGCGCTCACGGTCTTACCTCCCTCAAGGGTTCATTTTCCAAAAACGCTGAAACAAGTCATCCTTAATTTTCAACCAAAAGCCTAAATACGAAGTTTCATCGGTTAACTTTTAAAAGGACGAATTTAATACAAACATACATCCTCTATTTTACCCCCTTAAGGGAAGAATTTCGTAAACACGCATAAACATTTTCCGAGAGACACTCCATCTATTGGTGAAAACTTGAATAAAATCCGTTGAGCACTTTTTGAGATGAGCGCTTTTAAACAGACGCAGGATGACTATACTATGTAGTGATAATCATATTATCCAGTATCATCGTCAGCAGTTCTACTGGCTGACAGTTGCCGCGCATGCCCGATTGATCTTACAATGTTTGATTTTTTGGTTTTGTTTTAAATAATTTCCAGTATTTAATGTTTGGTGACAGATGAGCCGTCCAAAGATAGTTTAGTTGTGTGTGACACAAATGTCATTTGTCTATAAACAAAAGAAGAATGGTTATTCATTTCGACGCCCAGCACTCAACACAAGTCGAATGGAAATGGCATTTCAAACTCACTCACCAATTACTAATCACAGTCACAATCACTATTTGTTATTATTGAGGATTAAGGACAGTAAAAACAGAAATTATTTTGATTTGCCGTCGATATAATTTTTGTTGTAATGCCAACGAAAACAATGTTGTCGTTGGTGCCGCTGCTTCTGCAACTTCATAATGTTTTGTACACATGCGCAGCGTGTATGGTAATGTGATTTCAAAAAGTTGTTCTGCAGCGCTATCTAGTGGTGAGTTAAAGCAACATTGATATTGCGAAATTAATAATTAACTATTAATTATTCAATTATTCAATTATTGATTATCTGGAGTTATCAATGACTAACTCATGAATCTATCATTGGAAATATACTCCATTACTCAAATACCTATACTAATTTTCATGGCGATCGGTTGAACATTGTAGAATTGTATGCACTGCAGCGCCATCTAGAGGGGCGTTACAGTAGAATGTATAACGCGAAAATAGTCTACGTGCACAAATATCTACGTGTACTAATTTTTATGGCGATCCGTTGAACGGTATAGAAGTTGATGTGCCACAGCGCCATCTAGTGTCGAGTTACAAAAAACGGGATAGCATAAAAACCTTCTCCATGAAAAAAACACTTATATGTGCCAACTTTCATGGTGATCGGTCAAAGGGTGTCGGAGTCTATAAATCTTAAACATACATCAACATCCATTTATATATATATATATATATATATATATATATATATATATATATATATATATATATATATATAGATTCCCTCACTATTTTTGAGACTTACGGTATGTTTTATTACTACTGGTGGCCATTACGTAGTATTTTTAAAAATTTATCATTAAAACTGGCAGAGGTATGGCACGGTCTTCTAAACTGCACTTTCAAAACTGGCGTGACGTATAGCTAAAAGATTAATCGACCAATTCTGATAAAATTTGGTATAAATCTTTCTAACCTTATTGTCTAAAACATGAACCTAAATTTTTTGAAAATTAAAAAGAAGGATATTCTTTATTGCACAATGTAGCCATTTTTTCGGAAACTACAATCTTTTTGTTTCAAAGCGTATCATTTTATCGATTTTCGACATTTCTCACTTTTCCTTGGTTCATACAGGGTGTCCCAGAACTCAACGTCAAGCCGAAACGGGGTGACAGCATTGATTGTAACCATCATGAGAAAAATCAGAAAAAAAATCTATCCCATGCAGTTTGAAAATTATGGGCATTTAAGAAAAACTTAGAAATATGGTCAAACTGTAACCATTTTTCGGTTATTGTGGTTAATTTTTATTATTTTTGTTCATTTAAACTTTGGAACCGTAACCCTAAATAACATTTCTAGAATCACAGTAAAAAATAATGACACAATTGCCCCAAGTTTCCTGGAATTAAGACTATTTGTTAAACTATGAATATACAATTTTTAAAATTAGTCTACTTTGAAAGGCCCTGCTTTAAAAAAAAGTACTAGAGTGCCTTGGCAAGTGCCATTAAAAGTTGGCGCATTTAATCAGGATTGTAAAATGGTACAATACTTGTTAGTTTGATACTAAAAAAAACGAGTAAAAAGATTAAAACCTCAAGTAACCCGATTTTTGCTAACCCATTTTACTCAGTTAAAATGTTTTTTATTCGCACAAGCTCTTGGTAGCTTCTTAATTTTACGGCAAAATGATGAGAGAGATGGATAGTGGACATGTTTGCCATGAGTGAGAGAGATGGATAGTGGACATGTTTGCCATGAGTGAGAGAGACAGATAGTGACGCCACTTTTACCAAAGCCAACAAAAGTAAGTAAAATTAATAAAATAATGAAAAATCTTGACCTAGTTTAGGTTTATTGGAATAAAAGTCAGATACATAGGGAAATAACATTTTTTATTACAGCAAATATTCAAATTGTTTGCCATCAGCCTCAATACACGCCCTACATCTTCTTAAAAAAGATCTACTTATTAGCCGGGCATATCCTCGAGAGTTGATGTCCTCAGCAGCTTGAGAAATTCGTTCACGCAGCTCGGCTACGCTCTCAATGGGCTTTGAATAAACTTTTTCTTTGAGAACGCCCCAATCAACAAAATCCAGGGGATTTAAATCTGGGGAACGGGCTGGCCACGAGATAGTGCCTGAGCGTCCAATCCACCTTCCCGGATATTCCTGGTCAAGGAAATCTCTTACTTGCACTGCGTAATGCGCTGGGCGGCCATCTTGTTGATATCACATGTGGCGACGATCTGTTAGTGGTACGTCCTCTAACAAAGTTGGTAAATTTTCTCGTAAAAAATGTAGGTAATTCGTGCCATTCAAGTTCTCAGGCAGCTCAAAAGGCCCAACAATTTTGCCGTTTAAAATTCCGGTCCACAGGTTTTCTTTAAAGCGATACTGGGATCTGTCTTCTCTCATTAAATGTGGATTCTCCACATGCCACTCGTGAAAATTGTGTAAGTTTATGTAACCATCTTTTTTAAATGTAGATTCATGTGACCAGAGAATTTTTGGGATAAATTGGGGATTTTCATTATGCCTCTATAGCAGTGTTCTACAAAATGAAATCCTTTCAGAATAATCTCGAGGGAGAAGACTTTGAGCTCGTTTTACGTGAAACCGATGCATTTCGGCTCTTTGTAAAATACGATGTGCTGTGCTTTTGGGTATTCCCGTTCTTTCTTCAATTACACGAACGGAAATACTTGGGTCATCTGCGACCTCTTGCAATACTTCTTCCTCGTAAGGAAAGCGAGGTCTACCTCCAGCCCGTATTTGATTCGGGAAATGGCCGCCCTCCGTGAGTGAACGGTGCACATTAACAAACACGCGGTGATCCGGATAGCGCTCTAAATTTGGATATCTTTCACGATAAAGTCTAGCGGCGGCACTTGCGCTGCATCTGCATTCCCCATAAATGAGGTGCATGTTCGCATATTCTTGTGAAGTGTAGCGCGTAGGCATGGTAGATAACAAGGATGCCAACACAAAAGTCCAATTCCAAAAGCGAGAAGCCAAAGTTGCCGGTATGTAATCAACAAGTCCAATTCACAAAAATCCAAGTCCAATAAGAGAAGCCAAAGTTGTCAGTACTAAATCAACACAAGCGTATACGGAAAGGTGCGCAGTAGACGAATGAGCGAAACGTACTAATTGGTGTCAGACTGGTAGCGTAGCCATTTGCTTGGTATGGCGTCTGTATCTGTTTCATTCGCACTTGTTTAAACGACGCATCTCCGTCTCACTGCGTGGCGTCACTATCTATCTCGCTCACTCATGGCAAACATGTCCACTATCCATCTCTCTCATCATTTTGCCGTAAAATTAAGAACCTACCAAGAGCTTGTGCGAATAAAAAACATTTTAACTGAGTAAAATGGGTTAGCAAAAATCGGGTTACTTGAGGTTTTAATTTTTTTACTCGTTTTTTTTAGTATGAAACTAACAAGTATTGTATCATTTTACAATCCTGATTAAATGCGCCAACTTTTAATGGCACTTGCCAAGGCACTCTAGTACTTTTTTTAAAAGCAGAGCCTTTCAAAGTAGACAAATTTGAAAATTTTAAATTCATACTTTAACAAATAGTCTTAATTCTAGGAAACTTGGGGCAATTGTGTCATTATTTTTTACTGTGATTCTAGAAATGTTATTTAGGGTTACGGTTCCAAAGTTTAAATGAACAAAAATAATAAAAATTAACCATAATAACCGAAAAATGGTTACAGTTTGACCAAATTTCTAGGTTTTTCTTAAATGCCCATAATTTTCAAACTGCATGGGATAGATTTTTTTTCTGATTTTTCTCATGATGGTTTCAATCAATCCTGTCACCCCGTTTCGGCTTGACGTTGAGTTCTGGGACACCCTGTATTCTGCGTATGAGTATTAATGAAAGAAAAATCTTCGTTATTTTTTTTTTCATATTAGTTTCGCCGATGCTAACCGTCACGCCGTCGACAACATCTGCCGCGACCCGTTTGGAAGGCCGTGTCATACCTTCACCTTCTGAAAAAGTTAATTAAAAAACGGCGAAAAGTTAATTAAAGTTACAGTAAAATTAATTAAAAACAGCCAAAAGTTAATTAAAGTAACAGCCAAAAGTAGTAATAAAACATACCCTAAGTCTCAAAAATGGTGAAGAAAGCAATTTCCTAACCCCTGCATACACATCACAATCGAGGAGGCAATTAAGGATCATCCCCACCCCTAAATACACGCTAGATTATTCCTGCGGCAAGCGTGTGAAAAGACCGCGAAAATCTTTTTAAAAAACATCATAAAATTTTTAATTTTTTCCTTACTTACAGGTATCTCCTGCCTTAAGGTGTAAAGGAGAACATAATGGAGTGGCGTTTAGCAACCAAACATTTTAACGCGCCGCCGGCGACTTTACCGTCACTATAATAACGTTCCAGTAAATATCATTTCCTACAAACTAACCTTTAAACCAGAAATTAATTTATCTGAGCACCTTAAATTCAAATATCTTACGCACGTCAACCTACGTGTGGTTTTTTATTTTTCTATTTTATACTTATGTAGCTAATATCCTAAAACTGATTCTATTTCATTGTAATAATAAATCTTTATGAATATACGCTCGACTTTGAATTCATTCGACGTTATTTATTTAAATATTTATCGTAAAAGTAAAAGTATGTCATCTCAAGAGGTCTTCTTACTTTAGACGCTAAGAAGGCTATTTTTATGAATTTTTTTGATAGATTTATATTGTAGATATTGATATAAAAGTTGTTACACTTAATAAATACACTTTCAAAATACGTAGAAAAACTTTTTTTTTAAATGTATTTATGTAACCCAAGCAAACTTTAAACGCGTTTTTCTCGAAACAACGTTTTTGACGACTTGTTGATAAAATATTCGAAAGTAATGAACCGATCCTCATAAAATTGTGAGCACATATTCTTTACAACTATAGCTATAGTGCATATCAAGGATTTTTTCGAATTTTCATATTTAATTTTTTTGCCAAAAACGGTGAAAAAAAGATTTTGTTTGTTTTTTTTTTCGAAAAAATGCCCGCCATTTTGTTATTTTTGCATATATCGAAAATCGCATGATATGCGCTATAGTGATTAACATACTGAATCTAAAACCATTTGATTTTTTTGTTTCGGATGAACCATCTCTGACATTTCATCAACATCACAGACCTATAATTTTTTAGGGCATTTTTTAACTACCATTTTCGTTTATAAAAAGTGACTTAAACGAATAAAGAAATGTTTTTTTACATGTATTTCGAATGTGCATTTGTTGGGTGTAACGACTTTTATATCAATATCCATAATATAAACTTATCAAAAAAGTCACGAAAATAGCCTTCTTAGCGTCTAAAGTGAGAAGACCCCTTAAGCACAACTCCCGTATAGGGGCAAGACTTTTCAATAAATGATAATCGCTCCGTGACAATTGCCATTTCTCCCTGTCCCAATATTTCCACATAATTAGCAGAGATCCTTCAACCTGTATAAGCAGCTTCCATTAGGCACAAAAAATATATACGGCAAAGCCGTGCGAAAGTAGGAGGCTCACGATACAGTCTGCTACGACGCTGATCGATCGTCTTATTTGTTTCTTGCAGCAAAGTAAAAACGGAGAAAGGTAGAGGGGGAAGTGATCAAGGTATACAATTAGAGATGATAGATCCTAGGAAGAAATAACGTTTTTCGTTTACTTACTCACTCATTTATTTTCGTATTGTCGGACGTATCCAATCTTTATCAGAGAGCCCCGAAAACAATTTGTGTTCATTCATTCTCACTGTATGTACGAAATTGTTGGGTGTTCAGTATGTGTTTTATTCTACTTCATTTATGTTAATTTTAACCGAAGAATGGGTTAGATTCAAAAGTACATGATTTTTTTTCGAAATCATGCAATAGGATAATTTCCATATTCAATTCCTATGATAACGGTGACGATAATCGCGGAGCGATGTAATTTTTAGTGGCGATAGAAATCCCCACAGCAAATTCTTTGAATAAATTAAGGGGTTGTGCCCAGTTGTGAAAGTCAAAAAGTCACTTTTTTGAAAAGTTATATATTTTGACAGTACACCATCTTATAAAAGTACGCAGGAAACGTCTCGGTGATCTGATCAAAATTAACAGATTTATAGGCTGTTATGTTGACGCTCGTCAGAACGTCGTTCGAAATTTAAACGCTTTGTTTTCTTGCAAGTACGTTTTCACAATCGGAAAAAATATCTTTAAAAAACGACTGCATCGACCATTATGAAATTTTTAGAGCTATTTCTAGATGTAAAAATGTAGTATTTGATCGAATTTTTTTTCGGCGTATACTTCCGATTTGATGAACGGAAAATGCTATTTTTTTTCGCGAAAATCAAGGCTCTCACTTTGAACACGCGCCATTTTGTTTTAATTTGATATTTCAGTAATTCATTCGATTACTCGTAGAATAAACTATTATATTAAGGAAATCTGCTTTAATTTTTTAAGTTTGGATAGCCTGATTATAAAGGGCATTGCGCCTTTATCGTTAGGTACGCGATAACGAGGCTGTTGATACTCAACAAACAATAAACGACCAATATGGTAAAAATTATGCGAATAAGATCGAATGGAAGTAGTTGAACGAAAATAAACGAGAATATCAAATAACAGTAGGATGGCGGGTAATTGGAAATGACACGAGTCAAAATTCTAAAAATATTTGTGGACCTGAACGCTGTACAAGGATAATAATTCAATTTACGGCCCGTCGTTTTCCACATGCTATGTAAAGGAAAAAAGTCTTTGCCGCGTGGATATAAGTGAAGCGGCTTATTTGGGGTGTAATTCTAATAAAAATTAAGTTGGAAGATACCTCCAGGAAAGGAAAAAAGTTGCTGATTTTTTCTGAGGGTATGGGTTTCAGCGTGGAAAAAAAAAACACTTTTTGCGAATTCTTTTTATCAATATGGATAGAGTACATTTATTGAAACCTTTTGTACATTGTTAAGTGTCATTTCAAGAACATTCCGTGAAATTTGTATGCGAAAATATCCACAAACAAGCCGGTGCCGCGTTTTTCTCGAAACCACTTTTTCAAAGTCCGTGCTCACTGCCATTTGAAGACTACATGACCGATTTATTTCAAACTTGGTACACACTTTCTACATATAAAATACCTCCCTCCAACGGTTAGTCTGAGATTTTTTTTTACATTGAGGGGGTTTTCCACCCCCAAAATGGGGGAATTTTTCGTGAAAAAACTTTTCACTTGACCACCAAAAATTTAGAAATAAAAAAAAATTATCAAAGAATTGGGGGGAGGATTTGATGATACTTTGAATAAATTTTAATGGTACTTGATTTAGGATAATTTCTAGCGGAGAAACAGTGAACACCGCAAATCGTGTTTTTCCAAAGGCGTTCTTGGAAAAGCTTGTCACTGGCTTGTTTGTGGATATTTTGGCGTACAAATTTCACAGAATGTTCTTGAAATGACACTTAACAATGTACAAAAGGTTTCAATAAATTTACTCTATCCATATAGATGAAAAAATATCGAAAAAAGTTTATTTTTCACGCTAAAACCCCTACCCTCCCCTTAAAGGAAAGATTTCTTTACCATTAATGAGAGTTAGAGTATGTATTATTACCACCTTTGGCTGTTACATGGTATTTGTTCATTAATCTTCAAAAATTGCGGAGGTATCGCACGGTCTTGTAAGCTGCATTTTCAAAACTGGCGTCGCGCATAGCTAAAAAACTAATCGACCGATTCTGATGAAAGTTGATATAAATCTTTCTTAACTTATTGGTTACAAAGTGACCCTAAATGTTTTTGAATATAAAAAAGACATATTTTTTGTTGCAATATCAGAATATTCGGAAAATTCAATCTTTTTGTTCCGAGGCGAATCAATTAATCGATTTTCAACATTTCGCACTTCTTCTTGAGGCACTTGAGCGACGCACGGTTGATCCGCTTCACGGATGACCCGACTCCGGTTCATCATGGTTTTACTGTACAGTCCAATAAAAGATTTTGCGAAATGTTCCAGTATTTAAAAAAGTGCCATAAGCCGTCTGTCTAAACTTAAAACTAGTCATGGCCTCTTAATTATTACGGATTATGACCAGCAAGCGATCTTGTTGCACATCGAACAAAATTAATCGCACATATGATGTTGAAGTTTGCATCGTTGTAACCCAACAAAAATCAACTTTATTACATTGCTAGAGCATGTTTTGGCACATTTGGGCTACAATAATCATTCAAACGTTCTTCAGTATCCTTATTAGCAATCTACAACATGAATTCGCAAGAAAATATTTTCGATGATGATGATAATTGAAGAAGAAAAAGGGTTTTCGTTGCATTCCAACACTTGCACATGGTAGTCATGATGGCGACGACGAATATGATGAAATTCGGAAGGACGGTACAGTCGAGATTGTAGAAAAGCCAAACGGAAACGTCCTACTCCTCGGGTGGTCTAAGTACAAAGAAAAACATCCAAATCACGTTGAAGAACAACCTCGGTCTTCCGTGTTTTTTAAAAACGTTGCCATGAGTCCAAGGGCTCGTCAAGAACCTTCAAAAGGGTTTTTGTATGCTGCAGAGTCGGAACTACGAAAATGCAAGGGTAGTCCTGATGATGATGATCCCACAATACTCTGATGCGATATGTGACGGCTATTTCAGCCGTTATGCCCATCGGAGTATGACGACTTCACCAAAAATCGCTCCATAACCATTCAAATGGTGAATTGCAGATCTCACACTTCCCGCAAGATTAATAAGGGCCCGAGGTGTTTGTCGAATTAACGATTGATTCGTTGAACGTCTTCGGCCGCCGCAGATTTTCGCTATTGTCGAACTGCATCATAACCGTCATGTAAGTACAAATCGTTCCAGCAATCTGATAAATCAAAGGAATAACTTTATGCCCTTACGAATCGAAATATTAACGAATCATCATAAGTTAACGATGTTTTACTCCAACAGATTATGGCCCTCTTATTTTGTTACCGTGTGCACCATCGAGGCCTTCATTTGAATCAAACCCCACAGTGATATCGTCAGTTGTCTGTGCAGTAAGCGAAACGAAAGGAGTTGCCCCTGAAAAAAATAACCGACGCAAAGAATGTAACAATAATTCGCATTTGAAATGTAATGAGTGTGTAATATGCGGAACAATATTGGGCCATACTAAAATACAAGTGCCCTTTTCTCATTAGAATCACGAAGAAATAATTACCGTGTCCATGTATTTTTGAGTATTCTTCAACAAAAGAGCTTGATGCAGCATTTGTCCAGCTTGATTGGCCTGGTCAACATGAAATTCATATAACGTGGCGGTGTTTTCGAGAATGGGAATCGGCAAAATATAACCCGACTGGGTGTTTTGAAAAAAGAAAAGAAATCTCTTTCACCAATTTATCCTTTGGTGTTTCGATCTACCTTTTTTTAGGGAGGAGATACCTGTAGACCAGGAAAAAAATTTAAGCTATTTCATGATTGTTTTTTTAAAGGAGAGATTTCTTCACCATTTTTGAGACTTAGGGTATATTTCATTTCTACTTTTTTCTGCTACATGGTATTTTTTTGTAATTACACTTTATAACTGTTTAAACAACCAGTATCACAGCCCAAAACAATTAATCTGCTTAAACAACTAATATCACAACCCACGAAACGATTAATCTGCCTAAACAACTAATATCACAACCCCAAACAATTAATCTGCTTAAACAACTAGTATCACAGCCCAAAACAATTGATCTGTTTAAACAACTAGCATCACAATTCCCAAAAACGATTAATCTACTTAAACAATTAATATCATAGCCCAAAACAGTTAATCTGCTCAAACAACTAGTATCATAGACCCCAAAAAACATTAATCTACTTAACTAATATCACAACTCACAAAATAATGAATCTGCTTTGACAGCTGATATCATAGCCCAAAACAATTAATCTGCTTAAAGAACTAGTATCATAAATCTGCAAAACAACTAACCTGCTTTCACAACTAATATCACAGCCCAAGGTGGGCATTCCCTTTGTATGGGTAACAGCCGCAAAGGGGAAAAATTCTATCATCCTGCGTCCACGTCGCGCCCGCCGGAAACGCTACTGTCGCGCTGATGTCCCACGCGACAACGCAATAACAGAAGGGGTTAACGGAAGCACTGGCCGCAGCCGCATATAGTGGTACGCGTCTGCTAGACAACCACTCATACACAAACACACTTACACCTCTGAGCGGCCCGGCAGAGAGCCCGTGGCGGGGTGAGTCTGGGCACGCTGTGAACGGGCACCGCCCAAGGCTGAAAGGAAACCCTATAGACGGGTATTTTTTCCAAGCGGGTCATAGATGGAGGTGTCCCTATAAACGAGTATCGCCCACGAGAAAATGAAACCACGGAACGCCCTCTGGCGAGACGTGAAGAGACAACGCCGAACTCCCACGTGGAGATCTCTGACCATCTCACACCTACCTTACATAGAACGGAGTAGACGGAAAAATTATTATGAACACGCATGAACCGAAACAACTACCCCGGGTGGTTACGCTCAGACGGGGGGACTCCATCCTGAGCTCCGACCGGTTGCAAGCCCCGGTGGCGCAGAGTTGCAGCAAGGATTCTGGGGGCTGCAGAACATGCAAATCAACAACAGAAGACAAGACGGACAGAGACGGCCACTTGCTGGAGGTTTACACGAGCTGGACGAGATGCAGCAGCGTCTCCAGCAATGCAAGCCTTGCGAGTTTTAAGAACGCAACAAGCGGCAGCCTACTTACAAACGCGACGACAAAATGTCTTGAAATGCAGACGATTGACAAGCTTAAGGACCATCTGCGGATAATCCTCAAGCAAGTCAGAGTTATGCAGGAAAAGACAAGCATACATTTATTGTGAAGGTAGAACCATCGCAATGGTCCAACCTGTGCTCCATCAACTCTAGGGTGTACGTTACGGGCTTCTACCTTTCATGTCGAGAATCACAACCAAGACACCGGGCGATGCGAAAAATCCTTTGATCATCGCTGGTCGAAAAGCGATCAGAGCGGTTTCGTTACATCGCAATCCGTCGTCCTTCCGGGAGAACCATTACGGCAGCTCTCCAAGTGGGAGCGACAAGATTCCAATGCATCCGCGTGGAACCTCGGGAAGGCCTGCTCCTGTGCCCCGCCTGGACACGACCCAGAAAAGGGAAGGAGTCTGAAGGAAAAATGGGAAGGAAAAAGGAAAGGCGGGAACATTCGCCACTCCATCACGAGCTTGCCTAGTCCCCTGAGGTGTGGAGTTGGTATCTATGTTTACTCCGAGGCATGTTACCGAACCGCAAACCAGTCACTGGCTGGCGTACGGAACGGGCATCACCCCCTCATCTGGGAGGCTGAATATGGTAGGATATGCGGTATGCACAACCGCTCTATGGAAGGAAGAAGGAAGTTGGATCGGGCAAGGATGTCTCTTCCAACCCAACTGGGAGGGACCCACGTCGAAGCGTAGGCCGCCAGCTAAAACAACACTAACCGATCATGCCTTGGCGTTCGTCATGGGACAGCCACCCTTTTTCTCAGTTCAGCATGCGAGCCCTCGGGCCCGCTCTGAGATTCGAATTTCTTCATCTGGGCATAGCCCATCGACCATAGGGTGGCAATCTCTGTTTTGGCATTCATCATAATAAAATATGAGTGATCGCTCGCGTATTCGCCGGCGAACTCGACAGAGCGAGAGTCCTCCTACGCCAGCTATTTGAAGACGCACATGACCACCCCAAGCGGGCAGGAGACCCGGGATACATTTGGTCGTAACACGCAGCCGCATCCCTGAGCCCCACCGCCCGCAAGGGGATAGCCCAGAGTCCCTGAGACTCACATGACCGCCTCGATGAGGCGGCCCAGAGTCCCATTCGGCCGGAGCCTCACGTGTCTACGCTAGGTAGTCCAGAGTCTCCAAGACTCACACTACCGCACAAGGTGGCACAGAGCCCCGAGGACATGTACCTCCGCAAGCGGCGATACAAACTCCCCGATGCCCACATAACCACACAAGATGATCGGAATCCCCAAATGTAGGCTTGGAACGAAGCCCGCCGGTGCTAACTTTGCTACTTTTCCGAAGAAAAGTATCCGGTGACCACCACGAGGAGGTATAACACCAGCTTGAGTGCCAGAGGCTATGTGTTCGCTTGGCACCCCAGTAGTTAGTCCGTTGACCATCTCATCAACGCGCATTGGCTGGCATGCACGCAAACCATCGGACGTACCGCTCGAGAGCAGTACGAACCGAAAAATCGACGAACGTTGCTTCGCAATGTCAAAGATATTGGATAGTTCAACGTCTCGCCCGCAGAAACGAGTTCTGCACTTTTGGGACTAGGGTTCCCCCTTAAGCTAGGCTTAAGGGGTGCCCCCTATCTACAGGTCACCAGACAAGCATACAGAAAAACGTGAACAAAGAGAGAAAAGACGGTATTAAAGTCTTCACGGAGGTTGCTGAGATAAAGAAATGTATAAGTTCCCGTCCCGCCCTGGGCAAATGCGATAGGCTCAGGAAACTAAGGACAGCCAGACAGGACGAAAAGACGAAACTGGAGTCAACGCCGAAACGAAAACGTGACGAGTCTGATGCCAGCCCTCCCAACAGCCAGCGAAAAGACCGACGACAACTGACGACACGCAACCGCCAGAGGGGAGCTAGCAAGTACAAACGAGCAAAAAGAAACGTAAGAAAAAGCAACAAACAGAACAGAACAAGTAGGCGAACGAGGACAACAAAGTGGTCAGGCAGGACATACCGCGCCCCATGCCTCGGGGGACGGCCATCCTTGTCAAGCCACAACACGGCACGACCTACGCAGACTTATTGCGACAGGTCAAGCGAAGGTAGACTCCGCGACGCACAACGTGACGGTGAGGGGCTACCGCAAGACAAAGGACGGAGGACTGCTGTATAAAGTGCAGTCAGAACGAGAGGGGAGCCAAAACTTCCAGCGCTCCCTTCAGAGCGCAATCGGCCAGGAGGAGCACGTCCGGGCAATGATTCCCAACACATCGTCGGAGATTATGGACCTGGACTGCGTCACGACTCCCGAAGAGGTCGCGGCGATCCTCAAACAAGAGATGGGACTGGAAGGGGACCCGAAGGTGCACATCTTCGGCCCCAACAGATCCGGGCAGTGCATGGTGGTGTGCGAACTACAATCGCAGAGAGCCATGCACTTACTGGAACGACAGCGACTTGAGATTGGGTGGGTCAATTACCGCATCCGACTCAGGACGACAGTACCAAGGTGCTACCGGTGCCTTGGCTACGGACACACGAGAGGGAACTGCAAAGGACCAGACAGAACGGACTGCTGCTGGAAGTGCGGGGGCGGGGGCCATGTCGGCAAGGCGTGCCAAAACCGACCAGCCTGCTTTCTGTGCACCGAGGCAAAACAACTGGAGGTGGCGCATCGGCCGGGCACTGGTTCGTGCGCTGTCTTCAGGGTCGCACTGGAAGAGAGCAGGAACAAAACTAAGACATGACGAAGGTCCTCCAGGGAAACCTGAACCGAAGTCAGACGGCACAGCTGCTGCCACCGCAAATAGCTGACGAACTTGACCCGACGATACTGATACTATCCGAACAATACTGTGACGTGACAACGCTGACATGGCTCTCCACCGCCAGAGGCACCACCGCCATCTGGGTCAGGGGATGCCGCCCCCCGGATATCTTTTCGCGGTGTGGCAGACGACTTTGTCTGGGCAACGGTAGGCGCTCTGACGTATGTCAGCGTGTACCTAACGCCAAACTGCACCATCGAGGAGTTCGGGGAGAGGGTGTCTTTCCTTGAGGATGAGCTACGGCGTATACAAGGACCCGTAGTCATCGCAGGCGACTTTAACGCTAGAGCGATCGAGTAGGGAAAGACCACGACGAACAAACGCGGACGGCTCCTGCTGCCAGTGTTGCCAACTTGGTGGTATTCCCGCCAGATTTGGTGGTTTTGAAAGGTGTCTAGCGGGACAATTTATACGTCTAGCGGTTGGTGGAAAATCTGGTGGGCTTTAAAGAATTTGGCCATTTTTTGGCGGGAATTTTTCGATTCGAAAAATTCCCGCCAAAAAATGGCAAAACCTAGAAACATTCCAAATTTTCGGGCAATTTTCATTTTTTAATAAAAAATTGCAATCTCTGATATGTCGAAATTTTGCGGAGGAACCTGAAAGTTTCGCTTTAAATATAAAAGCAAACAAACATATGTAAGTAAAAAGTAATTTGTTTTATTAGATATTATCTCATTTTTATTTAATTATAATATCTTAATATTAAATATTTGGAATACTGCTATCATTGGTATTATTAGTTAATATTGCAATATTTTATATTTAATAAAGCGATGTTTTGGCGAAACCTCATTAAAACTAAGCCTCATCGAAACAAAGATCGATAATCTCATCGTCATTTTCATCCGTTGTTTGTTGCGAGCTTGACTCGGCCGCTTTCTTCGTATAAGCTTTTTTTGAACCGATTTTTTGTAAAACGTCTTGTGGCAAAACGTAATTATGACAGCACTTGCCATTTCTTTTTAAACCGAAACGAATTGTCAGGATCGCATTCGTCATTTTGATCGACATTTCATTCCGGATTTTATTTTTAACCAGATTAAGCTGGCTAAATATCCGTTCAACTTGTGCGTTTGAGTATGGTAAGATAAGCATCGATAGTGCAAACGAGGCTAAATCACCGAATGGATTACTCCCGGATGCATCCCTGTATTTGCTTACCTCAGCCCAAAATGCACTCGTATCAGTTTTATTTGTCCAATCAATCAAATTGATTTTCGTAAGTTGCGATTCGATGGCATCGATGTTCCTTGATTCTCCTACGTACGCGAGCAAAGGTATCAACGGTTCTTTAACGGCGCGCAAAACACTATCCACTGATAGCAGCGATATTTTTTTGAGGATCCCTACGTCCTCAGGTAATCTTTGTTTGAGCTGCTTAAAATGGCTGAGTACGAACGACTTGCATCGCTCACGAATTCTCTGTTCGTCATTGGAGTTAATTTTCCCTTCCTTTTTGAGCTCCTCAAGTTTTTTTTCGAATGAATGTCCCAAGTATGGTTTGGGATCGAGATAATCGTCGACGGAGTACAGTAGCGGATCTACTCTGCACGATGGCAACACGAGCTTTTTCGAAATTCCCTGGACTGCAATTGTGAGATCATTCAAAAGCTTCACGTGATCGTTTTTCTCACTTTGGAAGGCTTTGTTTACGATTTGTATTTCTGATAAGATTGGCTTCAGAAATAACAGGTACAGCATGTTTTTTTCATCGCAATACATGTTGTACAGAATTTCCGCAGTGTAGCATTTCTCGGAAAGTCTCGTCACATTGAAGTGGGTTTTCAATTCGAGCCATCAAGTTTTGTAAATCCAATCTCATCTCCTTGAGGCATTCCTTTAGGGCATTGACGATACCTTCGGAATTACATTCTTCCGGCTTGACCAGAGCCAGAAAAGTCGAGACCGTTTTTCCTTGTTTTTCGCTGTGGTAAATTATACCAATACCTAACAGCTTGTTCACGGATATGTCATTCGACTCGTCCAACAACAGACTGTATTTCCCGTCAGCGATATGGGCGAGCAATTCGTCGTTAAAGTGAGCACTAAGAACGTTTTTAATTATGTCGCTACATTTCGTTCTGTGCATTTTCATGCGTTTAGCTGCTTCACTGCCTTCGAAATGATGTTTGCATATTTCCCCCAAGTGGTCACACGATGCGATTGCGCTATGCGCGCAGAGAAAAAGTGCCATCGATCCTTCAGCAGCAGATGAGCTCGTCAATTGTTGCGGGAAAAACAATTTTTGTTGCCGTTGTGTGGAGAATGACTCTGCAGCTTGGAGGTGTTTTTTTGTTTTGCCATGATTTATTAGATCGACATATTTTGCCATCAACTCGCATTTGCAAAACTTGCAATGGGCCTTAACGTCGTTGCCCACTACCTGTTTGTCCATTAAATCATAATTTTTGTTTCATTTTTATTTTCATAAAATATACGTGCAATGGTGTAACGTTTTTCTCCAGAATATATATAGGTATATATTATACCTGAACAAGCACGAAAAGCTGAAGACTTCTGGTGATAAGTGCGGAAAATTTGGTGGTTTTTGGTGGAAAATAATATGGAGGAGTTTAGTGGTTTCTGGCGGGATTTGATGAGGCATCTAGTGGGCTGACCACAATCCGAGTTGGCATCACTGCCTGCTGGAGATGGCCGCGTACAGAAAAACGCCAACGGACAGAAGACCGGGCTTTAGGGACTCCATTCCCGACGTGACACTGACGTCGGACGGACCCCTCTCACAGATAAGGTGCTGGCGGGTGGTCGAGGGCTACAATGCGAGCGACCACCAGTACATAGCTTTTGAAGTGGGAGGCGACACGACAACTCGGCCCCGACCGAGTACACCGCCGCCGCCGCGGTGGAACCTCAAAAGACTCGACAGGGACAGATTCTCCGAAGAGCTGATGGCAGCACCAGCTCCAAATGGTAATGTTCTCGACGGACTGACTGGACGGCAAAGCGCTGAATGACTGATCGACGAGACGATGAAACTCATCCAGCGGCTCCGTAAGGATACGATGTCACAGAAACGCTACGGACGAAATCGACAACATCAATACTGGTGGACGGACGAAATCGCGGAACTGCGGAGGGCCTGCTTCGCCTGTAGGAGGAAACTCACTCGGGCGAGGGGGGGACCCGAAGCAAAGATACATAGAACAGCTTACAGGACGGCCCGGAAAAAACTGAGGACGCCGATTAAGAACATAAAACGGAAGCTTTGGAGGGATCTGTGTGAGGAGGTGGATCGGGACCCCGGGGGCACCGGCTACAAGTTAGTATGCAGACGGAAGATGACGAACCTGGGGACGGAAGATGACATACCACTCTTTTCCAAGGAGGAGCTTGCGAGAGCGACCGCTTTGATGAAGGTCGGAAAGGCCCCAGGACCGGACGGCTCTCCAGGGGAGATTCTGCGGCTGATGGGCAACCTGAGGCCGCGGGTCCTCCTGGACATGTATAACACATGCTTGACGACAGGCACGTTCGGTGAGCTGTAGAAGGTGGCGAGGCTGGTGCTCATTGCCAAAGGCAAGAGGGACCCACACTCGCCGTCGGCCTACCGCCCGCTGAGCTTACTCGACACGACAGGAAAACTGTACGAACAGCTGATAAGACCCAGACTCACGGACGCAATCGCAGTCGCTGGAGGATTATCGGACAGACAATGCGGCTTCAGGAACGGACGATCAACCATTGGAGCAATCCAAGATGTCGTGACGACCTTCTAACAGATTCAACAGTACTGTCATGGGGCTCGCCCGATGGTGCTACTGGCGACAGTGAACGTACAGAACGCCTTTACCTCGGCGAGGTGGGCGGACATCCTGGAAGCGCTGAGAGGCGTTTTCGGGGTCCCACCGTACCTAATCCGAGTGCTGAGCAACTACTTACGACACAGACGTATTACGTACGAAATGATGGGCGGACTAGAAACCCGGACGATCACGGCGAGGGTCGCCGAGGGATCAATTCTCGGACCAGTCGTTTGGAATGGAGTATACGACAGTTTGCTGCGGCTGGAGATGCCGCCGGAGACTTTCTTAGTTGCTTATGCCGACGACGTAGTGGCTGTGATTATCGAACGCGATCCGTCTCTGGCCCAGCTACGACTCAACCAAATGATGAAGCGAGTGGACGGATGGATGACAGAACACGGACTCCGATTGGCCACAGCGAAAACAGAACTTATGCTACTGACGAGAAAGAGAATACCGACGATAATACCGATGAATGTCGCGACAGAGATGATGGAGACCAGAAACAAAATGAAGTATCTGGGGGTCACGCTGGATACGAAGATGACTTTCTGGCCCCGCATAAGACGGACAGCCGAGAGGGCGACGGAGAGAGTGAAATCTCTCAGTCGCCTGCTGGCAAATACCATAGGGCCAAGACCGAGTAAACACGTTGGATACTCATGTCGACGACCCACTCGATCGTCCTCTACGGCGCCGAGATATGGGGGAAGCACTTCACGTAGCTAAATATAGACACGCAATGACGATGGTACAGAGACAAGGTGCGCTTAGGATCGCGTGCGCTTATAGGACTGTCTCGGCAGGGGCAGTTCTGGTCGTAGCGGGCGTGATCCCGGTGGATCTCCTAGCTTTTGAGCGAAGGAGAATCTACCTTCAGAGTGCACAGACGGGACGGACAGATGCAGCAAGAAGGGAACGGGAGACGACGGTGCGACAATGGCAGACCAAATGGACAAACGAGACGTCTGGGACGCGGACAAAACGACTGATACCGGAACTGAAACCGTGGATCGGAAGGAGCTGCGGGAGGTAAATTTTTATCTCACGCAGTTCCTGACGGGACTAGGATACCTTAGACGTTACCTATAGAACATGGGAAGGGTACGGACTGCAGTCTGCAAATACTGCGGACACGATCGAGGCGACGCGGAATACACATTCTTTGTATGTTACCAATGGCCGGAGACGAGACGCCGACTAGAGGCGACAGTTGAAGAAATCACGCCAGACAACATCGTTGGCGTGATGACCCAGGACAGCGAACGGTGGGCCCTCGTTTCCACCTTCGTAGAGACTGTCATTAGGAGAAAGAATGCAGATGGATGCTTGGGTGACTGAGCGAATAAGAAGAGCCGGCACTTAGTAGCCAAGACCACGACGAGACGATACGATCAGACAAGATGACATGGACAGGATATCCGGCCGGAAGTAATGCTAACGCAGTCCACGGCCGGTCATCGGACAGAAGTGGTTCCCCCGTCCTGGCCAAGAAATTTCAATTTTTGGGCCAGGGCCGGGGGGGGGGGGTTAGCCGGTATGCATCTCGTGAAAACCCTGGCCTAGAGGGATGACCCGCTCCGACCCTATGATGCGAGATAAGAGTCCGACACACGGGTGACGATGCTGCTCCGGGTTTTAAGAGGCAACTCCTAACCCCTGGCGTAGTGGAGACGCCCATGTACTTTGCAAGATTTTCCCCCCTTTTTACCACGATTTAAAAAAAAATCACAGCCGAAAATAATGAATCCATAAATAATCTGCTCAAACAGTTAATAGCACAACCCAAAACAATTAATCTACTTAAACAACTACTATTACAACCCACAAAACAATTGATATGCTTAAGCAAATAGAATCACAATCCCAAAAAATAATTAATCTGTTTAACCAACTAGAATCACAGCCAAAAACAATTGATCTGCTTGAACTACTAGTATCACAATCCCCAAAAACACTTTATCTACTTAAACGACTAATATCACATTCCAACACAATTAATTTGCTTAAACAAATAGTATCACAATTCCAAAAAACAATTAATGTGCTTAAACAACTAATTCACAATCCAAAACAATTAATCTACTTTTCTCTCTAACCCTATTGGCTGAAATATGATCCTAGATGATTTTTGAAAGTAAAAAAACGTATTTATCGATTGCAAAATGTAGACATTTTTTTCGGAACATTCCATTTTTAGTTTCAAAGTCTAGCATTTAATCGAATTTCAACATTTCTCACTTTTTCTTGGTTCACATTCTGCGTATAAGTGTTAATTAAAGAAAAATCTTCGTTGGTTTTTTCAGATTGATCACACCGACGCTACGCATCACGCCGTCTCACAACATCCGCCGAAACCCGTTTAGAAGACCGTACCGTCTCCGTACCTCCGCCATTTTTGAAGATTAATGAAAATAAAAAATACCATGTATCAGCGAAAACAAACCCTTAGTCTCAAAAATGATAAAGAAATCATTCCTTTAAACAAAAGTCATGAAAGTTAGCCACTTTTTCCTCGCCTAAAGGTCTCCCCCCTCAATTCTAACAATGGTAGCTATCGCGGAAAAATATTAATTATAAAATTGAAGTTAAACGTAACTTTTGTTAGATTTTGCCGATTTCTTGGTTGTTGCGAAGTCAGCGAAGCGCAAAAACCTCGCTAGCAGTTGTATCGGCGATGATCACCAAAACGATCATCGCGGTAACGTGGAAGCAGAGTCAGCTGCATGTTAGGACAAATTCCAGTTGCTCCTTGACTCCATGGAATATTTGTTCCGCCGGGTAGGAAAGTATGTAAATATCCGCAGTCGCAATGATTACGTGGGCGAGCATTCCCAGCAGAACCGACAGAGCACAAAAGTTTGCAATCATTTTCGTAAGCGTTACGAGATCCGAATGCATCTGACCATAAATCTCCAACGGAGCTGGAGGCACGTAAGACTGCAGGCTAAAATTAGATTCAGAATGGTTAGAGATCGCACCGTGCCCTGTGATTTAATAGAGTACTCCAATGTGATGTCATCTCAATATCACTGACCGAGTGTTGCGAGATTGCCGCTGTCCTTGAGGGCATCTCAACGTCGAAATCGGCTCATCCGATAAATTGTAAATTTTGTCATTTAAACAATGAAAAAGCTTTCCAATTATTACCAAAGCACCGCCGAATATAAACATCACATTATGGGTTCCGATACGAGGAATATTCAGTGGCATCCAGATATCGGAGTTGAGCAAGCTAAAGTAGTAAATAATGCCAAAATCACCACAGTAGAATGCAAACCAAATTAGGTTAATGGAAACAAAAAAAAATTTAACTTCCGGAAAACTTTGTTCAAATTTTTATCAAGCCCGATCACTCGGAAAGACGCGTCGATAGTTTTGTACATATTGACTATTTTCTTTAATTCGTTCTGTCGAAACGCAATGTATAACCAAGTCAAGATAGCCATGAAGCCTTCCATCAACATTGCGAAAAAGTGAACAGCGATAGTCATCGTAGTTTCGTCCGGCTCTTTGCTATGAAGACGTTTGTTCGACCCCCTCCAGAACAAAAACAAATAAAACAGTATCAATGTCGTATTGTACAACAATCCACCGCGCGGGTAAACTATTGTATTGTTTTCGACGATCTCGAAAGGACACAAGCCGAGAATTTTCCAGTAGATGTACATCCACTTCGGCAGTCGGAAAATATTTTTATCTCGCGGCATTGCAATTCAACACACAATTAACTCAAACGCATTTTGCAATTATAATATTTATTAACTTCCGTTTTTTTTCACGATAGCAAAAATATTTTTAACTTGCTTCAGTTTTTACGAGATTACAACAAACGAACATTCCCGCTTCATTTCTCGCTTAAGTCTTACGCTTTTCAACCTGCGACGATAAAGTATATGCAACGAATTAATGCATGCTCCCTCCGCCATCGCGTTGAAGTTGACATAGTGGATATTGAAAGTACGCCGTACACTCGCCAATCCATTAAGTCGACGATGAGCCTTCATTCGCTTCAGTTATGCACTATGCTTAAAACGTGAGTTAGGGTAGTTGTGCTTAAGGCCTTAGGCCACTCTACAAGCTGAAAAAAGGCTTTTTGGGATTTTTTTTCAGCAAAACTACAAAATAAATCGAGATTACAAAACAGGGTGTTTATCATACATATCAGTGACACAGTCACTGATATTAATGAATCTGAGTATTAAAAATTATTGTATGCAACACAATCATTTTTTGAAGCTATTAATTTCCAAATGGTGGGTGTGCAGCGTTTATCTCAAAATTGCATTTTTTAAGCTGGCCGGAAACATAACTCAGCAAATTTTCAACCGATTCACTTGAAATGTTGAATATATCTCGAAAAATACATTGTCTGTAGAAGTACGCAGGATTTTTTTATATTGCATAGTTCATTTGTTATTAACAATTATTTGACGACATTTTTCACTTTCCAAAAATTTGCCTAAAAAATTGTATGTCTATGTATGTCATCTTGGACAAGTCAACCGAATTATACTCAGATACATTAATTTCTGGGTTAAAGGTTAGGTTATAGCAACCAATATTTACTGGCACACTATTATAGTGATGATGAAGTTTTGCCTGTAAGCACGTTGAAATGTTTGGATGCTAAAAGCCAGGTCATTTTATTTTTCTTCACAGCTTCACTCGTACAGCACAAATATTTGAACAGGTATTTAGAAGGTGTCGTCTCAGTTGAATATGTCATCTTCAGCACTACTCCCCTACGTATGAATCATTCTGCTATTCTGCTTGCCACATTTGCTCGCGCGCGAAGATATGAATCATTGGATATTTTTCATGCGTGAAATACATTTTTTTTCGTAAGGTAACGCGTAACGGATATTCAGATAGTATTTAGGCGATTCACGAATCGAGTCTTGACAGCTCGGTACCATTTTCCTGGCGTTTCATTTCGTCCAATTGCATCATAATAGTAACGTAGCCGACAGAGGCACTGCAAATCTGACATCAAAATAATATACATGTGTAGGCCAATATATTCACATATTCCAATACCTATTACGGATTTATTAGGTGATTGCATACGAAAGCACTCGCTGGCAACAGATGGCGTTAGGTACACTATCTTCTCGAATGAAAAGTTGGCATTACACACTATGATAGGTCCATGAAGTCCCGCCATAACGACATAGGTAATTTCTCTATAGAAAACAAAGCCCGCGAAAGACCATCCAAAAGAGTGGTGTTGGTTATTAGGAACTGCTGAAACTGTTGGAAAACATTTCTGGGCGTTGGTATAGACTGCAATTGATGCGTTTAAAGCGAGCGCAGTACGTGTGGAGCAATAGAAGAATCGCCACGACAAGCTGATTTTGTAGTGGTACAACGCCAGGCAGGATGCTTAAGAGGTAAGGCTACAGTAGAATTAAAAAAAAATCGATTTTTTTTCTCGCTAAAACGGTGCTTTATCATCATAAGAATAAGTTACTATTCGATTTATGGGAAGAAATTTCTTTTTCCACCTACTTTGAGCGTTAACGTAAGCCCACCTCTGGCACGGTCATAGAGTACTTTAAACGCGTTTTTATCGAAACCGCTTTTTTCCAATTGGCGTGACAAATAACTTCAACACTTTTCATATTTACTTCAAATTTGAAAGTTATGTTCCTAATTGAATTTCGCAGAGAAGTACGTACGGAATTTCTGATTAATCGAAAACTGTTCATTTTATGAGCAGGTTTATACGAACTTTTTTACTGGAAATTCTTTTAAATACCTACAACTTTTGAATAAAACAATATTTTTTAAATTCCGTACGTACTTCTCCAGGTATTCTAATGTAGATTGACGAGAATTGTTTTTTGATCTAGGAGAAAAATTGTGGATGCTAAAGTCACGCTGCGGAGGGCCAAAATAAAGATAACAAAAGAAAATATTAGTAGTCGGCCATTTTGTATATCGAAAAAAAAAAAATTTCGAACAGATTGATATTCATACTAAATAGATGTGTAATTAAATTTATGAATGAATCACTTTTCCATACGAAGACGAATTGTTAAATTCGCACATGATTTTATACCCGTTATTGTGGCCTAACCCCTTAACCAGTGAATAAGTACTTGGAAGGAGTGAACTGGGAAATGCCGCCCACCTACCGTATTCCCCGGATATCGCTCCTTCCAATTGCCATTTGTTGTGATCGATGCAGTGAACGCTTATTGCTTAGGATCGGCACTTCACCCCGTACCAAGGAGTAACAAAATAGTTGATGAATGGATGGCCTGTAAAGAACCTGAATTCTTCCTGCGTAGAATCCGATTGTTGGGCAAAAGAACACCTAAAGTTGTCTATTCCAATGGGCGTGCTTTGAACTGACCAGTTCGTCGATTTGCTACCGAAACACTATCTTTCCTTTCGCCTAAAAATGGGCGGCTTCATATGCAACCACCTAATTTATATAAATCAATGAAGCTCACTTCTACGGCTTGAAAAACACAAACGTCCACGGATTTTTCAGTTTTTACAATGGATCCAAGTTTTAATGGATGTGACTCGATCGATCGGTACGGTGGGAATGACATTGTTACGGTCAATTTACCATTTTCTCATTAGAGCCCTCGAGAAAAAGACGTTTCTCTGAAATTTATGAATTCGATACCTATCGGTGTCAAAATGGGACAATTATAAGATAACACCCATCTTCATTCGGTTTATCTGTCCTGATATGGTGACATAGGGAGGCTACAAGACTTACAAGTGTATGCACGTGAGTTTTGCATACACTTGTAAGATGTGGTGATTCCAGTCCATGAGAGATCATCAACTTGTGGATGCCACATTACTTCGCTTTGTGTTTTGACGACTCCATTCAAAGAGGAATTGTCAAACAGATTAGGACAATCAGATGTTTAGAATGATTTTGTTGGAATATTAATTTCCTTCGTTGTGCCATAAGAATGTCAGACAACTTTTGTGCTTTTCATGCTAGAACCTGGAGCCAGGCTCTGTACTTGGGTACCATTCGCTCACTACTTCAGTGTATACGACTGCTATAATTTTCAATATTGTTTACATCAATATCCAAATTATCGTTCATTATGGTAGGTATTTTACAATGATTTTTAATATCGGCAAATAATAAAAATAGAAAACAATCGCAATCTCAAAAAGACAGCAGAGGGTTCAGATAGATAATCAAAGAAGAGAAACTAACACGAAAAGGTTGCGGGATCGATCTCCGATTTTGATGAAATTTGGCATGCTTGTAGAATGGGTAAAAATAGGCGAGACGTATTTTTTTATATCTGCAGAACCTGATTTTTAAGCGATGAAACGCACCCTCGAATATAGGGGTGTTTTTCGTTTCTCGTCGATAACGTGATCGTTCTCATCTCCAATAGTACACGAAAAAATAAACCTTGTTGCAATTAACATTTTTTTCATATCTCGAACCGTTAAATCGTTATCGATGAAAAACGAAAAAGACCCCAATTTTCGAGGGCGCCTCAAAATTGGGTTCCGCAGATATAAAAAAAAATACGTGTCTCCTGTTTTCACTTATTCTACAAGCATGCCAAATTTCATCGAAATCGAAGAGATCGAGATCCTGCACCCGACAGTTCGTGAAAGAACCACGAGACAGAATGTATTAACCGTGAGGGAGATCGATTATCGTAATATTTTAGGGGCCTACATTCAAACGCATCATGCCAAAGGTAACTTCCAGATTGCAAACAAAGAAACTTGCCTGGTAAACGACCGAATACTTCATCTGAAGTATTCCAAAAAGTTCGATCCTCAAGGGGTCCTGGAGCAATCGAAGGGACCACATCTTGGCCTGTCAAAAGACAAAGTACATTTGTCAATTCCCCTAGAATCAAAGATTCTATTCGGACCATATAGAAATATCACGCGATACGATTACCGAAACCATGCTTCTCGATGCTGGGTGTAGCGTAAGAATTTCATGAAGAACATCTCCTGCCTTGTTCGCCTGTTACGAATAATTCATCATCTATACGTCTCGATAATTTCAAGGGGAAAGGGCTCACGCGTTTTCATCAGCCGGTGGAATAAAACGTCAAGAACCTACCTCATAGGTAACTGATTCGGCAATGGCGATCTCGACGATCACTCCCGTGATGTGGATGAAAAACCAAAGAGAAATGGTGAAATAGTTGATGCGATTTTCACGTTTCCACATCATTCCGCTCGTTGCACCGAGGCCTATGTTGTAGATGACCGATGTGAAGTGTACCAAATGGCCAATGACTGTCAGATATAAGAGTGGTGACAAAAAATCTATGATAGACCTTGTCAGATTGATCATTTGGGTGTGCACGCGGCCAAGTGCAGCCAAAGAATCGGATGCAACGAGAGCTTCGAACCTGAAATGTGCCATTCGTTTCCCTAATAGTACAGTCGTACTGTATATTGGAATCGGAAAAAATTAGAAGGCTAGTTTTTTGACAGGTGATTTTGTAGGTGTCGCGGGTGCTAAATCCAAGTTGGTCTAAAATTCGGGGTGTATAGTTTTTTTAGGGGATGAAGGGGGATGGGGTGGATTAGTGCCAAACTACAACCCTCACGAGGTCAGCGGTGGGAAACAAAATGTTCAGACAATCCGGGCTTTATTTTTGTCCACAGCGTCGAAGTCGTAGAAGTTCATCTTGGGGGTGAAATTTTGAAAAATCAGTTATAATTCGATAACTCTTTAGGGACAATTCATACGATTTTTGTTTAAATGGGAATGATGTTGCCCTTGAAAAGACGCGTTGATCGAGTATTTTATCATCCTTCTCCTATATCTTCACCCCCAAAATAATGGTTGAAGTATAACAAAAAAATATTTTATCGTATAACTCAAAAACAATCGATTTTTCGGGGATGGTTTAAGGGTACAAAATGTAGAGAATAATTTTCTCTCTATTTCCGTTTCTATGGAACACGCTTGAATTTTGCTTTTTCCAACCTCTCTCGGGGGTTGAAAATACAAAATGAAATTCTGGGAAAACTATTGACCGAAAATAATGAGATACGAGTTTGGCGCTATGGACAAAAATGTAGCCGAGGGTTCAAGCTACAAATTGTTCCACGGCGGTGAATTCGTGCGGTCAATAGTTTTCCCAGAATTTCATTTTGAATTTTCAACCCTCGAGAGGGGTTGGGAAATCCAAATTCAAGGGTAGTCCATAGAAAGGATAATATAGAGAAAAATATGCCCTACAGTTCGTACATTTAAACCATACTCGAAAAATCGATTGTTTTTGAGTTATTTAAAAAAACATTTTTTTTTTTTTTGGTATTTCAACTTTTTTTTGGGGCTGAAGATATTGTCAGACAGTGATGATCAAATAATCGATCGACGCATATTTTCAATGGCTACAACGTTCCCATTTAAACAAAAAGTACGTGAATTTTTCCTAAGGAGTCATTTAATTAAAAGTGATTTTTCAAAATTGCACCTCACTTTTTCACCCCTAAAATGAACTTCCACGACTTCGGCGCTGTGGACAAAACTGAAGCCTGGATTTTTCTGAACATTTTGTCTCACGGCGCTGACCTCGTGGGGGTCGTAGTTTCGTATTAATCCACCTCATCCCCTAAAAAAAATATACACCCCGAATTTTAGACAAACTTAGATTTAGCACCCGCGACACCTACAGAATCATGTATCAAAAAACTGGCCTTCTTATTTTTGCTAATTACGGGGTTTTTCAGTGACAGCACGACTGTACTATAAATACATGTACGAAGGAAAATGTTCGTTAGATACAGACGTGTGAAAACTGATCGAGTCAAACGTTATCGTACGGACATCCCATTCAACCATTTGAATGTTTTCATTACAGAACTCTTTGCTCACCCCCTTTTCTTCGATCTCGTTGATCGTATAGGCTCGTCCACAGCGATGTCCGCTGGATCGATAAGTTCGGTGATCTCTCGTAGCTTGCTGTTGAAGGATCGAAACTGATCGCGTATCGTCAGCATAACTCCGACGTAAAACATGACAAAATTCGGAGTTACAACATGGACGATGGAGGACAATACGCTAACGGAAATACTGAGATCCGATGAACGATGTAGCATACTACTTGTGAAAATACAGAACCAAAGTAAGTTGCAGACGCCCACTTGGTACTGCGCTCTTCTCATAGATTTGCGGTGAACCATTCGAATTCCAAATAAATCGCTAACCTCGATCATTTTTACGAAGGATCTCTGTATCCTGCGCAGTCGAGTCTGACGAACAGCGAAGGATATCCAGACTGTGACGATTATGAAGCACTCCAATATGTGACCAAACATGGCCGATATTTTGGACATCGTTGTTTGCGGCGTTCTGTATAGCTTCATATTGGTTTCTCTGGTACTTAGGTAAAAGGACAAATATACGGAAGACAGGATGATCGCGTAGCCAGCCCCGACGTAGGAGATACGAATGGTCCCGCGATTGGTCAAACCGTAAGGGCAGAGTCCTATGATTTTCCAGTAAATGTACAGAATTCTCGTCGCCATCATTGCCTCAGCGAAGAAGTTGCTTCTCTGCACTTCGTTGTTATGAGCAGTGGAGACATATTGACGTACAAGGGGATAGAGTGGACTGTCAGTAGTGATAAATTGCGAAATTGCATTCAATGTTTGGACACGCAATCGATTGATGGACGATCCGTGTCACTATTCGGTATGTTTGTGCGTCGGGAACAAAAACAGCGGATTAATAGAAAAAAGTAATATAATGTTGAAATAATTGAATAATACGTCCTCGATGACGTACGTCTTTGGACTGGTGCGACCTTGGAGGACGCCGCAGACTATTTCATCGATTTGTTCGACGGATCCTGCAGAATATTCTATAGCTGGTATGTCCACCAAGCTCTGGTACAGTTGCATGCAAATGTGTCCGGCCAAAGATAATTTTATGATTAAGTAACGTTTAAGGCCTTAGGTCACTTTAGACCCCGAAAAATAGGCTTTTTGGGGATTTTTTTCAGAAAAACTACAAAATAAATCGAGATTACAAAAAAAGGTGTTTATCATAGTACATATTAGTGACTGTATACAATAATTTTTTTGAAGCGATTAATTTCAAAATGGTGGCTGTGTAGCGTTTTTGCGATGACGTCTCCGTTTTTCCAGGGTCCACGGCCGGACAAACAGCTTCTGTATTTTTTTAATTATATTAAGCCAATGACTTTTTTTTCGATTATATGTAACAACTGCTATAGAACTACGTAGGATTTTTTCGATATGTTGGTTTTTGGCCAAATGGCGCACTTTTAAAGTGGAAGGTGAAAAATTTGCCTAAAAAATCGTCAGATAATTGTTAATAACAAATAAACTATGCAATGTAAAAAAATCCTACGTGCTTCCATAGACAATGTATTTTTCAAGATATATTCAATATTTCAAGTGAATCGGTTGAAAATTGTGTGAATTATGTTTCCGGCTAACTTAAAAAATGCAGTTTTGAGATAACCGCGTTCGAAGTTTTCAGTAGTGAGCTGCGGACCGGGCGGCCTTGTACTAAAATTCGAAAACCGAGTACTTAGAGAGTTTTTCCGGCTATAATCTTTTGAAACATCATTTTTGAGATCCCAGGGGGCCATTGAGAAAAAGAAATTTAAATCGATTTTTCGAAAATTCTGGAGTGGCCTAACCCCTTAAGGGATGCAAAATGGAAATACAAATATATCATCGTAAAGTTCTTTTATTATGCAATCACAATATGTAATTCAAAAATTGTTCATAATGATGAACAATTATTTGTAAGAAAAATAACACGTTTTGCTGCTTCATAAATGTTCGGCCAAATTCCAAGAAGATATAATTCGATTCGCTTTGTTTACGTTATCAGCCGCGGAATCGTGTAAACATCGAGAGCTCTATTCGTTTTGCATTGTACGATCAGTAACACTCAGTCAAGATGTCGAAACGCACCCCTTTACATATAAGTAAAGTGATTATCAAGTCGCACAACGAAAGAAAAGTTTCACGTGAAATAGCTAAAATTTTAGCGATTGGAAAATCGACTGTTAACGATATAATAAATAAATTCATGACTACAGGTACTCTAGAAGATAAATACTGTCCCCGGAGACCTAGAAAAACAACTAATCGTGTCGACAAAGTGATCAAAAGAAAGACTGTTGCAGACGTAAAAAGAATGCTGCAATCATCGCACGTAAATTACGCGAAGAAAATTTGGATGAATTTAGCCAAAGTACTGTTTCACGTAGGCTGATAGAAGTGGGACTTTCGTGACATGGTGGAGTTAAAAGCCGCCCATCAGTAAAAAAATTAAGATGGCCAGATTATAATTCGCGAAAAAATACCAGAGCTGGACCGTTGAAGATTGAAAAAAAAGCGCTGTTTTCAGACGAAACGAAAATTAATTTGTTTGGGAATGATGGAAGAAGGTACGTTCTACGACCAAAAGGAACTAGAAATGATTCCCGATATCAAACACCAACTGTGAAACACGGTGGAGGTAGCATTATGCTATGGGGTGCATTCTCTTGGAAAGGCGTTAGTCCAATCTTTAAAATTGAAGGCACTATTAACTGTGCTGTGTATAGAGACATTATATTAAAAGAAATGGTGCCGTATGCTCGTCAGAATATACCACGAGGATGGATTTTTCAGTAAGATAATGATCCAACACATCGATCACAGAACCTTCAGTAGGTTTTTAGTAAGAAAAATATTCGAGCTTTAGAGTGGCCGAGTCAATCTCCGGACCTGAATCCCATAGAACATTTATGGCAAGACTTGAAACGAAGAGTAGGAGCTGAACCTTGTGCCAATAAAGCTGCTTTGTGGGGAAAAGTTCAAGAAGAGTGGAAAAATATATCTCCAAATAGAATCATCAAACTTATTGAATCGATGCCTCACCGATGTGCTGCCGTGATGGCTTCGAAGGGCATGGCTACCAAGTATTGATGACAATCTTACACTTATTACCGTTTTCAATTTCTTTTCTTGAGTCACTATATTTTTTTTTTGTATATAGTGCGTGATTCGTACTTAGCCGGATAATTGTGAAAAAGCGAAAATTGTCATTTTGGTTATAAATAATTATGAATGTTTATATATAATTTTTCAATAACACGTTTCGATTGCATAATAAAAGAACGTTACGATGATATGTTTGGTTTCCATTTTGCATCCTTTCAACGTTACTCCATCATAAAATCTTTGGCCGGACACCTTTGCATGCAACTGTATGTCAGCCATGAGTAAATGCAGATTTTGTTCATATGTTGTGACAAAAACTTTGGAGTCGGAATATCCGTTGTACAGTAGAGGAACTCTGGGCAAGACGAATACGCGGGGTAAGATGAATCATAAGCCTAGCCACTAAACAGTGTGTGCGAGCACAGTGCTCCCATTGGACTTTGGAGGGGTGGCGGTGAGGTGAATGAGTGTGAAAGTATCAACTGTGGCGGAAGCACGGATCTCGAGCGAGAAAACTATATCGATTTTTTCACAAAACGACATAATTTTTGGTAAAGTTTAAACTCGTTTCAGTTTATTTGAATTTCTGATGTTGATTAGAGACAGGTAAGTAAACACAATGAAAGCAGTGATTATTAATGTAACAAGAACGGTTGTTTGTGAATATTTTACAACTTACCACTATTTACGTTAAAAAGGGTGAAATTAAACTAGTAAAGCAGGGGAAGAAAAAGAACTTAAAAATAATAAAAGTGATATGGACACAAGATTATTAGGATTAATCTTATAGAACTTAGACGATTGGCTTATCAAATGGATGGTATTGATAATGAAACCACTTTTAGTGCGAAACATGCCAATTATTCGTGTCCCATCATTATCCCAGTGCTGTTTCATCTTGCCCCGCATACGGGGTGAGATGGGAAAAATAAAGGTTTAATTAAAAGTATACATTGCATGGTACAAATCAGAAAGACTAATTTTTTGCTTCTAAAATTAAAAGATTAATAAATATTGATTAGTTTAGAAAATAATTAAAGTTGACTGACTTATATATGGATTGTTTTATTTGAACATGACCTTAACGTTATCATCTTACCCCGGCTTTCCCTATTTGTGAAGTACAATAATCCTAGATTATAAATACATTGGTTCAAATAGAAGAAATCTCACCCGATGGCTACTTTTAGCACCAGATTATGACGTGGTCAGTTTCTTTTTTTGCATTTGAAAATCACGAAAATATGTACTACAGAAAAGTTTGAGGGTGGGTCAAACACTTTAACGAGGCAGGATATGTTTTATTCCAATTGTCATATCGGCAGAATCATAAATAAAGAATATGGAAACGAAAAATAGTACCAGAATTTTTTTATTCGTCATTTTTTGATTTTTTAATTTTTCATTACAGGCATAGATATGGCAACCGGTGGTGGACCTGAAAAGGTACTATACTGATCAGTTACGTTACCGGCATCCGCGTCAAGGTCAGATGCAAAAAAGAGTTCCACGCCCAGTAAAGCCTTAATTCGGCGGCCTGATCCGTGGTACGGAATACGATATGCCGGGTGCAGCCCTAGTCCGCCCCGTAGCAACATTTCTAGTCGGGTAGTTCCATTTACATCAGCGAATACCATTGAGGCAAGTCTTGCATGTTTCGGTTTTCTTTGAGAATATAATCTAAAATGCGCGCTCATGAATGTCACTCTTCTAAAGTGGTGGTATTTATGACCGTGTAATCAGACTTGTAGAGGAGAGGTACCATACGTTGGATAGTTTTGTTTGAAATTGAAAAAAAAGTAAACAATTGCTAAGACCTTCGAATTTTACAAATTTATGAGTAAATGATATATGCAACAAGATGCTAATAAAATAATTAACATTATTATGTTTTACAAAAAATGACGACAGTCATGGTTGTATAAAAGGTTGCCTATAATGGGATATCCGATATAAGGGCCCAACTCCATTTTTATTAGATCAGGTATTAGGGGACTATTTTTATACAAAAAAAAAACAAAACGTTTTTTGTTCTAACTTGTTGATTATTAGCAAACAATCGGTCTTTATGAGCTAATCCTTGATTAGCTAGGAACATTTTGGCACAAACGGGTATACAATATTAGGCTCGGTTAAGTATCCGATATTGAGATTTGACATGGCCGAATAGGAACAATAATATTTTTGAATATATTGTAGTTTTTAAAAACGCATCATTAAGTAAAATAAACGGTATAGTTAATCGAAAATAATAAAAACATGAATTGTTTCGACTTACCTCAATGAAAACAACACTCTTTATTACAAAAAAAACTTTTTCAGGCCAGCGAAAAGTAAGATCAGTTCACCGTTGTGATATTTTTCTTGCTAGGTAACCAAAAGCAGTTGCTACATCTTACGACTAGCTATTACTGTATAAAATCAAAATAGATGGTGCTGTAGAAAAACTTGACATAGTTCACTACCCGATATATGGTGCTTCTCCCTCACTTTCATTACTTATTTCGCAGTTACTAGGAAAAAAATTGCTAGCCTCAGTTCTTATTCTCATTCCGACTGTGGCACTTTCTCCAGGTCTAGTACTTTCGCTCAGTTAAGACAATACTGGTACCTACTTCGTAAATCCTGCCAACGGAAGCGCAAGGAGCGCTGATGATTCTAGGCCTGGGGATGCCCTTATACACTGCTCTTTTCTTGCTTTTTGTTTCCTTTCCCGGTTACCTGTCTTGACATGATGTACAGAGAATGTTGAATGAGGGTTGAAAAGACTAGACCACATCTTTGCGCTCTTGATTTTTTTGATTGCATGTTTATTTCACATTGCAAGACCACATTATACATATTTTGTTGTGCAAATTGTTTCACCCTGAAGATGTTTACTTTCCATTGCAGTTTGCCATCAGCAAAGAAGTTAATCCAATTTCGGTTCGAATTGGATGAGTATCACCAAGTAGGTGGTTATAGTTCCAGCCATCTGTTGAAAGGAAAAAGGAAGATTGCATGATGGCAAGGCATGCAAGTGCGAAAAAATCATCGTACCGTTTGTAAGAGGCTGGAATTAAGGGGAAAAAGTCGAGCACCGGTGAATTCGAGTTTCTGATGATGCAACTGTAACGAGAACGATTTTACAGCATCGTACAGTAGTGAATCTGCTTTCTTTACGGGAATCTCGTGAATCAGTGTTCCAGCTTCCATTGCCTGTCGAAGAGATCGCTAAACATTCGCTGGTCCATTTGTGCATGTACGAGCAATGAGATGATTTACCTGACCGGAAGTCCAATTGCAAATCATTACGAGTACGATTATCGGAATGCTGTAATTTAATTCTATATTGACGTTAATGAAAATCGTCGTAAAGTCTATTGTACCCTCGCGTCGAACTTCGTAAAAGATGAAGTAGGGACTGGTGCTCAAAACAATAAAGGCGGTCGTCACATTAACAATCTACGAGCAAAGACAGTTTGTTTTCATTGCCTTTCGTCACTATTGTGATAAAATTCACATCTTCCAACGGAATAAATGATCCTTCCCATGATCGCTTACCACACTAAAATTGAAAGCACGATTTATTCGTATACCAATTGCGCATAAATTGTAGTGAGCTTTCGATAGGAGACGTAAACTCTCGGCGCAGACATCCGACGTTACGATAACCTACCGCAGTAATAAATTAATTAATTCTACTTCCATATCAAGTAATCACACAAATTGGCAAGATGGTACAAAAAATAGAACCATCGGAGATGATGCGTTTGCTCTCACTACCACGTCGCTCAATTTCTTGTTTATGGAACGGAATTTGAATCCAATCCAGCCAATAAGAGACCCCAGTATGGTCACATCCATCGTTTGAATCACTATCGGGATCAGCGAGGGGATCCATTCTAACGCAATTCTAAAAACAGAGAAATAGACTCTCAATCTTTCGATATCGTTTTCTCATGGGAAATTGTTTCGACAAATACATTTTGCAACTGACTTTCCCAAAGATACATAAGAAATGTATAGATCGTAAGCCGTGAAGGTCATCACAACGAGGAAGGTTGTCCAAATGTAGCTCCGAATCATTCTCGTGCTCGAATCGTAATCAAATGGACAACTTAATTTATTCAGGATTTTATTCAGCTTGGATAAGTCGTTGATTGATTCTGATAGCTGGATCACATTGGAAAACAGACGGTTTTATTCGCGACACGAAATCAAACATGTCCTTTTGAATTAAATAATGAAACAGTACCTCTTTGAATGCAATGGTTCTCCAAATCATGCTGAAACTCATACACATCAGACTCGAGATCATTCTTATCATGATCGTCCACATGGCCATTGGTGCAGCATTTCTGATTTAACATAAATGGAAGCAACGCGTCTAGAATTATACAATTAGCACAATTTATTGGCAGATCTTTTCAAGAATAATACCTCCAATGATGTGCATATTTAGCCATTGTGAAGCTGATGTCACAAATGGTTACTGCGAAGATCAGGATACTGCATGTAGCATAGAATCTGCTAAATTCGTATCTTCTCCCGTCATTCCGATCGCTGATGTTAATTGGAAAGATTCCGAGTACACGCCACAGCCAAGCTACGCTCTCGAGGGCTTCGTATAAGCCGTAGACCATCCGAGTTCTATCTGTCACCCGTGCGACAAAACAATTTTTATCGGTACATCGTCAATTATGTCGAAAATTACCCATAATAGGTCTTAACATTATCCAGAGACACCATATTGAATTATTGAGACCGTATTCTAGTGTGAACACCCATGTTCAACGTCATTTTTTGGGCATTAACTTTAGAGGAACAGTTGAATTTACAGTGTTAGTATTTCACCGTTATATTTACACATGTTTCAAATAACATCTTAAATTTTTTTTAATGCTTATTTCGAAATTGTACATGATATTTGATGTTACGCAGGTCATGTAACGAGAATTTTTTATCTTCGGGTGTTGTGACTGCTACCGCCCTTGTCATCTGATTACAAATGTGGTTAACTCTGATTTTTACAATAAAATTATAATGTCATAAATAAGATAGAGGGCTAATCGATAGCCACATTCGTAAAGGATATAATTTTTTTTAATCATTTGAATGAGACGATAAGAACGGCCGCAATCACAAGGCCCATCGATAAAAAAAAATTGCGATATGATTTGTGTAACATCCAATATCATGTACAATTTTGAATAATGTGCCTTGAAAAAAATGTAAGATGTTACTTCGAATATCAATAAACATAACTGTGAAATTGTAACTCTGTAGATTTAACCTTTTCTTCAAATTGAATACCGACAAAATCACCTTGAAAATGGGAATTCACACTAGAATACGGCCTTAAGACGGAATGACACCCGAAGCAAAAGTTCGACGCAGGCCCGGCTCGTGCCGGTAGGGCTGAACTCGTTCGAGCTACTGCTCTCTACCGCTAGAATGTCACAGTGCGCATTCATCCCGAACGAGTGTTCGTTCCGAACGCACGCTGCGACGGGGCCGCGGGCCTCCTTGCGTCGGGGCATGCAATGTATGCTTCGACGCAACGCGTGTGTGCGCGTGAGTCTGTGTGCGTTCGTTACGTCGGGCGCACGCAGTTGAAGATTGTTTTCTTCCCGCATGCTGTCCCTTCGCAGCGAGTACACACTTCGTGTGGGCATATATACGTATATAACCATACGCTGACCCAAGGTCAGCGTCGACAAAGAATTTCGTTTTCCTTGTCAACGGCGATTTCGCATGAAATTCGAGATCATAGAGACTCAATTTCGCAGCAAGAGTTCTTGCTGGCAGCTCGCATGTCTCTGCAGCGAGATAATTATTCACAACTAATTATTTCGATAAATGACAATCTTTAAAAAAATATCTATTGTCTGACGTTCCGAGCAAAATCAAATGCCGGTGACGCGCTGCAAAAACAGCGGTAAAGTAAATTAAGACATTTTAATAAAAATGTTAAAATAATTAATTGTTTTAATAGGTCCTAGTTATTCTCGGACACGTTAGTGTTCGATAGATGCGAGGGATGGGGCCTCTCTCAGCCAATATGGCTGGTGATAACACAGTGCAAATTACAGCGGTAAGAGAAATGAAAAAAATAATTGTTTAAATAATTATTTTTGCATTTACTTTAGATTACGGGTATGATCGGTAGATACGGTACATTCTACACCTCTCAGCAAATAGGATTACTGCTTACACGCTGCAAAAAATAATAGTGGAAATTACGATAAAATAATTGTTTAAACAATTATTTTTTCATGTATTCTCGATCAAAATTATAATCGGTAGATACGGTACTGTCTATACCTCTCAGAAAATATGATTACTGCTTACGCGCTGAAAAAAAACAATGGTGAAAATTACACAAAAATAATGGTTCAAACAATTATTGTTGCATTTATTCTCGATCACGGGCGTAGTCGGTAGATACTGTACTTTCTATACCTCTCAGCAAATATGATTGCTGCTTACGCGCTGTCAAAAACAATGGTGAAAATTACGCAAAAATAATTGTTTTAACAATTATTTTTGCATTTATTCTCGATTACGGGCGTAATCGGTAGATATGGTACTTTCTGTACCTTTCGGCAAATATGATTGCTGCTTACACGCTGCATTGTTTAAACAATTATTTTTGCATTTATTCTCGATCACGGGCGTAATCGATAGATAAGGTACTTTCTGTACTTCTCAGGAAATATGATTGCTGCTTAGGGATCGTCCATTAATCACGTGAGGTTTTTTGGCCACTTTTTGAGCCCCCCCAATCCCCCATGGTGATATGTGGTGAGGTTTCTGTCATCCAAATCCTCCTCTCCCCCCCTATTTGAGCCTCACGTAAATTATGGACGACCCCACATCACCATGGGGGAGGGGGGGGGGGCTCACAAAGTGGCCACAAAAGCTCACGTGATTAAACAATTATTTTCCCAAGTATTCTCGATCAAAAGTGTGATCGGTAGATACGGTACTTTCTATCCCTCTCAGCAAATATGTTTACTGCTTACGCGCTACAAAAAAATTGTGAAAATTACACAAAAATAATTGTTTAAACAATTATTTTTGCATTTATTCTCGATCACGGGCGTAACCGGTACATACGGGACTTTCTGTACCTCTCAGCAAATATGATTGCTGCTTACGCGCTTTAAAGACCAACGGTAAAAATTACGCAAAAATAATTATTTAAATAATTATTTTTGCATTTTTCTCGACCGCGGTTGTGATCAGTAGGTGCGGTACTTTCTATACCTCAGCAACAAATACGATTGCTACGTACGCGCTATAAAATCCAACGGTAAGGATGACGCAAATGCGGTATTTTCGCTTATGGAAAGTGGCAATTTGATGGAAGAAAATAATCCATTTATTTCAAAATTTTGTTTCACCAGACGAACTTTCAATGACATTTTTGAAAGTGCAATGTTTGTCGTTTGTCAATTTCTCATTGGAAAATAACCAATATACCCTCTGGAAGTATTAACCGATGTGTTGGTCTAGTGGTTAGCGTACCTGCGTCTGAAATCAACACATCGGGAGGTCGCGAGTTCGAATCACCGTCTTGTAGTTTCGGCGAGAAATAAAAACACAGGCGTGACGTAGCTCCAGTTCTACACAGTTGCCGCGCACACGGACCGGTACGTGTGTGTGTCGGATGTGTATGGCTGTAGCCTGTGAGCTATTTCTCGACGAAACGCGACTAGCCCCGAGGCTGGGAAGCGAACTCGTGACCGGCTGTATTGGTATAGGTTTTCCGCAGTTTCCCTATACCCATGACAAAAAAAAAACAAAACAAAAAAAAACGTCATGGTGAATGCGATACAGAGGGGGAAGTCGGCTGCGGCCGCAAGATGGGGATCGATTAGGGATGTGGATTGGAGAAAATGGAGGGAAATGTAAAAAGGGGGAAAATCCCTGTACATGGAAGCTAAAATTGGCGCAGCGTTCGCCCCTCTGGAAGTAAAAAATTTCATTGCTTCACCCGGTTTTTTGTTTGGAACATAAACTGTATTTTTATTAAAGTTTATACCACCCCGCCCTGTGTTGTCAATATGTTTTTTTTTTAATACGAAATTTATTTTCTGCTAACTTGGTATATTGGGATATTTGAGCTTTTTAAATGAAAACATTAATTTTTAGTACTCTACATTTTTTTCTAAATAAATGTATACATCAAATTTTTATCGCAAATTTATAGACAAAAAAGATTCGCAATATGCCAAAAAAACAGAAGATAAATTTCGTATTAAAAAAAGTATAGGAAATACAGAGAGGTTACAAGTTTTAATATCCAGTTAATTTTAATAACAAAAACCGTTACCAAATGGACTTTTTTACTTTTAGCGGGTTTATTTGTTATTTTTTAATGAAAAATAGACAAACGAGTAAAAGTAAGCTTTGAGAAATAGAGATTTAAAAAAATGAATTATTTTTCCTTCTTACAGATTCTCACTTTTTATGTGCGAAAATACTCGTAAATGTCGAAAAGCAATTTTTTTGCTCTTAATCAACGAAATTATCGTGGTAAAAAATAATAATGGCCTTTCTTCACTTTTTACCACGCTTGTGTTAGATCGCTTTCCTGTCTGTCTGTTCGGTACAAATTTCCCTATCGTTTTTAAATTAACTTTCGGATGAGCTGGAGACTTAAAACTTCAAACATAGCTCAGAACTAGATGACAAACAAATAAACTGACAGACAAAATAAATATAAATGTAAAAAATATAATATAAATAATATAATATACAAATAGATATTGTATATATGTTTCGAATTGCGCTCGTGGAGAGTTTCGTGGCTGAGGGTTGGGCCGTCGTTCGCTAGGCCGATTCCGTTTAGGACGCCAGACTAGGCTGGGTTTCGTTGACGTCCGTTGCCATGGGCTAGGCAGAGGTGGTGTAAAGGAGTGGCCCGAGTTGGTGGTAGTAAACGCTCTCTCCTGCGTTGTCGGTGGCGTTGGCACCTCGGGTGGAGCTGTGAGCTGCTGGACAGCCGTCTGGCTGGCTGTGGCCGTCAGCGAGCGGCTAACGACTGGCTCGGCGGGTTCCCATTCGCTGCTCGACTGGTCGCTGGTCTGGCAGGCTCTGCTGGTTCCACCCGATGGGCTGGTCTGAGTGCCCTGGGTGGTCGAGACTACACTGGTGCCGAGTGGTGGCGTGGCAGGCAACGGTGAGTGCGGCGTGGGCACGATGGTCCCGCGTGGCGATGTCCAGCGTCTTCGGCGAGGGTCTAGAGGTTCCAGCAGGCAGGCCGGTGGCCGCGTCAGTGGCACTCGTGGCCCCAGTAGGGGGGTAGGTTTCCACGGCAGCGTAGGTGGTCCGGAGCGTGTAGGCAAGCGAGTGCTCCCCGAAGTAGCTTTACCGCCGCTAGGCAAAGGTGAGCGTCTGCTCTCGTGCATGGACCTGCTTGTAAGGCAGTGATCTAGAGCGGATCTGGTCCGGAGAGTTCAGCTGACGAGTGAGCCGCGTCACCGCCATAAATAGATCCTCGCGTATCGCGCCGCTTGTGAGAAACTTGGGCGCGTCGGCCGGGTCGCTTGACTCGGGCGCTTACTGCTGCGTCGAGCGGGTAGCGGCCACGTAGGCCCTGGTCGAATTCCATTCATTCCGTCCGCCTCATCTTCAGCTCAAGATGATGATTTCGTTTGACTTGCTACCGGGAGTAGTACGATCTTGGTAACAGGTCTCGTGAGTGTGGTCGTGGCGGTGCGGAGCTGGACGACCCGGATGAGATCGTCAGAACCAGGTAACACGTTGATGATGCGTGCTAGAGGCCATTTAGCAGGTGAAGTTGCTTCGTTCCTGATTAGGCATAGACGCCCGTTGTAGTATTCGTCTACCGGTTCTCGCCATTTAGTCCGCGGGCTCAAGTTGTGGATGTATTCCGTGGACCAGCGGGCCCAGAAATGGTCTCTCATCAGATTTAGATGCTGCCAGCAGGTCAATTGATGTGGGTGATGTTCCAGCAGCGACGGTTCGGGGATGGCAGTAAGAGCTGTTCCTACAAGGAATTGTCCCGGAGTTAACGCCATGATGTCCTCCGGGTCGTCGCTTAGAGCGCAGAGCGGTCTTGAATTAAGGCACGCTTGGATTTGAGCCATGAGGGTGGCCATTTCCTCGTAGGTGAGGGTAGCATCTCCGATGATTCACTTGAGGTGGTATTTAGTGGACTTGACTGCGGCCTCCCACAGACCACCGAAGTGCGGTGCGCCTGGAGATGCCTTGGTCGGCAGTTGCCCCTCTAATGTTCCCAAATTCTTTGGAGCTGGCGGTGAAGAGGCGCCGTAGCTCGTTGTCAGCTCCTACGAAGGTGGTGCCTTGGTCGCTATAGAGGGTGGAACATACCCCGCATCGTGCCACGAACCGTTGGAGTGCAGCGATGAACCCTCTGGCTCAGTAGTCGGAGGCGACATCGAGGTGTACGGCCTTGGTTGCCAGGAACACAAAAATGACCAAGAATGCCTTTGTGGTCTTATGTCCTCTTCCAGGCGTAGTCCTTAGGAGGATATGGCCGGCATAGTCGATGCCGGTGTGGCCGAAGGGTCGACTTGGCATGATACGGACGGCGGGAAGATTTGCCATCTGCTGCGTCGTAGTTTCCGCCCGCCATCGGCGGCACGTTACGCAGCCCGCAATTATGGTTTTAACCAGGCGGCGTCCATTTGGGATCCAGCACCGTTGTCGGAGACGGTAGAGGGTCAGTTGTGTTCCCCCGTGCAGAGTGAGCGCGTGGAGCTGTTTCACCAATAGTTCGGATAGGTGAGATTCCGCTGGTAGCAGAAACGGGTGTTTTTCGCTCCATTGTAGCGTTTGCAAGAGCCTTGCGGCCTTGGAGGCCCACTTTTTTAACGGGAATCCGCCCGCCATGCAGAGCTGTTGAAGTTCCTTCTGTGTCGCTTTCAGCTCATGCAGTGATTGGGCGCCAGTAAGGATGTCGTCCATGTAAGTGTCTTCCCGGAGGGCCTTTGCCCCGCGCGGGAATTGGTTCCCATCGTCTGAAGCTAGCTGCCGAAGCGTCCGTATAGCCAGGAAGGGGGCGCAGGATGAACCGTAGGTCACGGTTTTGAGGCGATACTGCTTCACCTCCTCCGCCTTGTGTTGCCTACAGAGGATTCACTGGAGGTCTTGATCGTCTGGGTGGATTTGTATCTGCCTGTACATATTCTCGATGTCTGCTGCTATGGCATAGCGGTGCGTTCGCCATTTGAGTAAGATGTCGGGCAGTGCTGGCAGTAGGTTAGGCCCCGTCAGAAGTGACTCGTTCAGGGATTGTTCCCCAGAGGCGTGCCAAGAACCGTTAAACACGACTCCGTGTTTAACTCCGTGATGCGGGAGGTAGCACACTCGCTGCGGTACGGGTCCGCTCGTGATTTCCTCCTTGTGGCCAAGTTGCTCGTAAGTTCGGAGAAACTCGCTGTATAACTCTTGAAGCGCGTGGTTCTTGCTGAACCTTCCCTCGAGATGAGTTAGGGCCCGAGAGGCTCCGTTGAATGTGTTGGAGAGATCAGGTAGCTTTCCCCTTAGTGGCAGTCGGACTGAGTAGCGCCCGTTCTGTCTTGTGTAGCTAGAGGAGAAAAGCGCCTCACATTGTTGGTCCTCCATGGAGGGAGGAACCGGAGGACTTGGCCCTTCCTCTTGCTCTAAAAAACGCTTGACGTTGGTAGCCAGATCATCCACCACCACGCATTGTTGGACTGTTCGAAGCTCGTTGGGTGACCCGTGATCCGTTGTTCCCACCAGTTTCCAACCAAACGATGTCCGTTGCGCGATCGGTTGGTGGGATCGTCCTTTCCGTAGGCCCGGTTGCACTATAGTAGCGTATGCGTCGGCGCCTAGGAGGATGTCGATTTGGTCGCCATTGTGGAATGTAGGATCCGCAAGTTGCAACCCCTTGATGTGCTTCCGCTCTGGTCTCTTACGGGCCTGGAGCGGTGAGTAAATCGTTAGCTTAGGGAGGATCAAGGCTGTGGTCCTAAGTTTAGCTGCCGTTTGCTCGGCCTTCAGCCTCACTACGACCCTTCCCTTTGCTCTGGTCGTCTGGACTCCTCCTACTCCGCAAACGTTCAGAGAGGTCCTGGACCGTTGGAGTTTCATCCGTTGTGCTAGTCTCTCAGAGATTAAGCTGACTTCCGACCCTTGGTCAATGAGTGCGCGGGCCGGATGTGTGTTGCCATGTTCATCGTAGAGTAGCACCCTAGCTGTTGTCAACAGAACGGAGATTTCTTTGCCTCTCGTGAGGTGGCTGCTAACGCTCACTAGCCCGGTGGCAGAATGCAAGGTCGAGTGGTGTTTTTCGGCACAAGTTGTGCACACCTTGACTGACTTGCATTCGGTCAGCTGATGTCTGCCTAGGCAGTTCGTGCAGCGTTTCAAGCATTGAACTGTGTGCCAGCGTTGCTCCGGAGTTTGCTCCTTGTATTTGTCGCAAAACATGAGGAAATGCTACTGGTTACATAGGCCGCAGCTGCCATGCGCGGTTTCCCTTTTTTGTGCGACTAGCGAGTTCGGGCGGGAGCGATCGTTCGTCTTCCTTGGAGGTTGATGAGGTGGTAAAGCTTCCAAGATTTGCATCCGCTGCTCAAGGAAGCTCCTCAGCGTCGCACAGTTAGGTGGCTCGGCTGAGATGCTGACCGCTCCTTCCCATTCGCGTCTCATATGTGGGTCGAAGAGCTGCACTGCGAGAAAAACGAATAAGTCTTCTGTCGTTCCCACCGGGCGTCCTATGCCGGCTAACCCGTCGATGGTGGAAATGATGACATTAAAGATTCGGTGAATTTCGGCTGCCGTCTCCCCTTTCATTTTTGCCAGGGCGGTGAAGCTTCCTAGCATCGAACTGATGAGCAGTTTCTTGTTGTCGTAGAGGCTGCTTAGAGCAGCCCAAGCGCGCGCGTAATTGTCTTCTGTTGTCGCGAAATTGCTGATCACCTTTCCAGCGTCACCGCGCAAACTGGTTTTCAGATAGTGCAGCTACTCTACGTTGCTGAGGCGTTGATCGCGATCAACAATGGATTGAAGCAAATCCTTAAACGCTGGCCTGTCGCTGTACTTTCCCGAAAATGAAGGTATCGTGATGCGCTGTAATGCCGTATGTCCTGCTGTCGTTGTCTCATGCCTCATGCTGGGTTGTTCGGCCAGGCGAGCCAACTCGGAGAGCCAGTCGAGGAGCGTGCCTCTTTGGAGGAAATACGTTTCCTCCGTCATGCTAAGGAGGTCCTTCCGAGAGTACTCGTGCTGCTTTAGCTGAGCGGTGTAATCTCTGCTCAGCAAGTTGTGTTGCTCCTCGAACTTGTCCCAGTATTTTTCCAAGGTGTTTATCCGTGTTTTTACGGCTCCTTCCGTGATGTTAGCTTGTCCTAGTTTTTTTAGGTTGTCCATCATGCGTGCTATTTGCCCGTGCGGCTCTGGATGAGTGCGTCGAACGAGTAACTCATGATGCAGCTGGTGATAGTCCGAAGTTCTAGTTGCTTTCGGATCCGGCTCGAAGGACCAATGTTCCGAATTGCGCTCGTGGAGAGTTTCGTGGCTGAGGGTTGGGCCGTCGTTCGCTAGGCCGATTCCGTTTAGGACGCCAGACTAGGCTGGGTTTCGTTGACGTCCGTTGCCATGGGCTAGGCAGAGGTGGTGTAAAGGAGTGGCCCGAGTTGGTGGTAGTAAACGCTCTCTTCTGCATCGTCGGCACCTCGGGTGGAGCTGTGAGTTGCTGGACACAGCCTGGCTGGCTGTGGCCGTCAGCGAGCGGCTAACGACTGGCTCGGCGGGTTCCCATTCGCTGCTCGACTGGTCGCTGGTCCGGCAGGCTCTGCTGGTTCCACCCGATGGGCTGGTCTGAGTACCCTGGGTGGATGAGGTTACGCTGGTGCCGAGTGGTGGCGTGGTAGGCAACGGTGAGTGCGGCGTGGGCACGATGGTCCCGCGTGGTGATGTCCAGCGTCTTCGGCGAGGGTCCAGAGGTCCCAGCAGGCAGGCCGGTGGCCGCGTCAGTGGCGCTCGTGGCCCCAGTAGGGGGGTAGGTTTCCACGGCAGTGTAGGTGGTCCGAAGCGGGTAGGCAAGCGAGTGCTCCCCGAAGTAGCTTTACCGCCGCTAGGCAAAGGTGAGCGTCTGCTCTCGTGCATGGACCTGCTTGTAAGGCAGTGAACTAGAGCGGATCTGGTCCGGAGAGTTCAGCTGACGAGTGAGCCGCGTCACCGCTATAAATAGATCCTCGCGTATCGCGCCGCTTGTGAGAAACTTGGGCGCGTCGGCCGGGTCGCCTGACTCGGGCGCTTACTGCTGCGTCGAGCGGGTAGCGGCCACGTAGGCGCTGGTCGAATCCCATTCAATATATTTAAATAACATACAATATTTAACAGTTTGCAACAGGTTTCAGACTGAAGAATTAAGTGTGTAAGAAAGAGAAAGAGAAAAACAAAAAGAGGGAGAAAATTGTAGCGAAATAAATAAAGAAATAAAATATAGTTTAGTGAAAGAGAAAGAATAAAAAATTAAATTATTTAAATACATTTCTCTTAAGTATACCACGTTTTTTAAGCGGACTAAAAAGTATAAAATAATTTATTCTAGCCCCTACAGATTTATGCCCCCATACAGATTCCTAACCTCATACAGATGTGTGAATTTTCAATGGCTATGAAAATACTTCTTAGACTTAAAACGAAAAACGTGGGGCGCATGCCATAGGTAATTGATGCATGAATAGTTCACTGTCCACAACTGTTGTGTGGAAATTAGTTCTTCTTCAATGCTGAATTTTTTGTTGTCGATTCAGGCTGTGTTAATCTTTGAAACATTTCACGCACTCATTAGAGATTTACGACTTCAAATTGCAAAACGGAGACTCTCTATAATAATACAAATAAAGAAATGGAAAATATAAATACATACAACACCATCGTACTTGAAATATTTTTGTAGTCAAGTTTCAGTCTCTTCCTCTTACGATCCTACGGTTTCACGATCCAATTTTTTTTCAAAGTATCTCAACCATCCCATAATTTTTCACCATTTAGGTCCAAACATTGCGGATGCATTATAGATCAATGTGAACAAGTCCGGCATCAGTTGTTCTATAAATAGTCATAATTGTTTAAGAAAATGACATTTAGTTTCGTCAAGATAAATAAATTGCCTTGCCTTGTCCTTTTAACTCTGTGGTCAGTGAGTGCGAAAGCTGCACTGTGCAGTGTGCTCTCGGCACTTTGCAAGATGCGCAAGCTCTGTGCAGATTCTTTTGTGCTACGAACAAATTTCCACATCGTGAGGACCAAAGAAACTTCGATCGCATATAAAAATTGGGAAAACCTCACTGTTCACTGTACTCGCGAGAGGTTCCATGCAAACGACGACAAGGGGTGGAAGCAATGTTTCGTTAGACTTTCTCCACAGTCCATGTGAAAAACTCCCAGTAATATTTTGAAATTTTCTTTACAGGGATTCAGTAAATAATCAGAACTCTTGTCTCGGGGCTGAACAAAATGACAAGTTTGATAAGGAGTTCGGCAAGTTATTCGCTCTGCTACTGCTTGTCAAACTTGTTATCTTGTTCAGTGGCAAGAAAAATCTTCTGTTGATTCACTGAATCCCTGTAAAGAATGTTATAAAATGTTAGTCAGAGTTTTTCACATGGACAGTACGGTAGAAAAGTCTAACGAAACATTGCTTCCAGCATTTGTCGTTCTTCGCATGGACCCTATTGCGAGTACAGTGAAAGGTGAGATTTTCCTGATTTGGACATGCCTCCAAAGGTTCTTTGGTCCACATGATGAAGAAATTTATTTGCGGCACAAAAGTATCCGCAAAGAGCTTACGCCTCTTACAAAGCGCTACGAGCACACTTTCAGTTGCAGCTTTCGCACTCTATGGCCACAGACTTATAAGCGCTGACGTAAGGCAATTCATTAATCTTAACGACACGAAATGTAATTTTATTAAACAATTATGACTATTTATAGAACAACTAATGCCGAACTTGTTCACTATAATGGATCTGCAATATTTGGACCTAAAAGGTGGGAAATTATCGAGTGGTTGAAATGCTTTAGAAAACATTCAATTGTGAGACCCAAGGAGGGGATCAGAACTTGATTACAAAAATATTTTAAATACGATGGAGTTGTATGTATTTATATTTTCCATTTGTTTATTTGTGTTATTGCGAAGCCTATTTTGCAAATTGACGTCGTAAATCTCTGATGAGGCTATGTAAAAACATTTAAAAGATTTACACAGCCTGAACTGACAAGAAAAACTTCTTAGGAAAAAATGAATAAGCAATGTAAATAGATAAATACAAGGGAATAACTTCAATATCGCCTGACAAATAAATCACTCAACGCGGCTCGCACGGTGAAACATCCGCAAGTCCGTCGGACGTAACACAGCACGAACACTCCACATTTAATTAATTTTTTTTGTTGAAAAACAAAAAAAGATTGTTGAAGACGACCGCACAATTTTCGACATTTTATGAACATTCGGCTGAATCCGAGCTGTCAAGTTTTTCGCCTCATCGACTTCGATGTACGTCGTCTGCAGAATGTGTCACGAGCGCCTTGCCGGAATTCGCGAGAACTAGCGATCTCGGACATCGTGCGAGATTTGTTTGAAATCGTCTGCTAGTACCTATTAATTGTAGATACCCACGGATTTCCGAAGATATGCGAAGGAATGAAATGATTGAAGTGTCAAAAAGTGTGTTTCTAATGTGGCTACGCGGCTCTGCTCCTCTCCAAGTCGTGGCATAAGCGAAACTTTATTTTTCATCATTTCAATCACGAGTTCAGCATGGTAAGACAATCTACTTTTTTTTTCTCAAGTTCAAGAAATTTGAGGGGCAGACAGCGGTTCGTCCATCAATTTGACGTCTTCTGGCCAAATTTCATGAAATTCTGAAGAGTCGTTTCGGAAATCCGTGGGTATCTAGAATCGTGTTCTGCCATACTGACGGCGATGGTGTGTCATTCCGTCTTAAGGGGTCTTCTCACTTCAGACGCTAAAAAGGCTATTTTTATGATTTTTAAAAATAGGTTTATATTATAGATATCAATATCAAAGTTGTTACACTTAATAAATACACTTTCGAAATACATTTTAAAAAAAATGTATTTATTTAAGTCACTATTTATAGACGAAAAACGTAGTTAAAAAAATTGCAGGTCTGCGCTGTTGATGAAATCTCGGAGATGGATCATCCAAAACAAGAAAATCAAACGGTTTCAGATTCAGTATGTTAATGGCTATAGCGCATATCACACGATTTTTTTATATTTGCAAAAATAACCAAATGGCGGACATTTTTCGAAAGAACAAAAAGTCCGCCGCAGAAAGAAAAAAGTGTTTTTTTACCGTTTTTGTCAAAAAAATAGTAAAAATCAAAATTTGAAAAAATTCTTGATAACCGAATATTGTGACGAATATGTGGTTTAAATTTCATAAGGACCGGTTCAGTAGTTTCGAAGATTTTATCAACAAGCCGTCGAAAAACGCGTTTAAAGCTTGTTTGGGTTACACGAATACACACATTAAAAAAAAATGTATTTCGAAAGTGTATTCATTAAGTGTAACAACTTTTCTAACAATATCTATAACATAAATCTATCCAAAAAAATCATGAAAATAGCCTTCTTTAGCGTCTGAAGTGAGAAGACCACTCAAATATTTTTTCCACGAAAGAATTACAGAATAATCTTCAGATGATACTTTTACAAATACCTTGTTTTTGTAGAAATTTATCTTCACAATTTTCTATAAAAAATCTCAAAAATGAGCTGTTTTCAACTGTTACAACTAGATACAACCCGTTGAATTGGAAAAATGATATTAAACGAAAAATCTTTCGTCGCACTGACTTGTGGCCCGAAGATTCGGTGTCTCCAATGGTGCTATCGGACTCCCTGATAATTGTGAAATTGTTTTCTTGCTCATCGCAAATTTCCAAGCTCGCTTCAACTTCAGCAAAACTGAACCTTTATTCATCCTCGATTTCTGCTGCTCATCTAAACCCCTTTTCTCACATTTCACTCCTCTAATGGCAATAAAGTCATTTCTGTGTTACCAATGACTTCATTGCCATTAGACCGGTAGGCTCGGAACCTTCACTTTCCGGTTCCATCAAATTATCGCTCTCGTTTGTTCTCAAAACTGCCATAGATCGGTCTCCTGACAGTGACGAATAGAAAACAATTTAATGCTACGTCATTAATTTTATTAACTTCACTTGCAGCAAGCGAGTCGATGAAAGGGGAAAGGAAAATTTGCAATATACGAAAGTGGCTATTCATTAAATTGTTTCCACGGAAATGGTTCTATCCAATTGTAGATCGTTGGCTTCTTTTTCCTCTCTCGCACGTCGGGCTGAATCGGCATTATTGTGCATGTGCTTGTCATTTTCATAATAATGATAGGCTATTGATTATAAATTAATACTTTCAAGCCAAATTCAAACTTGTTTTAAACAATCGACCCCGTAAATCAGCTCCTCGTTTTGATAAGATTTTGTGTTTGACAAAACTAATTCACAAAAACTTTTCAAAAAACGCGACCCACGATTCGTTTTTGTTTCGTGAGCAGGATTTTGTTTTGTATGCTCACCAGGATGTTGTTATATTTAAACAAATACGTATTGTCAGCTTTGATTCCGGTGAAATCAAAGGACCGGAATCCGCTAAAAAATAGTAAAAATCGTACGAGGTAAAAACAATTCTTTAGAGGTTATCTTCCTAACAAGAGACAAAAACTTTTCTCAGAACTGTGCATAAAATGCAGCGTCGCGAAGAAATAGTAAAATTCAGAAATAACAACGGTTCATTTCTTAAGGGGGAATATACCTTTGTGAGAGCAAAATCAAAGGTCGTTTTTGACAATTTATTTAAGAAAAACAAAACAATATTTTTTCATTCGGTTATTTATACGTGTTAGTACAAGTCTTGAAGGGACATTTTTTCAAATCATTTTGAAACAAAATGGCGGCGCAGTAGTCGATGAAAGAAAGCTCTTTTTTTTATAGTCCTCTACGGGCGTATCGGCACAGGTCATAATTTTCAAACTAGAACAAAAAACGAAAAATATTTTGAAAGTAGATATAAAACACTAGTCCAGTACGTAGGGGTTTTTCAAAATTGATTAAAAAAATGGCGTTAATATGAAGAAAAAAAATCGGTCGAAAATCGATCATAAAATGTTTAAATTTCAACTTATCGAAAAACTCCTATGTACTGGACTAGAAAATGTTGTCAAGAAGCTACAGTTAAAATTTCAAGTCAATCGATTGAAAACTCGAGGCGCTACGCATACGCCTGTGTCTAAAAACATAGTTACGAGAAAAACGCGTTTAAAGTTTTTAGTACTGTTAAATCATGGAAATGTCGTATTTACCTTTAATCGGTGATGCCTGGACCATAAAATTTTCCTTCTAATTCAATATTTTCTTGCTCTTCTTCTTTTCTGGAAGATGTAGATTTACAAAGGTATATTCCCTCTTAAGGCGGGACGACACTGTGACGAGTAGGAAAATGCGATTTTTTTGCAATTCGTCAAAGTATACATTAACATTAATTTAATCATGAAATTAATCGTTCCGTTCGTATAATATAAAATGAATCGCGATGTCGTAAAAAGTCGGTTCCGGATCGATTGACCTGTAAAATATTAGCGGTATATACCATATTGTCGATCCTGAAATGTTCAAGTCATGGTGTACTAATTATGATAAAAAATGTGCAGAAAAAGTTTTATCTAGCATCATTAAGGGGGGACTACCTTTAGACGAGGAAAACATTTGTTGATATTCGTGATTTTTTGTTAAAAGGAAAGATTTCTTCACCATTTTTGAGACTTAAGGTATGTTTTATTACTCCTTTTAGCTATTACATGGTATTTGTTTTGTTTAATCTTTAAAAATCCGTGCGACCGTGAAAAAGCACACATTTTGAGCTTTGTTTCACCTGTTTTCATAAAAAAATGGCGGAGAAAAAGCATTTTGAAATTTTTACATAAATGTAGCAAATATGTATCAACAAAGCTCAAAATATCAGGTACCGGAGCGAGCGTTCGGTTCATCCGTTTACTCACTGGCGGCGCGCAGCTCACTGCGTCCTGTTTTTACCGAACACGCTCGCCTCCTTCCGGAATAATTTATTTTTTGACAGGTCGAAAGCCGGCGCTATAACCTCGCACATTCGTTCGAATTATATTTCATACGATGTGTGTGATAGAGTGTAATATATAATGTGAATAGTGTGTGATAGAGTGGAGTTTGTTTTCGTCGCGTTTTGGTGAGTTTTTTTTGCTGTGAAGAACGCCTCGGGACGCTGGCACACCACCGATGAGAAATCCCGACAATGAAATAATCGACGAGAAAATTGCCGTGGCCGATTACACGAAAAAGATCGAGGAACATACTGACAGCGAGAAGCCGAAGGAGAAAACACCGGAAGTCAAGGTACGTACGTGCTATAATGCCATAACCTTAATTTACGTACTGTGTAATTTGCCACAATCTTCCCTCGCATTGCTTTTTCGCTCGCCGATATGTCAAATAGCCAACGGCTCCGATGCAAGAAACCCAAGTTTATTTCTAGCTCTTCGCAGAAATACCTCGCCGTTTATTCGTGAAAAAATCGCACATAGCATATTTTCGATTTCGTGAGCAGTGTGCAACCAAAATGAGGCACGAAAGTTCAATACCCTTTGCCTACGAATGCTAAACTGTCACGTTTCAAACACGGATAATTTGTGGACCTGTGGCGATTCCTCGATAGCTTCACTCTGAGCGTGAATTATTGGTCGTACTATTGGTATGGTACTATTGCCAGAACGTACTATTGGTATGGCGTACAGAGATAGTACCCTACGGTGTACCTGTACGGTAGTACACCGCTACACGCAAATGTACGTGTTCGACAGAAAAAAAGGACAATCATTTGGTAATAACTAATGTTATAACTAACTCTAAGAAAATCCCATACTTATTTCTCTTTGGAATGTTATTTTAAACATGTACTCAAAATTGGCAGTGGAAATAATGAAAATTGTGGGAATTATGCTGCGTGCCGTTCTGAAAAATTGTGTTTCGAGAACACGGTCGATGTCTCGCACACGGACTAGCCACTGCCACCTTAGACCCATACAGGCCTACGGACCTTGTTTTACAGGTCCAATTCCATCCAAAAAACAATTTTTTAAAAATTCTACAGTGGTGTAACCCCTTAGATTGGAGTACACGGTGACGATTGTTCGTCGCGTCTCTTTGAACGAGGCCGCCCCCCCTCTCCTCTCTTTTCCACGCAAGGTCCGTCCACTCACTGCTGCGAGCTTGAATCTCCTATTCGTCAATAACATTCAAAAAGAGGACAAGACAATGATTCCCGAATAGCGAATCTCCCTCCAATAATGCTTCTAATTCTGCTTCTTCGTACACCTTCGGCCTTCCGTTACGTTCTTTGTCTTCGACGTCAACCGCACCGTTTAATCAACGCATCTGAAGATCAATCAAAAATTTCTCATTTTTTTTCTTAAATTTAAGAAGCAACTACTGCAAAGTTCTAAAAATAGTCGAAGAAAATGGGTCTTTTCATTTTGATCATGATTACACGATGTTTAGGAACACTTGTTCCTTTAATTCTTTTGTAAAACTTTGATCGATCGGTCCGGAAAAACGGGTCGATGAAACAATTTGAAAATTTACACGGCTACGGGGGTACATTAAGCTGAAAAAAAAACGTGGCGACATTAGTCTTTCCACCAATATGTGTAATGGAGTAGTAGATTTACTGAAAAACCATAAAATGTAATTTTTTATTTTATTTTTTAAACTAATATTAATGGTGAAAAAAAAATTCTCAAAAATCAACCAAAGGGTCTTGTATAAAATTTATTCAAGTTTTTAAAGCTGCGCATTAATTTCCTGTGCGATCATTGGTTGCTGTGATATCATTGATCAAACACAAAAGGATCTTTTTTCATTATAAGTCGGATATCTCACAAGGGAACCTTACAGGCTGTCACTTACGGATTTTGATAAGTCTCAGATGTTTTAGAGGGACCTACCCTGGATACCTGAGTAGAGGGATTTTTTTAGAGGCGTTGTATAACAACGCTCTTTAGTTTTCGAGAAAAAACGTTCGAAAGTTTAGCTCGTAGCTACTAGTAGCTACTATACCGGTACGGTTGCACCTTTGTCGAACCAGCGGGCGTGGCCCAGTGGGCAAGGTTCCCAGCTCTGACGCTCGAGATCCAGGGTTCGAGTCCCGTGATGGCGTTTTTTTTTCACAAAACATAAATAAATTCGATGGATGGTGCAAAACCGTCTAATTATGTATTATTATTTTATTTATTTTAAAAAAAATTTGTATTCATTAAAAAAAAAATTTCTTTCCATTTTTTAAAATTATTCATTATTATTTTATTTTTCACGCAGAAAAAAAGAGAGGAAGAAATTATAACATCGTTCACAAGAAACTGCAGTTTATTATTTTTCATTACAATATACAGGTTTTTCTTACTCGCTATCACTGTGGTCGCTTGTTACATCAGAACAATATTGTGGGTGGTATTTGTCGTAAAAGTAAGCGAAACACAAGCCCAAAGAGCAACGCGCACATTGTATAAAAGCTATGACGTTGCAAGCGCACGGAGTTTTGAGCAGCGTTATTGGAAAGCATACTTGATTAACATTTAAAAACAGCGGTCTTTCCGCAATTAACTTCGATGCAAACCACGCATATTTAATCAGCGGGGCGAAAGCAGGTGCGCTTAATTGATGAAGAATCAAAGAATGAATTCGTATGGAATCTTCCTGAGATCAAAAACATGGTTTTGTCTCGTCCTGATACGTCCCGATATCGAAAACACGGTTTTGAGAAAAACGTGTTTGAAGTCAACGGTTTCATAGACGCTACAGCTGAAAACGTTTTTTTCCGCAATCTAATGCCACCTATTGGTCGAAAATAAAACTATTTTCAGTCGGTGACTTTGCTCCCACAATAGGCTTACAAGAGTTGAGAACTGGGCCTACCAGCATGACATCGCCGAAGACGGTTTTCAGCGCCGGAGACTTCCTTCAACAATAGCTCGAAAACCACTTTATAATTGTTTTTTTCAGCTACAAAGGAATATGCATCATATTTTTCAAGGTTCCAAGGATTTCCTAAAAGTGTTTCCAACAAAAAGATTTTTCGAAAATTTTACGCCGGTTTCCTCAAAACAATTCGCGATCGTCAAATATTACCGCTCTTCTGTAGAGCGAGACTCCTGCGATCGTCTTTGCCAGAAAATTCGATCCTTGGAGAAACCTGCCGAAAATAAATCCCGGCAGAGAGAAAAAATGCTAAACGTATGTTTTTTACAGTAAATATAATATTTTACCACTCTTTCGCAGAGTGAGATTCGGTCAATCTCGTTCGCTCGTGAACTTGTCAGCCGTAGCCAACCTGCCGAAGATAAGCCACGGCAGAGAAAAAAAATGGCGAACGCAATTATTTAAATAAAGAGCATTGTATTTTTTTAAATTTTCGAGGATTTTTTAAAAATGCTTCGACAAAACGATTTTCGAAAATTTTACACCGATGACCTCTAAACAATTCGCGATAGTAACATTTTACGGCTCTTCTGTAGAGCGAGACTTCTCCAATCGTCATTGCTAGAAAATTCGATCATTGGAGAAACCTGCCGAAGATGAATTCCGGCAGAGAGAAAAAAATGCTAAACGTATTTTTTTTTTGCAGCGATATTAAAATTTTACCACTCTTTCGCAGACTCGGTCGATCTCGTTCGCTCGCGAATTTGGTCGGCCGCAGACAATCTGCCGAAGAAAAGCCATGGCAGAGAAAAAAATGCCGATCGCAATTGTTTAAACAAAGAGTATTGTAAAATTGTACAACTCTTTTGTAGAGTGAGTCTCGAGCGATCTCGGTCGTGACTCGAGATTTTAGCAGGGATCGAATTCGTTGACGATGAGCGACATAGAGATGCCAAATAGTCTACGAGCTTATTTGTTTAAATTAATTTAAAAAGAATGGGAAAATGCCAGCACTCTTCCGCCATGCGAGTTTTTAGCAAACCTCATTTGCTAGAAAGTTCAGCCATAAAGAAATTTCTACCGATAATCGCCGTCGACACAAAAATCAATTCAAGGACATTTGTTTAAACAATGCGCGATCGCAAAATTTCACCGTTCTTCCGTAGAGCGAGGCTAGCGATCTTAATTGTTCGAGAAGCTGACCAGCAAAAATGCTGCCAAATATGAACCCTGGCAGAGATAAAAATGCTGAACGCATTTGTTTAAATAATAAGCATTGTAAAATTTTACGACTCTGTTGTAGAGTGCGTTTCGAGCAATTTCGTTCGCTGGAAATTTTGGCAGGGATCGAAATCGTTAACGATAAGCGGCATCGAGGTTACAAATAGTGCTCGAGCTTATTTGTTTAAATGAATTAAAAAAGCATGGGAAAATGCCTGAGTATTTTGGTTGTGGCCGTCGTCGAAAAAAAATCGATTCGATGGCTGCATATACAATGTAAAATGCAACAAAGTTTCACCGCTCTCCTGCCGAGCGAGCGCATGCTTCCAATACAAGCGTACCATGGTCGCTACGCATAGTTGTGTGAATTGTGTGATAAACACATAGATGTAAGGTGCTTGTGTACGACCGAACGGCGTGCGAGAATGTATCTTTTCTTTTTGCACGCGGTCGGTATAGCAAACACACACACACACACACACACACACACACACACACACACACACACACACACACACACACACACACACACACACACACACACACACACACACACACACACACACACACACACACACACACACACACACACACACACACACACACACACACACACACACACACACACACACACACACACACACACACACACACACACACACACACACACACACACACACACACACACACACACACACACACACACACACACACACACACACACACACACACACACACACACACACACACACACACACACACACACACACACACACACACACACACACACACACACACACACACATACACACACACGCGCGCGCTCAGCGATCGCCGTCTGTTTGGCTTCGACTCTTCGCCCCAGTGCGACGGATCGTGATCGAATTCGCGATCGCTGCGCTGTCCGTCGGTAGCGACTCGTAGCTAAAAACTACGAGATCTGCGCTACCGACGTAATGAGAGGCCGCTTCGAAATTTTCTGGAGTGTGGCACATGGCCTTAAGGCCTTAGGCCACAGTAACGGGTATAAAATCTTGTGCGAATTTAACAATTTTTTTTTTCATATGAAAATGTTATTCATTCATAAAATTAATTGCGCATTTATTTAGTATGAATATCAAGCTGTTAGAAAATATATACATATTTTTTTCGATGTACAAAATGGCCGACTACTAATATTTCCTTTTGTTAAATTTTTAGGCGCTCCGCGGCGTGACATTTAGCATCCACAATTTTTTTCCTACAACAAAAAACAAAATCTCGTCAATCTACATTAGAATACCTAGAGAAGTACGTACGGAATTTAAAAAATATTGTTTTATTCAAAAGTTGTAGGTATTTGAACTTAAGAAATGAATTTTCAGTGAAAAATTTCGTTATAACTGCTCATAAACTGCTCATAACATGAAAAGTTTTTGATTAATCAGAAATTCCGTACGTACTTCTCTGCAAAATGCAGGAAAAATATATTAGGAACATAACTTTCAAATTTGAAGTAAATCGAGTAAAAATTGTTGAAGTTATTTGTCACGCCAATTGGAAAACAGCTGTTTCGAAAGTTTCAAGTAGTCGGCGATTTTGTACATCGAAAAAAAAATATATTTTTTTTCTAACACCTTGATATTCATATTAATTAGATGTGTAATTCATTTTCTAAGTGAATCATTTTTTCAGACGAAAAAAATTGTTAAATTCGCACATGATTTTATACCCGTTACTGCGGCCTAAGGCCTTAAGGTAATCCTATCGCTTCACACTAGTCATAACACTGATCATACTTGAGTCTTGTACAATTTATATTTTTAACATACGCAACAAAAAAATCATTTGTAATAACTAAAATTTTCCACGTGTAAACTGTTTAATGAATGTTCACATTTAATTAGAAAAATGAATAAATAGTTCTTCCAACGATTCGCGCAGTATTTCTAGGGTTAATATTCGGCAACATTGGTTCTATCTCCGTCTCTATGGACCCAACCAGGCGAGTTTAATGTCAATGCCGTTCAACGTCGATCTCTCAAAACAATGTCAGGTGTGGAAAACAAAAAGCATTGTATTCGGGCCACGACTGGTAAAAAGCGTGAAAAATTTGTGTCGGCGAAATATGTCGGTCAAAAATGAAATATGAGTGGAAATTCGAATGAGTGAGATGAAATTAGGACTACAGTCAGATGTTGCCTTGCTGTCACGTCTCTTTATCGTAGCAAGTGGTAATAAATCCAATACCGGAAGTTGAAATTAAACTTGATATTACATGAAAATTAGGTCGATGAGCGTAATTTTTTTCTGAGAGCATTGGATTACTACAAGTGTTAAAGTATGTAAATCTCATAATTTTGAAGAATCTGACGGATTCCCACTATTATATACACTTTTTAGCGATCGGAAATTGAGTTTTTGTATGTCGTCTCGGAATTCCTTCACAAGAACACGCAATTTTTATATTTTTTTCTCTGTGATTAGGTCGATAACCGACCCTGAAATTTTACAAAGACGATTATTAATATATTCAGTGAAGCTCGAAAAAAATGCAAACCCTATGGATTGAAGCCTGGCGATCGGATTACCTTAAATTAGGGACGTACGACCATTTGTTCCTCTTATCAAGCGATGAGCAGTTGTTAGTTATAAAATTGAAGCATCATTACAGAAAACGCAGTTGCCGTTGCTACGGCCTGCAAAACTAACGAAACAAAATAACATTTTGGAATGGAACTGTATATCTTCGGGCTGATTTGACAACAATGGGGGCAAAAACCGTACCTACTGATCTGTTTTTTTCAACAATCAGAGTCAATGCTGCAGATACTTCCTCGGATTATTCCAACAACAAAAAATATTTGCACTGTCGCTGTGTTAAACATATGAAAAATCGATTCGCAGGTTATTGGTTCAATTGCGCCAGCGATGGAAATCAACGCTGGATTTAATTCCCTGACTTCGCTGACAATTAATATTCACAACGCTACTATGCTAACAGCTGTTGTATAGAAAATACTCGTTCGGGACACCATGCATGAAATCTTTGAACAGCAATAGTAGAGCAGAGGTTCACGAAATCATTTTTTTTGTATTATTACTGCTCCGGCATGCAACATTTTTCAAAATCCATTCGCAAGTTACTGATTATTTTTTTTTTCAACAGCGTCAGCACTGCTGATAATTTCTCGAACCGTAAATTGCCATCCACGCGTTTTACACATAACCGGATGAATCAACTTTAAAATTGTAGCATTATGATCAGGTACGATGTGGCTGTTGCTATAGTCTGCAATTCAAAAGCACTTTACGCGTGAATATTTTTTTAATTTGATGTCCGGCTCGTCTAGAATAGACCAGGTGATATACGTTTTGAACCTACTCTGTAAACGAAAGAACTATCCAGATCGAAGCAACCATATAGCGATATCCGCGTCTTATTCTGCAGCAGATCCAAGGAGAGAGCGTGCAATTTCTAATTCGAGACAAAAAATACAATCATCATTAATATTCGCGTCGGTAAAATTGAGAAAAATAAAACAAATGCTTACCGTAGCTTTTCGGTCATCACAAAAACTTCCAAGGTTATTCAACATCGCGTGAAGATGATCTCCCGTCTTGTTCGCCTACAAATGTTAGGGCATAATTTTGAGTAATCTCCAGCGGAGATGTAAAGCAAAGTTCAACCATAATAAAGAATATTCAATTTGGATTGCATTATAAACTTTAATTTTTTGAACATTGATTAAACATTATTTAAAAGTATTAAAAATTATAAATGAATCCAACACTATTTTGTTTAACCTTTTTACATTATAAAACATATATTGAAATTTTATCCGAATTGAATTCCGATTTGACTTCTATTCCTTCAAGATATTTTGAATATTCAATCGAATGGCTACCCGAAAAATCATTAAATGGTTACAAAATATTCCAATATATTTACAACAATTAAGATATCTTCGAAAATTGAGGTTCAATGAAAAGTATTTTTAGGGAAAAATTACCTTTTTTTATTACGTAAAATAATATTCTGAAATAAAAAAATACGGCTTCCCATTTGTAAACAAAAAAATGGCCACCAATTAGAAAAATATCCGAGACCATAATGTTTGTGCCTCAAAACTATGGAACTTTTCCTCGAAACATTTTTTCCTAAACCGCAGCCGTCTCGAAATATTTCTTTCTACCAACATAAGGGAAAATTCTGCCTTGTTGGGCCAAAAAATGTTCGACTTTTCACCAATTTTTTATGCGAAGAGTATTAAATATAGAATGTTGATATTTGATATGTCGACTAGGCGGTCTTTATTAAATATCAATATATTTTTTAAAGTTTGACAAAACATGGTGGTGGGAGTGGAAGGAGCCACGTATGTCGGTGCGCGCGCGATGACATTATTCGCTTGCGGAAGTCCTAATTCCCGGAAAGGTGATCTGAAGCAAAAAATCAAATATATTTTTACTCTGTACAATATTGTGTAGGTTGACCCAGAATCAAGAAGAAAAATTGAAAAATAAAAAAAGAATGAGCAAAAAACTGCGAATTTTTTTTGAAAAAAAAAAAACAAATTTCTTTCCGATCGCTCACAATGTTTTTTTTCCTTCTTGATTCTAGATCAACTTATACACAATATTGTACAAAGTAAAAATATGTTCGATTTTTTTGTTTCACATCACCTGTCCGGGACTTAGGACTTCCGCTGGCGAAGAATGTCATCGTCCGCGCATCGACATAACTTGTTGCAATTTTGGCCGATCCCGAGTAATTTCGAGAAGAAAAATTGAACAGTAGAAAGTAGTGAGTAAAAAACTGCGAATTTTTTTGGGAAAAAAGTAACTTCTTTCCGATCGCTCGCTATTTTTTTATTTTTCAATTTTTCTTCTTGATTCTAGGTCATCAATACACAATATTGTACAAAGTAAAAATATCTTTGATTTTTTTGCTTCACATCACCTGTCCGGGACTCAGGACTTCCGCTAGCGAAGAATAGCATCGCCCGCGCACCGACATACGTGGCTCCTCCCACTCTCACCGCCATGTTTTGTCAATCTTTAAAAAATATTTTGATGTTCAATAGAGACCGCCTAGTCAACATACCAAATATCAACACTCTATATTTAATACTTTTCGCATTAAAAAATTTATGAAAAATCGATCATTTTTCGGCCCAACAAGGCAGAACCTTCCTTTAAATAGCACATCCTGTATATACCTAATGTCGAACCCTCGCGATAAGCCAAATTTCTAAAGTACCTCGTGGGAAGTAGATCCGCAAACGTTGGATTCTATGGCCAGGCTCGCTAGGGACAAGAGTATCTCGGTAAAAGGGAAAGTCATGAAGAAGAGGTCGCTTGCACTCATCAAGTCGTGTATCTTTAAGTAACGACACATGATGTAAATCGTGGTGGTCAGATACAAGAGTTGCGTTGCCACGTTTGCCATTGCGAATGCAGCGAAATGTTCCTCGATACGATGGACCACGTCTCTCAGCTCACGATGCGACCGTGCAAATATGTCAATTTTGTTCGATGGCAGACTCGATTTGCAGCTGTAAACACATTTCGAAAGCTGAACGGCATTTTTTCGAAAAAAGTCAAATTAGCAAACGCCAAAATTGCACAGTTTTATAAATGATCGATGAATGTATTGTGCAAGCAACTGATAAAAAAACTGATTTATTGATTTGAAGGCCCAATGGAAGGTCCGAAATCGCGTTATTCTCGAATCTCAAGCAATAATTAAGGCAGTCATCCCAAGAGACAGGTCCAACAAAATTGACAAAAATGTTTTGCCAGAATTGAAAAATGCGTGCCTGTTATATGGACGAGGCTTACCAGACTAATGGTGATCCAACATTTTCTTCGTTTAAATGGTACTTGAACTTTCAAGGTAGAGCGAGCGCGCGCTCTTAATTTCAGTAGATTATGTTCAAATTCAACCAGACATTGTTCATATAATTATGCATGTTTGAGTGGAATTTTAGAACAGTCGACTATTTATATTGGGAGATAATGAGTTCTAAAATTGCATTTTTAACAGTGCAGGGTCTGCTTGAAATTTAGACAGAATAATTTTGCGTAAAAAATAATTGTCGCTCATAATAAGAAGACGCGCGGCATATAATACTGCAGCACAAATTTTTATTTGGAAGTCGTTCTTAATCGAACAAACTTTTTAACTAATTATGAATTAACCAACACTTTTATTTGTTAATGAAGATAACACAAACAACATAAAATATTAATATTAAAAACGGAAATATTCTTTTTAAGTTAAAAGTTTTTAACTTTAGAAACACGATCATTGTTTTTTTCCTCGAAATATTGAACAATACTGTTCTGCGGTGTTCCCATATGTCTTCTTATTATAGGGGGCAATTTTTTTTACGGATTATTATTCTGTCTTTGCTGAACGTTTTTAGCAAAACTGAATAGTTAAGGCAATCCAAATTTTTTCCACTCTTTCCCTAACTAGTTTCCTATCAAAACACGATTTTTCTCGAAATTTATAAAAACAATAGAACGTTACGACGAATTATGTGACTTGACTATCAGTCAATGCAGACCCTGCAGTGTTAAAAGTTGCAATTTGAAAACCCTTTATCTCCCAATCTAAATAGTCGACTGAAATTTCACTCAAACATGCATAATTATTAGGGTGGTTCAAAAAAGGAATGATTTTTTTTTCGCGTTACTCAACGGAAAATGTTACTACGTTATGAAAAAGTAATCCATACAAAATTTGCGAGGTCGAAACATTTTTTTAGGTAGTGCTCAAACGACTTTCAATTTTTTTTCGATTTTTCGTCAATTTTTTGCCTTCGCCATTAGACATCATAATAATATAATTCAAATAATTTATCCAACTTATGGTGAAAAAGATTTTTGTTGATCGATTGAGTGTGATTTTTCAGTAAACAATTTTTTTTTAATGCTGCCCACTCCAATCATAATTTTTGTAACCTTTTGAAATTGATGCACGGTTGAAAAATTCCTATTCCGGTTTCGCTCCAAATATTAGTTATTTTGTCGATAACGATTTGTGTACTCTCTCGAACAGAAAATTTAAGAGTATTATGATGGTGAAAGAATAGTAATAAAAGAATAGAATAGACTTAATGCTTCTCTATTCGTAGGTAATTTTCTCTTCACTAATTCTTCGATTTTCGACCCAATCAGATAAATTTCGGCACTTTCACTATCGTTCAAACCCGCGATCATTTTTTACATTTTCATTTTTACGTGTACTGTGATGTACCTTAAGAAATCAACCACTGGGAACAATCAAATGAATTGCAAAAAGAACTCACGGACAGTCAGAGAAATAAAGGCGCAGTCTTAATCGAAGAATTTTCATTTTTGTTGAAAATTTCTATTTTTTTTAACAACGAACGAGCGATTTTTTGGTCGAAAATCGAAAGTTATCTGTCGGAAGCCGCCATTTTGTTAATTAAAAAAAGCTTCGATTAAGGACTAGATTTATTATTTAACTAATAATTTTTTTATTTCAGATGATCCAGTAAAATTTTATGATGGTCACCGCAAAGCACTACATGCCGAAAGATGGCGATATTTTTATAAATAATAAATATTTTTCTTTGAAAATTTGTACAAGTCAAGTTGAAATATAACATAAAAAGTCTGTGTAACCACTTTTGTAAATCAAAATTAATCACTATAAAAGAAATGATTGAAAATGCTCGTTTTTTCACCCCTCTGACTGCATCTCACCCCTTAAATGTCGTTTTCTCAAAAACTATTGAACGGATTTCCCCCAAATTTTTATGGTATAGTTGTCATCTCTATAATTCTCACCCGAACTAGAATATTTCTGATTCTGCCATGGTTATTGTTTAAGCTAAAAAGTCGAAAAAAATTTACGAAACTTGCAACTTAATTCTTAAAACCGTGCCAAAAATTCAAGTTCCGATATCTTTACTTTACTCTAGCTCCAGCGGTAGCCTCAGGTCTACAAATTAAGGGGAGGTACCTGAGTAAACGGTGAGAAAAACAGGTAAACTTCGGGAATTTTTATCTCAAAAACTATTGTTTCGATTGGATCCGGGGTTTTTTATTGGAAAATATGTACATTGAGGTATGTTTAGGAATTGAAAAAAAAAATTCGTTGACTGGAAGCGATTCAAACGCGATTATCTCGAAACATAGTTTTCAAAGTCGGTGCCAGATGTATCTCGAAAACGGCTTGTCCGATTTTGTCCAAATTTGGATACAATATTCTTTGATAGTTTTTCTCGTTCGCCACGTAGGATTTTATTGACATTTTTATTTTTAGCGGAATTGCGACCGTTTTACTTTAACATTCGTTTTTCGTTCACAATTTCCGACGATTTTGGATTGCATACACATTGCATAGAAAAGCAATGGTTCAATCAAATGAAAAACGCCTACGTGGCGAACAAGAAAAACTATCGAAGAATACTGTATCCAAATTTGGACAAAATCGGACAAGCCGCTTTTGAGATACATCTGGCACCGACTTTGAAAACTAATTTTCGAGATAATCGCGTTTGAATCGCTTCCAGTCAACGAATTTATTTTTAAAAAATCCTAAACATACCTCAATGTACATATTTTGCAATTAAAAAACGCCCCGGATCCAATCGAAACATTAGTTTTTGAGATAAAAATTCCCGGCTTACCTGTTTTTCTCGCCGTTTACTCAGGTACCTCTGCTTAAACTGCGCTTTGATTTTTTAATTTCAGATGAACAAAACCTCCGGCCTCGTGGCAGCTGCCAACCAACTTCTTTTACACCTGAGTGTCTTCCGAACTGTGTAAAATCGATTCAACTCGTTATTTTTTATAACATTGCGAGAGACCGTAAAAATGGTATTAAATGTGGGGTAAAAATTGAAAGATAGTGTTTTTATGGTTAAAAAAATCCAAAAACGCGAAAAAAATAGCTGCCACATGCGATGACCATACATATTTTCACTGTACGCGAAACGGTTACGGAAATAGTGATCTTTCAACAAAAAAATAGGGTGTAGAAAAGTACAATTGTGGATGATCAAGGACATCAGAGGGTTCCAATAGTGTGATCGATTTTTCTGTACCTCGAGTTCCACGTCGATATGGAATTTATCGAGTCCCTGAAGACGTCGTTAGCGACGATTTGCATTTCTTTACAATCATTTTGCATGAATAACGAGTCAACTTTTTCGTTCAAGAGGCGAAATTTTTCTTTCACGATAAGGAGACTCCAGATAAATAGGGTCATCGTAGTAGTGGGCGCTAGACGGGGCACGCTGTACAAAAACCACAGGTCTCCAGAAAAATCCGAAAAATACGACGTTACAACGATGTTAATAATCATACCACTCGCAAAAAGCGCATTCGCGACTACCATATAGATAGCAAGTTTTCTCAAATATCTATCGCCGTTGCTGGGGATATTGAGTTTCCTCGAGGTCTTCTCCGCCTTAGCGAAGCACTTTATCAGAAGCGTGAGGCGCTTTCGAGAGAAACAAAAACCCAACCAGGTGCATAAAACTTCGAGATATATATTGGTAAGTCCGATGTAGTCAACGATTACGGATATCGGTGTTTCACCCGGCATCAAGTATTTCGATCGTTCGATGAGCGCTCGATAAAATACGCAAGTGTAACACGCAACGAGAAAGAGAACATAGAAGAGACTGAAACACGAAAACTCGAGCTCGTTGCTTTTCGTGAGGGACAGAGGATTGACGCCGGTCAATTTGGTCCAGTAATACAATGCGATCAGGGTACGCGATTGTTTCGTTGCACGCTTCTTATTGCACTTCGTCATTTCTTCCCAACTGCGGCGTTTGCAAATGTCTAACGCATTTAGAAACGGTTCGATGCCTCGTTACATGCATCCTATAAAAATTCATTTTCTTGTTATCGTTCTATTAGGATAATGCACGCGAACGCATCAACCTTGAGTGTCTCGGTTGATTGACGATTGCGCTCTTCTTCGTTCACCATTTCGTCCTCTGCATACTCTCACGCTTTATTATAACCGGCCCCTATTATTGCATTGACGGATGAATTTGTGGCACGTTCGTACATCACGCGGTACAGTCCAGTGCGTTAAGGAGATATACCAGTGTGACACTAAGAAAATAGATTTTTTTTGTTGCCTTTTTCGACAGCTTCGACAGTCAACAGCTTTTTTCGACAGTAAACTTTCAAGAATATCACTATCATTTATATCATTTATATGGATAACATTTTATCATGCAAAAATCGATAGTTACATCTTTGAACGCGTTTTTCCATATGGGGTCGCCTGTCGTAACGAAAATGCCAGCTTTCAGCCATTAAACCGTTTGCTGATAATCAGCCAATATTTCGTCGACCAGCATTGGGGTACTGTAGGCGGATGAACGGCTTGCCAGATCTATTCGGGCCATTGGGGGGCCAATACCATCGCACCGATAATATGGCGATTAGCATTGGAGTATTGTAGGCGGATGAACGGCTTTCCAAGTCTATTCCAGCCATTGGTGGTTTGTTCTTGGGCGTTTTGCAAATGCAGGTCGTTAAACTGTAAAACGTAAAAACAAGGGATAAGATTTCGAAAAGCATATCCCACTGATGAAGCTGAAATTTTGCATAGACTTTCTTTTCAATATTTTAAGGGAACCTTTAAAAGGATATTGGCGACTAGCAACAGTTTACGATATATCATATATTGGAAGTTATTTATTGTACCGCGCTTCTACTATATTAAATAAACCCAAACATACCCATCCCACATAGCTAATGACAGGCACGTACGGGCAAGCACTGTTTGCCAGGAAGCAGCGAGGCCGGAGGAGTGGGGGGTATCTATCGGATATAGTATAGATATACTCGTATGGCGTGAAATAATAAAATTTACAATGCGATATATCGAAAACTATTGCTACTCGTCAAAAATCCGTTAAGGGTTTCTCTTAGGATAATGAGAGGAAGTTCGGTGCAAAATTTCAGCTCGATCAGAGGAGTATGCTTTTCGGAACTTCACCCAAAACGAGCGAGTTATTTTCCCAGCCTAAATGGACCAAAAAACTTGTTGGCAAACTTTAATGTCACGAATAAATGTATCGGCATAAAAGAAAGGAACGAACAAACGATGGATTCTGTAAGTGTTAGGATGGCCAAGTGGGTAGGGCGCTGAACACTAGAACGAAAGACGTAGGTTCGATACCGTGATAGGTAAAAACTTGAATAATGTAGAAACCGTTTTTAATGCAATTATTGTACGTACATGGACATAAGTAAAGCATAAGAAAATAAAAAAAATACTACTAGAGTTTTTATATTCATAATTTTTAATTTTTTGTTTTTCCTTTCCGGCAGAAGATCCGGCAACCGTTGCTGGGCCAATATGGGCGTATGATATGAGGCCAAGTCTTAGCAGCCACTCATGGTTTACCATTAACAACCATGCATGGTGCAGATCTGGCCCGTTTACATAACCATTACCGCGCCATCGTTTTTTCTCTGGCAAACAGTCGTGGGCCATTACTGTGCCGATTGTAAAACCCTATTTGGGTTTCTCGAAATGAGATTTTTCAAATTTGCTGACATTGTAACTCAAAGATGTTACATCCTAGCGAATATGCCTTCTCTCGGTTATTTCCAATATCCTCATATGCCGTTTTAAGGTTATTATACATGTACAAATCTAAGAATAAGACGCGTAACAACGAAAAAGGAACGTGCGTACGTTTCGCACGCATATTCAACCTACAGCGATATATACACGATAGCCACACCGCCACAGTCATCGACGTTTTCTATCCCATTGGCTGTCAACAAGAATACGATCTCAGGCGCATATTCCAAGAAGAGCTGTCGATCGAAAAACCAACCATCAACTCGACCCCAAAAACTCCGCCGTCCCTACGCATATTGACCAAGAGAAGCCCCGACTCTAGATTATTTAAACATAACATAGACTAGCGGCTCCGACGATCTTATAACTCCGACTAAATAATAAGACATCCGGTCTCGCAGCGTGGTCCGATATACAAACCTCTCGACATGAGAAGTCACCATAGCCGTAAATTGACATAACACAAACCATGCGAATGCTTAGGTCTCCGATATCAAACTCTATATCCAATGCGCTTTTTCGTCGAAACGCGAGACAAAGGTCTCCTTCTCTTCATACGCATATTAGTCAGAACCGATACCCTGAAATAAAGCCACGCACGTGCCTCACGAATCTGTAACGTATTCGAACACCATACCGCGACCAATCACGCTAATCAACCGATATCTTCACGACCAACGATCCAATCCCTAAAGAACTAGATGACCAAGACCACACTCTCCCTAAGGTTCCTTCTCCCACTACTGAACCTCTCCTAATTTTCATATCAAGAAAGACTTCCTTCCTGAAGTCAGTCTCCCGTCAACTACCGTCGACTCAAGTTCTTCTATCGAATCTCTATCCCTGTCTTCGATCAACCACCATCAAATTAAGTTCTTCTATCAAGTCTCAATCCCAGTCTCCCGTCAACCGCCATCACATCAAGTTCTTCTATCGAGTCTCAATCCCAGTCTCCCGTCAAATATCATCGACTCAAGTTCTTCTATCAAGTCTCCATCCCAGTCTCCCGACAATCTTCACCAAATTCAGAACTTAGTCTCCCATCAACTAATATTTCCGTCAACTGAATCACTCCTTACATCAAGTCTTAACCCAGAAGCCTAAAGAATATCTCCGATTATCCTTCATACGAACCGTCTTCATTTTTCGAGTCACAAAAGTTTTATTTTACACTTGTATAAGTTCTATCGTCGGTCCGTGAATATCAATCTCAATTCATCGACCTTGCGCGCAGTTCATATTTCTATCTACGCGTAGTGCTCGTCGTAGTAAACACGTCAGTTATACACACGACCAGCGTACAATCCTGAGAGCGCCTTACCAGCTATTGTACCAGCGAGCGCACTAGGCTAAGAGCGAAGGCCCTTGTAACGCGAGCGACAACAAACATCCACGCAAGCGAGCGAGCGAGCGAGCGACCGAGCGTCAAACACAACCAATGTAAGCTAACCATACCTTTTTCGTTTCTGTATCATTCATCGTAGGCCAGACCGCTTTAACCCGTCTAGTAATCTTACAATAAATAACATGTTGTCAATCGTACACCAATTCTGTCGAATTATTCCTCAATATCGAAATATCGCGTCAATTCCTTAATTCTATTCCTTCCCACGCACTACCCCTTTTTACCCTCATCCCGTGCTATTGCGCTAGGCGTAGGCAACAAAGAGGGAAACGAAAATATTATGCTCTCATCCCTTCCGGATGTGACAAAGAGCAATTATCCGTTTGCCTTGAAATTTGAACTGAGTACTCTTGTATATATTTACTCTACAATGACGTAGGATATTTTTGATTAGATGAAAATTGACGATTTGGAAATGAAAAAAACGACCATTTTATAGGCAAGAAAACAGACTTTTTTTCATAACCACACCATTTTGTTGGATTTTGATATTTTTCGAAAATCCTACGAACTACGAAATCCTTCCAGTTTAAAGACATTTGTTCCATTTTCGGTTTCAGCTACCCGTGAAAAATTTGCCGGCGCTTAAGATGCGGCCGACACTTGGTACGATATACAGCACCAACCACTAATACCCAGTGTTGGTCCTTTATACGGGCCAATGATTTGGCCATGATTCTGCCAGTGCTCATTCGAAGCATGGCAAACCAAAGAACACCCAAGCTTGGGCCAAATATCGATTACCAACTGTCAGCCAACTATCGGGTCCCAGCGTTGGCCCCGAACATGGGTCAATCGGTTGTTCATGGGTTTGCCAGTCTTGAATCGAAGCTCGGCACACCATCGAAGAGCCAACGCTGGGCCAGTACTAATTAATGACCGCCAGCCAATCGTCGGGGCGAGCGCAGGCCCTGAGTCTGAGCCAATCGTTTGACCGTGGTTTTGCCAATGCTTATTCTTAGCATGGAATTTTTAGCATAGCTTATAATGACTGTTATCTGAAATTCACTTTATTAAAAATAAAATTGATTTATACTAAAGTTTTGTGGTGTTTTAAAAAAATGCCGAGTTATTATGATAGTTTTAAGAAACGTCGAGTGTTAAAACGACGACAAAAATTAGAAGACTCTTTACAGTAGGTTAGGATCAGACGCAACGAAACAAAAAGACAAGTAGATAGTGAAGCAAATTTGGAAACATTCCACGAACAAGTGATTGTGCATAACGATGTTAGTGAATCTAATAATTCTTTCGATGAGCAATCATTGAGCGCAGAAACTAGTGAATCTGATCGATTGTTGGCTAAGCGTTGAGTTGTTTTGACAGCCCTACACTGGGCCAACACTAGCCCGAATATTGCGCCAACAATGTTAAGCCGACCTTAGCCCTACTATGGGCCGGTGATCACGCCAACCGTCAGCTTAGTGTTGCGCCACGGTAGGAGTGATCTCTTCGGCCCAACGGTGGCATGTACGGTTGGCCAATAGTAGGCTTACCGGAAATCCTAACAGTTGGCCGGGTGTTGGCCCAACATTGGGCTCGTGAAAAACGACGCAACCGACCCAACCTCGAGCCAGCGTTACGCCAATCACATTCTACCATTGGCCGATGAACGGCAGCACTACCGGTTTAGTGATGCGCCACGGTAGGAGTGATCTCTTCGGCCCAACGCTAGGATGTACTATTGGCCAATAGTAGGCTTACCGGAAATCCTAACAGTTTGCCGGGTATTGACCCAACATTTGAGCATGTCGAAGTATTGCATAGTTCAACGTCTCGCCCGTAGATTCGAGTTCTGCACTTTTAGGACGAGGGTTTGCTCTTAAGCTAGGCTTAAGGGGTGCCCCCTATCTACCGGTCACCCTCACCCCCGACACCCCCTCTCAACTTCCCCTACCCCGGACAACTCCCATTCAACTTCCCCTATACCAGACAACTCCCACTCAACTTCCCCCCGCCCTGGGCGCCCCACCCAACCCCTTCCTCCTCCACGATTTGGGCGAGTATCTGTGTAGTTCTACTACTAACATTTTTTTGCGTTTTGAAAATAGTATTAATTTTTTTTCTTTTTTTATGGTTACATTTTTTGGGGTTTTTGGATAGTCTTTTTTATTTTTCGGGTTTTTTTTCCTGTCCATACACTTCACATTTGTATTTGTGGTAACTTTGTTGCTCTTCCTCGGAAGAGCAGCAAAGTTACCACCGGCGGGCTTCTATCCAAGCCTATTTGGGGACTCCGGTTCGCCTGGAATTGGTCGCATCGCCTTGTACAACGACGTGAATCCGGGGCTCGGGATCACTCTATGTGCGGTCACGTGAGGCTTTCAAACCAGAGGGACTCTGAGCCATCTTGGTGGTCATGTGAGCCTTGGGATTCAGCGATGCCTTGTGCGACGATGTGAATCTCGGGGCTCTGGGCCGTGGTCACGTGAGCCTTTGGGATTCAGCGTTGCCTTGTGCGACGATGTGAATCTCGAGGCTCTGGGCCAACCCGGATGGTCATGTGCGTCTCGGTGGACTCTGGGCCGCATAGGTGGTCATGTGAGTCTTCCGAATAGAGAACTGGCGAAGGAGGACTAGAATGCTACGGCGTGTTCGCTTGCGGACGCACGAACGATCGAACATACATTATCATGATGATAAATTCCAACGGAGACCATCACCATCTATAGTCGATGGGCAATGCCCAGATGAAGAAATTTGAATCTCAGAGCGGGCCCTCGGGCTCGCATGTTGACTGAGAAAAGTGGGTGATAGCCGTATGACGAAAGCTGGGCATGATCGATTCGTGTTGTCTATTATCTGCGTTCGCGTCTTGGCGTGTGGGTCCCACCCAGTTCCAGATGGAGGCATCCTTGCCTCATCCAAATCCGTTTCTTTTCCGATAGCGGTCGTGCATGCCGCATATCCTGCCATATTCAGCCTGCCAGAGGAGGGGGTGATGCCTGATCCGTACGCCAGCCAGTGGCTGGTTTGCGGTTCGGTAACATGCCTCGGAGTAAGCATTAGATACCACTCCACACCTCAAGGGACTAGGCAAGCTCGTGATGGGGTGGCGGGTGTTCCCGCCTCCCCTTTTTCCTTCCCATTTCCTTCAGCCTCCTTCCTTTTTCTGGGTCGTGTCCAGACGAGACCCAGGAGCAGACCTTTCCGAGGTTCCCCGCGGATGCATTGGAATCTTGTCACTCCCGCTTGGAGAGCTGCCGTAATGGTTCTTCCGGAAGGACGACGGATTGCGATGTAACGAAACTGCTCTAATCGCTTTTCGACCAGCGATGATCAAAGGATTTTTCGCATCGCTCGGTGTCTTGGACGTGGTTCTCGACATGAAAGTTAGATAGAAGCCTGTAGCGTGTACCCTACAGGTGATGGAGCACAGGAACCATTGCGATGGTTCTGCCTTCACAACAAATGTCTGGTGCGGGGAAGTTGAGAGGGGGGTGTCTGGGGTGGGGGACGTTGAGAGGGGTGTGCCTAGGATGGAGGGCGTTGAGAGGGGGGTGTCTGGGGGTTGGGAAGGCCTTTGGAAGGGAGCTATGGGGGAGAGAAAGCCGTTGGGTGGGGGGGTGGATTTCTGGCGATCGCTCGAGGGTCAAGGGCCGTTTTGAGGAAATGGGGGGAGGCGATGACAGGTGGGGGAGTCCGGCGAGTGACGTCGTGCGGGGGAGAGGATGCCCAAAACCACGGTGCTTAGGTAGAGGATAACGGACGTAGAGGCGGAGATCACGGCCAAGGGGGCGCCAGCAGTCAGGGGACGTCGTGGACGGTGCGTCGAATGTTTCTTTGGGTAAGATGGAGGCGGCGTTATTGATACAGGTGAATCGTTTTTCGAGACAATGGGGAAAAAATTACCCTAAACATGTGAATATACATGTCAAAGCCAGCGTCTATGATACACTCTCGGCAACAAACAAACCGTGTTTGTCATATTTGCTGTCAAAAAATAGTTTATAACAGCATGTAAACTTTATAATTAAATGTATTTATTTATTCTATCTATAACATTAATAAAATTTAACCTACAATAAGAGTTAGGGGAGTTGTGCTTAAGATTACATTTTTTTTGTTTTACAATCAACATTTAAATAAATGACGACATACGGATTCAGAGCCGAGCGTATATCCATAGAGGTATATACGCTCTATTATGGACATTGGTTTCTGGACATTAAATACTTTAATAAAAAATAGATAAAGGAGAAACCACATGTAGGTCGACGTGTGTAAGACGACATACATCAGTCGAAGATGTATGTCATCTTACACAAGTTGACCGAATTATGCTCAGATATATTGATTTCTGGGTTAAAGGTTAGGTTATAGCAACCAATATTTTCTGGAACATTATTATAGTGAAGATGAAGCCCAACATTGAACAAGCCCAAGTGAAGATGAACATTGAACAAGCCCATAGTGAAGATGAAGCCCAACATTCAACAAGCCCAAGCCCAAGATGAAGCCCAAGATGAAGCCCAACATTTTAACGTGCCTGCGGCACGTTAAAATGTTGGGCTGCTAAAAGCCATTCCATTTAATTTTCCTTACAGCTTCACTAGTCTTGATCATATGATCTAGTGACTAGCTCTTACGATTTGATATTCATTGATAGTAGCCAGGCATCCTATAAAGATAAGCCAAGAAATCTGATTTTATATCCGGTTTTATGCGCAGCAAGGTAAGATGACATAGTGCGTCATCTTACAACAAAATACATTTTCATCGTAAGCTAAAGTCCAACGAATATTGAGATAGTATTAAGGCGATTTACGAATCGAGTCCTGACAGCTTGGTACCATTTTCCTCGCGTTTCAGTTCGTCCAATTGCATCATAATAGTAACGTAGCCGATAGGTGCGCTGCAAATCTGACATAAAACTAATATTCCGGCCAATGTAAACATATATTCTATTATGTATACAGCCTATTACGTATATGTTAGGTAGCTGCATAAGAAACCACCCGCTGGTAACGGATGGCGGTAGATACACTATCTTCTCGAATCGAAAGTTAGCAAAACACACGATGATATGTCCATAGCATCCCGCCAAAGCGCCCTAGATGATATTTGTTCGGAAAGGTTTCGCCGCTTCCACAGGGGTGATTTCTTTATAGAAAACAAAGCCCGCAGAAGACCATCCAAAAGAATGGTGTCGGGTATTACGAGCTGCTGAAACCGTCGAAAAACTTAACTAGGCATCGTTATCGACTGCAACTGATGCCTTGGAAGCAAGTGGATCAATGGCAGAATCGCCACGACAAGTTGAATTTGTAGCGCGAGAACGCCAGGCAGCCTGTTGCTAAACCGGTGAAGAAGTACTTAGAAGAAGTGACCTGGGAAATGCTGGTCACCCACTGTAGTCCCGGAACACCGCTCCTTCCAATTTGTTGTGATGCAGTCAACGCTTATGGCTCAGCACTTTACCTTGTACCAAGGAGTCAAAAGTGGCTAGATAAATGAATGGCCTGTAATGAACCTGAATTCTTCCTGCGTGGAATCCGATTGCTGGGCTAGAGATGAGCTAAGGTTGTCTATTCCGATGGGCAATGCTTTGAATTAACCAGTTCGTCGTTTTGCTACCGAACCACTATCTTTCCTTTCGCCCAAAAATGGGCGGCTTGATATGCAACCACCAGATATAGACATTTAGGTAAGGAAATCACCTCTACAGCTTGAAAACACAAAAGGCCGCGGATTTTTTAGTTTTGAAAATGAATCAAGTTCCAATGGATGTGACTCGGTCGATCAGTACGATGCGGATGACGTTGTTACAGTTAATTTACGATTTTCTCGTTAGACCTCTCGAGGGAGGAACGTTTCTCTGAAATCTTTGAATTCGACAGCTCTTGGTGTAAAAATGGGACAATTATAAGGTAACACCCATCTGCATTCTGTTTCTCTGCCCCGACGCTACAGGTACTTATCTCTGTAATCTATGCAGACAATGCACGGGAGTTTTGCATACACTTGTTAGATGGGTGATTCCAGTCCATGAGAGAATATCAACTTGTCGTTGCCAAATTTGTGCGCTTTATATTTTGACGACTCTTTTTAAAGACGAATCGTCAAACACATCAGAACAATCAGATATTTAGTATAATTTTTTGTACATTTTTAGTAAATTTTTTTCCGCATGGTTAGCAGTACCTTCGTGTATCGCCCGAAAAATTGCGGAGCTCCGGAAGTTGTCGTCAGACCATCGGACCAGAATATAACGTTTGGGTTCGTTTGGGTTGGTATTTTATTGTATTTGTATTTTAAGCCTCCGTATATAAGTAAAAACTTCACCAAAATTACACCTTTTGGAAACCCGCCATTTCTTAACATATTTAGAATATTTTAAGAATTTTCGAACATTTGAATTTTTTATTTTTCAGAACATTTTCTTACGATCATTTCTAGATAATTTACTACTAAAAAATTGACCTCTCGAGCATTGAATATTTGTTTTATTCTGCTTAAATTCTGTTCATTTCAACTTATGAACAAGTTCACAAGTTCATAAGTAATTTCACAGCATATGCATTTACTCCAGAATTTTCAATCGCCAGAATTCTTTTTTTTGTCTCCATCAATCAATATACTAATAGTATAAAATTTGTTCAACAGCAGATGGAATTTTTAATAGCGTTTTTAAAATCAATGAAAGCCTTTTTTGGATCTTGTGCGTTGCGCTCTATTGTTCATCCAGTTGTACCATTATCGTTATATACGTGATGATGAGGCTGCTCATCTAAACAAACAATAAGTAACGAATATAGAAGTTGTCATAGGAACATATTAAAGAAATTTTTGTAGAATTATTTGTACCATAGAAATGGTACAAAAAGAGCAATGAAAGCAAGCGTGTGAAAATGAACGACCGTATAAAAAAAATTGACGAAAAACGCGCAAGTAAACATGAGTTCAAAGTCTGAAAGTCAAAATGGACCTTACCGCGTGGATCATTGAAAATTTGATGTCGAGTACACCGAACAGTTGGACGATCAAAGGATTTTGCAGTAACCCAAGGGATTCTATCATTGCCTGTACAACAATAATAATTCAAATTAAGGTTCAGTAGTTTTTGGCATGCTACATAACAGTGAAATATCCTTACCGCGTGGAAGTGTCTTTGTGATGGATTTGAGATCAAGAATTCATGGAGGACGTTCCCAGTCTGATTGGCCTGTCAGAAAAATATGGAATAAGTTTTATTAAGGGGTTAGGCCACAGTAACGGGTATAAAATCATGTGCGAATTTAACTTTTTTTCGTATGAAAAAGTGATTTACTCATAAAATTAATTACACATCTATTTAGTATGAATATCAAGCTGTAAGAATTTTTTTTCTATGTACATAATGAATGCCTACTCGAAACTTCTCGAAACAGAATTTTTCCAATTGGCGTGACAAATAATTTCAACAATTTTGACTCGATTTACTTCAAATTTAAAAGTTATTTTCCTAATTACATTTCGCGGAGAAGTACATACGCAATTTCTGATTAATCGAAAACTTTTCATTTTTTGAGCAGTTCATGAGCAGTTATAACGAAATTTTTCACCGAAAATTCATTTCTTAAGTTCGAATACCCACAACTTTTGAATAAAACAATATTTTTTAAATTCCTTACGTACTTCTCGAGGTATTCTAATGTAGATCGACGAGAATTTTTGTTTTTTTGTTCTAGGTAAAAAAATTGTGGATTCTAAATGTCACGCCGCGGAGCGCCTAAAAAAGATAACAAAAGAAAATATTAGTAGTCGGCCATTTTGTACATTGAAATATATATATTCTAACAGCTTGGTATTCATACTAAATAATGTGTAATTAATTTTATGTGTGAATCACTTTTTCATAAGAAAAAAATTGTTAAATTCGCACATGATTTTATACCCGTTACTGTGGCCTAACCCCTTAAGCAAAGAACACAAACTCTCAATTCGAAATTCATTCCGAGAAGTTGAAGGCAAACCTCGTTTCTGGTAGAATCGCATATGGCGAACAGTGAGATCAATCCCGTTACGTGAAAAACAATCCAGGCGGACAGTGCCCAAAAATATGGACTATCCTCGTTTGACCAGAAATTCTCGTTCTTTATGTTTAGACAGACATCGTAGAGGCTTGATGCAAGCTCGAACAAGTAGATCCCCATTGTTAAGTAAAGCGATAGTGAACACATTTCCACTATGGAATTCGTGAAACTCACGAGCTCGTGGTACAGCCTAACGCACGCCAGCAAGGAATCTGCAGCGGCAAAACATGCGATGCTGAACAGAGATTGGTTTTCACAGAAAAAATAACACACCGATCGAACTGATTTTGCAATACATTATAGATTAATTCTAGCTACGACTTGGCACAGTTAAGTGAATTGAGTTATTGAAAAAAATAGTCGTTTGTTTAATTCAGAATTGATATTTTGTGATAAAAAAAAAACAGAATGTCAAAAGGGTTTTTCTTTGAAATAATTCTGAAGATAATTATTAATTGTTTTATATCACGATAATTCAAACTATATATGTTGGCGCCAAAACGCCGCGCTATCGACGCTGGCGCTTGTGACGTCACCGCTCGAGTGCGACCGAATAGGCTATGCATACGGCTTACACGCGAGTGTACACAAGTGTACAATTTGGTGTCATTTCACATCGGAAAACGTCTTGAGCATTTTCAAAAAGTCGAAAACTATTTTAATTTTCGTGCAACGATGTGTGAAAGTGGATTTGTGAAAGCAAATTCGAGTAGTTTGCCGGCCGTGGATTTTTAGGTTAGGAGAGGCTTGATAAATTGTGTGACTATTGTTGTTGCTCCGTATCATAAGTATATTGAGAAAGACGCATTAAAAAAAATATTTCACTACAGTTTATGTTATAACACGTTTACACTTTCATCTAAGTGGTCCTCACAGCAAAAATCAGTGGACGATCATTTCAGGTTAACACGTCGTGCTGCATCGAACCACCGATTTCGACGTTTTACATCTTGTGGAACATTCAGAAATACCTTATTAGGGGCACTTTTCATCGTATTTATGTAATGAGGAACGAAACAAGCCTTGTACAATTTTGTCGTTGCCATCGGTGACGGAAAACTCGTATTACACGAGTAGTTCGTATACCGGCGTTCGAACGGTGACGTCACAAAGCGCTCGGGTAACTTCAGATGCCCTCGGTGCATTTCAGCCGAGCCGAACAGAACAATTTCGAAGTGCTATATCGTTGATAATTGTTGAAAAAAAAAGAAAAAAAATTTTGCTTTAGAAACCGCACATGATCTATACAATGAAAAAAAATTATTAAATGACTTAATTGGATAAATCATATCCTAAACGAAACAAGGGAGATTAGTCTAGAGCCCCGAAATAGGGTGAACTTTGACAATTTTTCACGCCTGCCAAGATGATAGAATGAAAATTCCGCTTTGTGGACTTTGTTCTCCATATCTCCAAGTATATTTACAAATTTTTTTACAAGATTTTCTAACCATATGGCGTCGCTGAAGCTGGATGAAGCCACTCACCTTTGTCGTATAGTGCCCTGCGTCCGAAAACATTACATCGCTAATTCTTCACTAGTTGCCGTGAATTCTTTTTTGTCACCTTATAATCATATTTTACATCGAATTATGTAGCAGATTTGTGATATGTCAGCAGCTTTGTCCGAAAACAATCATTTTCGACGATTTTTTTACTGCAAACAATTTTTTTTTCGAACTTGTACCATTTTATCCCACTTCAATGTTTTCGATTACCTTACGTCCTTGGTAGGCAAATCTTACCTAGGACTCAAATTATTTTGCCTTTTTGTTCCAGCTAAAAACCGGAGAACTCTCACCAGCTAGGGGGTGGTGACACGCCATTTTATTAATCCTCCCTTCACACACGTATATTTGGCCACGACTTTGACACACTGGGTCAATTTGACCCGGATAGTACTTTATCCACTTGCCCTTAAGGATGTATTGCCCGTACATTCCTTACCAAAAGTGAGTTTCGGCGAGAATTTTGAGTACTTTGCGATGATATTAAAGTTTTAAAAAAATCAACCACATTGACGATGCTAAGAACATTCATTTCCGGTAACAATAATGCAAAAAAGTTAGTCTGCAAAAAGTGTCTGGTGAACTACTTTTATATATTATGAAATTAATTCGTAGATTTTTCTGAATAGGTATGCATTTTTTTTAGTATTATCTTTCTATTTTCATTTAAAAAAATATTAATTAAAAAAATGGATGAATAGTCGCAAATGTTCAATATGTTTTCAAAGCAATGTTCCATATTAAATCCAAGAAGTGTCCGGAGTATTGAACGAACATCGTCATAGGCCTTTGAAAACTTCCAAAAACGGAATTTTCGAATTAGAGAGAAAATTCTTTAAAAAATCATGTGTATTCATAAAAATGTCATATTCATTTAACGTCACAAAAAATCAAGTTTATCGGAGATTTGTTTGAACAAATTTTTGTTTAAATAATTTATCTGTAAATTTGTGGCATTCTTATTATTCAAAATGAATCTTCTTAGCATCTTCAATACCGTTGATTTTTCTCCAGATTTGAATGTTATTGCAACGTACTGAAAATCCTCACCGAAACTCACTTTTGGTAGGGAATGTACAGGCAATACACCCTTAATAGCCCTTCGGTCAGTTTTTATTGAAGAAAATTCGGTATAGACATTAAGCATTTCGTAATGTGTCTGCATAATTAAAATTCGGAAAATACAAAATTGAATGGTTGTAAAAAAATATTGAAAACTTTCAATTTTGGGAGAGTAAGCATTTTATTTTAAATTCGTCCAGGTCAAAATGATCCAGTGTGTCAAGGAAGGGTTGAAAAGTATTTTGAAGAAAATTGTAAAGATACTAGAAGATACGTGGAATGAACGCTACTAAACGGAGTTTTCATTTTATCAACTGGGTATCTATAATAAAATTGTCGAAATTTACATTTTTTGCATGCTCTACACTGGCAGTCTCCCTAAAAGAGATCTTTTGATCAACTTGCCCACTTTTTTCCGAGCTTCGTCGAGAGCTTGTTTTGCGAATGACGTCCCGCCTCGTTGCGTCAACTCGGGAAAGTTCAACAATTTTCGCGTTCAACGCTCGATAAAAATTCCGAATAAGGCACATCGAGGCAACGAAAATAATCGTGAAATTCGGATAAACAATTCGTCCGAAATTGAACTGGAGCCAGACACCGAACGCGTAAGATGGCGACTTTAAGTGCTGATAATGTCCGCAAACGAAGACACAAATCCACGCACAATTGACGATGAGCACTTGAATTTTAGCGTTACGCGCGAAATTTCGAGGGAACATACGAATTCCAACGATCATACGAGTCTCGACAATTCGATGCAATGACTTTTGCAAGCTTCGGAATGCGTTTTGACGCAAACCAAAAGACAGCCAGGTTGCAACGGTCATCAAGCATTGCGTGCTCTTCGCTAAAATGTCAGCTATAACGGACATCGAAGTTTCACGAGGTTTCGCAAATGTCACACGATTTTTTATCGCTCTGATGTAACAAGCCACGTAGAAAATCGTTAACAACGTTGAATAAAGAGCGCCTCCACGAGAGAACCGAATTTTCCGATTTTTAGTTACTTCGAAGGGACAAAGCCCGAATACTTCCCAGTAAACGTAAAGAATTTTGGACGTTGCCATTGAGATAGCGATTGAGTGATCGCGGTATTTTTCGGCGCAACGCTAATTGCAACGAAGCTTCATTAAACTTTCGAAACTTTAATGAGAAAAGTTGCGTTCGCTTTGTGTAGAACACGAATTATCGGATCGAGAATTGGTGCGGGTAGCATTTTGCGCCTCGAACTACGTTAACGATTTTACTGAGGCGAACTGTGCGCGCGGTTTTTTTTAAAATCCATATGCCATTAACGCAAATGGATTGAAAAAGTGCACTGGACGAATGCATTGAAAGAACTGACCTTGATTGTTTACACGCGTTATCGCGGCATTTTCCGTAGCGAATTTATTGACATGACATGACAGCCTTTATGAATTGTAAGATCGGTGGAGAGCGGAAAAAGTGAATGAAATATGATCGACGATTGTCTGACGAGCGTTCCTCTAGATTGCATCAGACGGTGCATAAATTGTATTAGGTACCCAATTGGATTCCCATTCGCGATTTGCACGTCCTGGAGGTGGCGCAGTGATATTTGAATATGGCCGGTCAAAGTATAACCTCAAACATAAACAATTACTTCGGTCTTGATTTCCTGCGAGTTTGCTATTGGATTTACCCCGATTGTAGGTTGTGACGATGCTACTGTAGTGAATAATTTATTCCCGCTCTTTTTTCAGCTCTAACAGCTCTGGATTAACATCTTTTAAGGTCATGAGGCACTCGCAGATTTCGAGAAGGAGTGATTCTATTTATCAGAGCATACTTTTTACAAGGGGCGTCGGAAATTATTTGTAAACATTGTATATAACAGAACTGACTTTCAATATTACTCGATTTATTATTCACAAAGATACGAACTTGTTAAGAAAAATCGGTTGCCTGTAAAGTCGGTTTACTGACGATAGTTGAACGTGACAACGTCATAAGAAAATACTGATGGAATGGTTTCATTTTTCAAAAGAAAATTTTAATTTTGTTTGTTTGATAGATATTTTGTATGGATATAGAGAAGGAGCTAAATGGAAATCACAATTGAATTGATCAAGTTACATTTATTTGTACGCATAAATACAATTATGTCAATTTTTATTTATTTTTTTTACAATGTACATATTTTTTACAAGTATGAATGTGTTTGAGCAATTGTTTTACAACTTTTATTTTTTCATAAAATTCTTCGTTCAGAAAATCATTTTAAATTTACAAAATACTTGAATAAAATTTATTGTTTAAATTTCTACTCGACTGTTAAAATTTAATTTTTGATTTTATTATTTTATAATAATAAATTTTGTATTGACATTATTTCTTTGAGCAAGTGAACTGAATAAAAGTTGTTGTTCAATTAGTTACTTAATTATTTTTGCAAATTTAATTGTAATTTGTTGTAAAAAAGTAATAATTTTGAATAATTTATTATAAGAATAAACTGTGATTAAATTATTGTTCATAAATCTTAAATTTAAAATTTAAAAATTGGAAACATCATTAAAATTTTTGTAACTCTAGCTTTTTAAAAGCCCGCCGCAATGTGTTTGATATAGGAGAAAATTGTTCCCTTTGACGGCTGGCTGGTCCAACCTCTCATTTCAGACACGTTGTTATGATATGTGGAAGATTTAACATTTATGTTTTAATTTTTTGAAATCATAGCTACGCTCGATAATTATTTCGATCGAATAGTAAAGCAATTAATTTTTACTCATCGTGAAATAGTTCTGTTAACTTATTGTTATAGTTTTGTCAATTATAGCATAACCTACAATCGCTGCACTAGCGGACCGATGCTATTTATTTTAATGATGAAAGCACGAATATTCGGCAATATATCACTGAACATATATTTAATATCGAAAGAATCATTACCTTTATCGCCGCAATTATCGTTGCTATAAACAATTCACACCACATTCACTTTTCACTGCACTTCATACTTGACGAAAACATGTACATGTATTATTGTATAGCAGCTGTCCACGCGGACGCATCGCTCATGGCTTCTGCACACTGCGCGCGATGAGCGACAAGCGATGAGCGATATCCAATGAGAGCTCGAGTATGACGGAAATGCTCTACGAGAGTGACGTTGCCATTGGATATCGCTGATCGCTTGTCGCTCGTCGCTCGCAGTGTACAGAGGCCATCACTCAAGTAGGAGAGAGACAAATGTCGAACGCTGCCGAACGCTGCCGAACGCGGAGGCCGATTGTACCTCTTTGTCGCTCGTTCCTCGCTCTCGCTTACACTTCAAGCTTTAAATGGAACGCCTCAGAGCGAGGTAACGGCGATGAGTCATGCTTTTTCGAGCGTGCAGCCGGCTCCATCGAATTATAAGACGTTGTCACGTCAAAATCTTGTGGAGTCACAAATCACAAATTTTCAGGACAATCTGTATAGGCTTAGGAACCTGTATTGGATTATAAATCTGTGTGGGGCTAGGAGAAATTATTTTATACTTTTTAGTCCGTTTAAAAAACGGGGGTTAGAAATTCTTTGTTTATTTAAATATTTTTTTCCAAAAGACTTTATCTTTAGGTGGCTTATGGAACGACAATTCACTTTTATTATCTGTGTTGAACCCTGGAACACAGCAGAGTCTCGAGTAATTTTTCGTTTTTTAAATGTTGTCCATTGTTATCGATGTATTTTGACAAAGTTTGCTATACTAGTAGAGCTTTTGCCTTCGGCCGCCAGAGGTGCCAAGACCTTTGGGGATCGCGAACACGTGTATCTACTTTCCAATAGGCATCCAATGGGTCATCGAATTGGATCCCTGCACCCGAGTAGAAAACTAGCCGGTCTGAGTTGCGTGCTCGTGACTGGCTCGCCGAATTTATCTCATACCAATTACCTAATGGTTGCTTCACTAGAAGCTAGTAATATTTTGTATGTTTTGTGACCTAGTCCTTATCGAGCCACTGCTTAAGGGGTAAGAACACAGTGGAATTTTCAAAAAATCGATTTTTTTCGCTTAAACGGTGCTTTATCATCATAAGAATCAGTTACTATTCGATTTATAGCAAGACAATTTTTTCACCGACTTCGAGCGTACAATGTAAGCCCACCTCTGGCACGGCCATAGAGTACCTACAACTGTAAACGCGTTTTTCTCGAAACAGCTTTTTTCCAATCGGCGTGACAAATAATTTCAACAATTTTCACTCGATTTACTTCAAATATAAAAATTATGTTCCTCATTGCATTTCGCAAAGAAATACGTACGGAATTTCTGATTAATCGAAAACTTTTAATTTTATGAGCAATTTTATGCGAAATTTTTCACTGAAAATTCATTCAAATGACTACAACTTTTGAATAAGAAATATTTTTTAAATTTCGTACGTACTTCGCTACGTATTCTAATGTAAATTGATAAGAATTTTTGTTTTTTGTTCTAGGTATAAAATTGTGGATGCTAAATGTCATGCCGCGGAGCGCCTAAAAAACAGATAACAAAAGACAATATTAGTAGTCAGACATTTTGTACATCAAAAAATATATATATATATTTGATTGAAGATTGAATCACTTTTTTATACAAAAAAAAAAAATTTAATTCTCAGCTGATTTTATACCCGTTACTGTGGCCTAACCCCTTAAGCGTCCTATACTGCAGATGTCGCTGCATTGCAATGAGAGTGCCACCTCATGACTAGATCGGAATGAACTAGTCAAAGATCGTTGCGAACGACAAAGGAAAGTTATGTGCGATACATGTACTGTTATCGAGCGATTGACTCATGGCAGGTTAGCCAACCTAAGTTACAGATAACGTTGCGAATCGAAAAAAAAATCAGATGGGTACCTCGCCATGAACTAGCCAATACTGCGTAATGGCGGCTATCTACTCCTTGCCCAGTCACTATCCATCCCATAGTGGTTATAAATGGCGCTGCGTTATAATTAAAATACCATCTGGTGCCCATGTCGTACTAATCTGACCAACTCGTGTTACAGATGGCGTGACTAATGAAGACAAAATGCTCACATAAGTACTCCGGCATGACATAGCCATTATTAAGCAACTATCTATCTCCCGAGTAGAAATTGTGCTAGCCTGTCTGAGTTACTCCCTAGTAACTGGTTCGACCAATTAAGCTCATACGCACCGACCAATGGTTGCCCCGCTATGAGCTAGTAATATTCTGAATGTTTTGTTATCCAGCCCTTGTATAGTCACTGCCCAACGAATCTAGGTCACAAATGACAAAGTGAGATTATATGACTACGTGTAGTTCCATCAAGCGATTGGCTCATGGCTAGCTAGCCAACTTGAGTTTCAGATGACGTCGCAAAAGAAAAAAAATCTCCAGTGGGTATGTCGCCATGACCTAGCCAACACTAACCGCGGCCGTACTAGCCAAAATAAATGATGGGACAAATACAATTTAATGTTATGTAATTCTATGCGCTTAGTGCTCTCAATGCAAACGAAATCAAGTAATTAATTCGACAATGCTATTTACATTTGTTAATCCACCAATATTTCAATAATCTAATATTGTGTATTGGAACATATGTAGACGATACGAAAATTCAGAAATTAAACAAGTAGAACTGGCTCAGTGGACAACATCACAACTGATCACCCAGAGGTCCCGGGTTCGAAACCACGTTACGCGTAAGCGTTTATCTGATATTATTTACATTGAATTATTAATGTATTTACAACGCCAATATCATAACTGTAATTAATGAATAAAGAAGAGTATAGTAAAAAGGTGCAATAATGTAAATTATGTGCAAAAAAATCATGAAACAAAAATATATGTATATAGCCGCAGAATTTTCGAAATATGTCGATATACAAAATGAGTGGATGTTGAGGCCGTATTCTAGTGTAAACACATTTTCAAGGTGATTTATTGGGAATTAAACTTGGAGAAACGGTTAAATCTACAGTGGTAGTATTTCACAGTTATATTTATACATGTCTGAAGTAACAGCTTAGATTTTCTCAAAGCATTTTTTTCGTCGCATGATATTTGATGTTGCGCATCTCATGTTGCGAGGATTTTTTATCATAGGGCGTTGTGATTGCGGCCGACCTTATCATCTAAAACAAACGATTTAAAAAATTCTATTCTTTATGAATATGATTATCGTTCAGCCCTCTGATGATAAGTTTTAGGAAGAAAATTACGAAATACAGGGTTTGGAAAAGAGTACTCTGAATTTTACAATAAAATGTTCACTTCTCGTGGCCCGGAATGAAGGAAGGCTAGAAAGTGACTACCGGCTATTGTGTGTGTTTAGTATTTTGTTTTGTTATATGTGTTTCAACCAGGCAACCTCTCATGCGACGTTCCAGTACTTTTTCCAATGCTTTTGAATTTTTAGTACCTCTTCAGCTTGCTAGTAGGGTGCCATTCATAAAACACGTGACACAGTGAGGGGGGGGGGGGGGGTTAGGAAAATCATCACACTTTGTCGCAGGGGAGTGGGAGGGTAGTGGAGCAAAAGTCACGAGACGCTATAAGCATATTAAATCTGGAAAAGGGTGATACTGAGACGCTGAAAATTTTCTGTACTGCTCACCCAAAGTTCTGACTACGAGGAAGTCGTAAATTCTCTGATATCGATTGAGACTCACCTGAAGCATCCTTGGGAAAACATTCTGGGTGCATCGTGATAAAAGATTATCGAATGATTTATTATTGACGGTACATAACATAAAGAATATTTTTCTTACTACGTATAAATTGTACGTTTTTATATTTTACATATATATTTACTTAAAGTAAACAATATAAATTGTTCGTTCTGAAATAATTTATTAAAATAGTTTTAGTAGTTTACTTGCTTCTTATTGTGGAAAATAAACGAGAGCAGAAAGTTCAATGTCACGTAATTTCCAGGAGCGGCAGGGGGGGGGGCACCGGCACCCGTCACGAACTATCACAGATGGGGGGAGGGGGGTCGATAATTTATAAAAATGGTGTCACGTGTTTTATGAATGGCCCCTAGGTGTATATGAAGTCTCGATAGTTGCACTCCAGAGGATTAATTTCATAGTCAAAATAAATAAATAAAGGGAAACGATGATTTTTCTGCCAAATCTGTTTTGTATGAAGATTTACAAATATTTCAAACTGTCGTATTCCAAAAAAACCTACACCATAATTGGCTAGCACCGATGGAAAAAGTCAGATTGAATGCAAAGTAATGATTTCGGGAGAATTAGCCAGATATAGATATTGATAACAATGGTAATATATAGTAACAAGCCCAATTGTATCTATAAGTATTACGAACATATAAATGAGACGTACAATGGAAATGTGTTCTTACACGGAGAGAATTGAAAAGTAATTTTTGTCGTGAATTTCACGGTAAAAATTACCGTGATATATTTTAATGTGGTGACAAGTGAGAAAAACACAATAATTCGCATGCGACAAGTTTTTTTACTCAAGATACAGAAATTTTCAAATACGTAGCTAAAATTTTACCTACTATCGGTCAAAAATTACCAACCGCACCGTACGGTATTTTTACGGTACTGCACAGTAAAATTTAACTGCGTCAACCGCAAAAGAAAAATTTCCTATAAGGTTGGTAAAATTTATATATCTTCCCCTCATTGTGACCGTTTCTCTCCTCTACTATTTGTTTACCTTTATTCTCCACCTTTCTCCCTGTTTCCCCCTCCTGCGACCCAGCCGACTTCCCTCTCTGTCATATTTCGCCGCGAAATGCCGAAGAAAAACATTTCACGACGAATTTACGCGACTGGGTTTCGAACCCGGGACCTCGCGGTCCGCTGGATTAGAGGCGAGTACGCTAAGTCTTTTCTTCAAAGACTGGTGCGATAATAATCAAAATAATAACCATAGTAATAATAATAATAAATAATGGCGTAGGGAAGCTGGCGTGCTCATCGCCTGGTGGAGCACAACTCCCCCGCAATAGCCACCGGCGAGCCAGGTTAACCACCTAGCGAGCTAGGTTCCAACGACGACTAGTCAGCCCCCCACAGCCGGGCCCTCTCGGATTAGGACCAAGGATCAGTTGGGAGGGGCACCCGTAGAGGATCCACGGTAACGACTACGGCTCGAAATCGGCGCCTCGAGTGGACGGGGAACTCAAGGAGGACCTCATCCGCTGCTGGGGGGATAGCGTATCGTCGCGGCGGAGCTACATGGCGAGGTTGCAGGCCCCGTGGAGCTAAGTGCATCCAGAGCTTGCACACCTCTCGTAACATCTGCGAGATCAGGCTGTCCGCTTCCGACGATCGCTTTTCGACCAGCGATGACCAAAGGATTTTTCGCATCGCCCGGTGTCATGGACGTAGTTCTCGACATGAAAGTAGCATAGAAACCCGTAGCGTATGCCCTAGAGGCGAGGAAGCACAGGTGACTCCATTGCGATGGTTTTGCCTTCACAATAAATGTCCGCTTCCGACGACAAGCGGAACGACTTGCGATCTCTTGTTACTACCACCAGAGCTGTCCGGCATGCGCTCTTCCGCGCGTTCCGTGCGGAACTCTGTCGGACGGCCTCAAGATCGAACGCCCCGGCAGTTGGAACCCCCCCGTTGGCGCGTCGATTTGACAGAGGACTGGAGAACTGGGGCTAAGACTCGCAGCGCGTTGCACAGCTCCAGAATAAGATCAATGAAGCGCGGAGGCAGGCATCCCGTGATCAATGTGTGTTAGACTTCATTACGGCGGGGAGGGTGTTCACCCCTAAAATCCGAAAAATCAACTCGGAACTGAAATGCTGTCACCACACATTGAACAAAGCTATCCTTCTTATTGAGAAGGAACGATACGTGGAGAAGGTGCGGAACCTGGGGGTTGCGAAGCAATCCCTAGAGAGGCGGCTGGGTCGGGCGTTAGACAACGCCCTCTTCCGTTCTGACCCAGGCCGCTGGTCCCAACCACCTACACCTGCCCCCGATACAGCGCCAACAGCTGTTCAGGTGGAGCGGTTTTGGGCAAAATTGTATAGCGAGGAGGGTCAATTTGATGAAAGCACTCCAGCTCTGGGGCGGTTCGACCCGTTTTGCCGGCAACCGCCGAGTCAGCGTGGCGACTGTCTCCAGTCACGCTTTTTGGGGCAGGTGAGGTACATCCGTGAAGGCCCGCGGAGGCCCGGGTACCTCGGTGAGTAGCGACACTGCCAAGCCGAAGCGCTGATAGACCAATGTCGACGTGGGCACGGACACGTCAATTGGAAGTGGTGCGAGTAATCGTACGCACGAGGACCCGGCAGTGGTTGGGCCGCATGCTGGTCAAGGCAGCTACGTGCACCCGACGGGTGAGCTACATTTTTATTAGCTCGGGCAGCAACCTGCATAGTTGTTACAGTGTTGGAAAGTCACTCGGCTTGACCTGTAGTTGCATTAGGATCTGCCTCCTAATGTGAACTGGAAGGCGTAGCGTGTGCGTGCACATACTTGCCGCGGTGGTCGGCGTTCTCCGACCTTGAGGTCGCGGGGCCCGTGTTGTTAGGGCTACATGCTAGATACAGCACGTTAAACCAAAGGACATAATCTGTCTCCAGTCACGCGGGGTGAGGCGGAGAAGACGGTGAGGAACCCCGCCCCTCCCGAACCAGATGGGATTAACATCTTCTGGTGTTACACCCCAAAAAAGGGATTTGTCTCGTCCGGAGAACTACCGCCCGATAACGTGTCTGAATGCGCTCTGTAAGATCTTCACAAAGATACTTTATGAGCGTGTTCTGCGCGAGATCGAGCCTGCATGGCGGGAGATATACGAACAAAGGGGATCCAAGGGGGGAGGTTGGAGGTGGGAGGTGGTAAGGGGAACCTGCTGGTGAACCGCTGCATAACGCAAGACGCGGTCCAGCACAAGCGTAACGTCTCAGTTGCTTGGATAGACTACCGCAAGGCGTTCGACACTGTCAGACACAAACTGATTATACACCTACTCGAACGCCTTTCGGGGAGTCCCTACAAAGTGGGATACATTAAACACCTCATGCTGCTCTGGAAAAACACGCTTCATAGTCAAGAATAGTGAAAGCAACGTGTCGACCGGAGTGGTGGGGTATAGGAAGGGGGAGATTCTCTCAGCCCCCTCCTGTTTTGCATCTCGCTCTTACCCCTATCAATCGTCAATATGCACACGGATACGAAGCGGGGCACCTCGGGGAGCGTGGGCGAGGGATCACCCATTTATTTTATACGGATGACCTCAAGCTATACGCTCCCGGGGAGTGGGGGCTTAAGCTCCTCTTCAACATCGTAGCGACGTACACGTGGTCGGCGGGAATGGACTTCGGATTGGACAGGTGCGCTGTTCTTCATCTCAGGAGAGGGAGAGCAGGGGGTGTCGCGGCTGGTGTTTGGCTGGTGGACGGGAGCGTTTTCAAACGTTTAGACGTCGGAGGGTCTTATCGGTATCTTGGCATGGATCAGCGCTCTGTACAAGAGGCTGAGGGTGCCAAAGGGGCCCTCCGCAGCAAGTATCGGCCGCGTCTCAGACGGATCTGGAAATCAGATCTGTCTGGGAAAAATAAGACCACTGCCACCAATATGCTCGCTATCTCGGTCCTGCTCTACTCCTTTGGCGTCGTCAAATGGCGGAGAGACGAGCTTAAACAGCTGAATATCGGCACACGCAAGATAATGAACATCTAGCGGAGTTTGCACCCTCGATCTTCCACCCCGCACCTTTATATGGTGCATCAGACCGGCGGGCGCGGGCTCTTGGGATTGGAGTGTCTTCATGACTGCATGGTCCTCGGAATAGCAAGCGATGTAATAAGAAGCTCGAACCCGCTCCTGGAAATTGCACACCAGCATGAGCTTCATGGGCCGGCGGCTTTTCTTTATAAGGCGGCAGGTGGTGCGGCAGAGACCCTCGGCTTGGAGTTCCGCCGACGCCGGCGTGGCGCCTTGCCAACGGACTCCGTCACTTGGTTGCCCAAGTCTCGACGTCGGCGGGCAATCAGGGCTGCCGAGCAGGCTGCCCTGACCCGGCAGCACGTGGACAGACCCATGCACGGTGTGTTTTTTCACCACATCGAGGAACAGGGGCTGTCCACCCAACTGACCTTTTCCTTCTTGCGGTCAGCTGGACTCATGTCCGAGACCGAAGGGTTCATCTGCGCCTGCCAAGACGGAGTCATCAACACCCTGGTCTATCGCAGTCGCGTTTTGGGTCAGCCTCTGCCGACCACTTTGCGTTGTGCATGCAAACAATCGCCGGAGATACTAACGCATCTACTGTCGGCCAGCCCGGTAAATGCAGTCTCCGTCCGTAAGAGTAGTACCACCTACGGCACTCTTATGGGATAGACCGGGAGCCCGTGCCGCCTTATTTATCAGGAGATATTGAGTCCGTTGTCGTGGGCGAGAGGTGCAAGATTTATTGGAACTTCTCGCCCTATACTATCGGGCCGCTTCAAGCGACTAAGCCTGATGTTGTCCTCTTCGATTTCGACGACAAGACGATATACGTCATTGAGTTCTCGGCTCCGGCCGATGTGAACGTGCCGCGAAAGGAAGAGGAGAAACGGCTCAAGTATCAGCCTCTCCTGGCCGAGCTAAGTCGTTTGCACCGGGGATTCAGGGTGACTCTCGTTGTCCTCATCATCAGCGCGCTAGGGGGGGATGAAAGAGCATTTTGTGTCGGGCCTCGCTGACATACCGGTTTGCAAACCCGGTGTCCGGTTGCTAGCGGGTCGGATGCAGAAGGCGGTCATACTTGGATCCCTCCGTTTACTCAGCCAACACGATTATGGACTGTGGTAGCCGCTCACCCTCTGGCTTGAGGGAGCGGCTATCGCCGAGCGATTTATTGGACTTTTCGCGCGTTTTTTTTTCGGCTGGGCGGTAGTCGAGGTGGTGTCGGAAACCTCGAGTGTCGACCAGCGTTATGGTTCCGGTTTAGATCATGACCAAGACTAACCCCCGGGGGTAGGTGAATGTTCCCCAGTGGAAACTGAGGAAGTGTGTTTCCCGGAGCAATAAGGTCTAATATTAAAAAAAGAATAAATATTATTTATTATTGAGAAAACGGTACAAGTTAACGCTGTTTGTTTTTTTTTGGGAATTTTTTTTCTTTCATATAAATTGGTATACTCAACAAAAGGATAAGGAGAGAAATTTAATTATTAGAATTTATTTTTCATTCAATACTACAATTTTTTTACAATACATTTCATACCATCGTAGGCTCGAGTGATGTGACTAATTTGCGCACATATTATTTCGTCATCATTGAAAATCGTAGAATCCTATTCACTCTTAAAAATTTCATAAGCAGTTTATGTACGCAGTTTAAACCCTGAAACGAGACCGCGCACTCCTGCTTAGCCCCACCGCCATACCATTCTAAAGTGAAAGGTATGAGGGGAATTTTTTACCATGCAGTGCCTCAAAATAACCGTACCGTATCGCACGATAATTTTTACCGAGAGCACAATACATTTTCCTATAAAACTCATTAAATTTTATAATAAATCTTAAAATAACTGTTATAAAGATGATACTTTTTTATAGACATTTTTGAAAGGCATACAAAAATAAAATGCACAGAAAAATTTCGCTGATATTATATATTTCTCAAATTTAAGTTTTGCGTATTTTGTTATACATCAAAATTTACTAGAAAATCTGGTAAAATGTTCTATCTGAAGAAGACATTTTATTTTATTTTCATGAAATCTGTGTTCTACTCAGCAATAATAAGCGAAGTTTCAGGGTTGTCATCTGGTTACCGTTACTGCACGGTAATTTTTAACATTTAATTCTCTCCGTGTATCTTCAATCGACCACCGCGTCCAGTGTTAACGTATCGTTGTCGTTATCCCGACCGCCAAGTTCATCTAACTGTAGCATCATTGTCACGTAACCGACAATAGAACTGCAAATCTGACGCAAGAGCCATTGACTTTGAGAAACGAAGACAATGAAAGCTTGATCAAATTAGTGTAAACGAGCTATGCACCCGTAGGAAATATTATTATGAACTTACCGTGTAAGCAAGCGAAGCCTTCATCCCAAGTACACCGAACAGTTGAATGGTCATGGGCTCTTGTAGCATTCGAAGCGACCATATTGCCACCTGCCAATCATCAGATTAATCTTTCCGTTCTGTACGTATGAGGTAAAAAGTCGTAACAGTGTCATAATTACCGGCTCGACGTGCACCTCCATCGGCTTCGACACCAAGACTTCGTGAAGTATATTTCCGGTACGATTGACCTGCAAAATATAAGCGGTATAAATGATATTGTCGATGAAAAATAAACAAATAATATTGGCAGAGACCTCGTTCGTAGTTAAATCTGCGATGGCGATTTCGTAAATTATTCCCATCACGTGTAAACTGAACGCAAAGCACAACGAGATGTGCACTCCAATGCATTCTAATTTCGAGAGCTTTCCATCTCTGACTCCAATACACACAGCGTAGACGATCGAAGACAGTTTAAACAAGTGGGTCAACACCGCCAGATACAAAGCCGGTGACAATACATCAATTACGGATCTCGTAAGCTTTACCATCTCCGCGTGCAATTGACCCAGCAAAGCAACAGGATTCGTTGTAATAGCACCTTCGATCCTGAAATATTCGATTAATGGTGTACTCTAATTATGATGAACGATGTTCTGAAAAATTATTGTATCAAGCATCGGCATATAGATTTGGATAAGCAAAAATGAACAATATTGAGGGATGTTTTCAACTAAGAAATAATTCTTCTACAATTATCAAACTTTAGGTATAATTTAATAGTACATTTAAGTATGTGAAACGATTTTTCAAAATTGATTTATCATCAAAATGGCAGAGCTGTCGCAGAGTGTTACAGCAAGGTCGCCGCGGGAGTTGCGAACTGGCGTGCAGTCTAGCTTCCCGTAGACTTTGATTTGCAAAAAAGTTCGAACATTTGTTCAGTTAGAACATATATAGTTTCTATGTGACGGTAATTAAAATGAAGAAAATGCAAATTTGAGAAAAAGGTACACATTTACAAAAAAAATCAACATTTCACGCAACATTTCTGTAAAATGTGGATTAAAATGTGGTAGATTTTTTCCAATTTTTCAAAAACCATTTTCGTTAAGTAGAAGGCACCAATATTATCAATATTTCTACTAAGTTTTAACTCAATCGGCTTAATAGTTTTTGAGTAATCCTGCACGCCAAGTTCGATAATGCAGTTTTCAGAAAAAACGCGTTTGAAGTTCACACCCGCTTCTAATCCGAGCCGTGAGGCACAGCGTTGACGGGCTGTAACGTATGAAGTTTTGCGAATTTCGCTTTGTAACTTTGGGAAAATATTCTACATATACAGTTTTATCGTTTAAAGAAAACGAAATAAAAGAAATCGACTTTTTTATCGTTGTAAATGTATATCCCGCCATAAGACCGGAGCCTAAATTAAAAGGTCCGAAAAACCGTTTTTTTTCTTCAAATTGCTTAAATCGATAGAGGAACTATCCTAGAATATATCCACAAAGTTACAGAGCCCAATTGTAAATATTTGCGAAGATACATTGCCAAAAGCAGAGGAGCAATTGATATTTCATATTTTGATATTTCCTCCTATTGAAAACTTTGAATCGCTTTTTCTCTAGTTTTCGTTTTCACGATTTTTCCAAATTGGCGGGCATGATAGCAAAAAAAACGAAACGACTTATTGAATCAAACCAAAGTTTATTTCCTTCAGTATGAAAATATCTTCTAGGTGAACTAAAAAAGTCGTTAAATAGTATTTTTCAATCATATTTATACCACGTTAAAGTGTTTTTTAACACATTTTTTTTAAACCTGTGAAAAGTTACAATTTCACGATTTTTTCAGCTTTTTCTTAATTCACCCAGAAGAAAAAAAATACTTCCACCAATTTTAAAAATTAGCAAAACTAAAAATAAATACCACCTAACAGCCAAAAGAAATAAGAAACCCCCCCCCCCCCAAAGTTTTAAAAAAGGTGAAGGAATCTTCCTTTAAAAAAAAAAATCATGAAAATTAGCACTCTTTCCTCGCCTAAAGGTACCTCCCTGCCTCAAGTTCGCCGGTTCGCGGAACCTATCTATAGACGCTCATTGCCCCATCAATTTTTGACGGATCGAACTTTAATACTTCGCGATTATTCTTGAAATGTTATATTCTAGAAATCAGTGAAAAACCAGAAATCGATATTTTTGAAAATGTCACCTAGGTGACAAGCCCTTAAAATTACAGCCCAGACGGAAGTACAGTTTCACTCTACTTGCCCATCATTATTGACACGGGTGCAGCGTAGCAGCGGGCCGTTTGTACCGGTTGTCTTCAACTCAAAAATTTCTCGCAACTTGTTGTTCATCGATTGGAATTGATCGTGTATGGTGGTCATGACACCCATGTAGAGTATGATAAAATTGGGATGGACGCTATGGCCGAGATTGTAAGGTAACCAAATAAACATGTCGTACTGCTTGGGTGGTCTGATATTGCCGAGTGCGAAGAAAAACATCCAGATCGCGTTGAATATCAACGCCTGTTTTCTCACTTTTTTTATCACCTTCCCGTGAATCTCCGGAATTCCAAGCTTACGACCGGAAACCATGATCCTCCGATAGGCTTTTTGTATGCTGCGGAATCGACGCTGAGAAAATGCGAAGGTAATCCAGGTTGTGATGATCATGCAACACTCGACTGTATAACTGACTATATCGGCTATTATGGCCATCTGAGTGTTATGAGTTCCATAGAAGTCTGTATCGTCGATTATGGCTCTGACGTAACAGAGGCCGTACAGTGAGGACAGAAGCATTGAGTAAAAAAATCCACCATAGGAGAAACGAACTGATGTCCAATTCTTCAAGCCGTAAGGACACAGGCCGATTATTTTCCAAATTACGTACACTATCTTGGTCGTTATCATGGCGAAAGAGACGAGTAATTTTTTGCCCGCCTTGCCACGAGCACGCGAGACAATTAACTTGGAACTGAAGTTGGGTATGCCGAAAAGGGTGTTAATTCAACGAGTGTGTTGGACTGTTTGAACAAGTAATCGACTCTTTGTCCTTCAAAAGTATCCATTTGATAATTACATTAATGGAACTGTCGTATGACCGAGCACATCGTAGATACAGACATGAGTGATAGCTAAATAATTATTTCTATAATGAAGTGCAGGCCTCATAGTTCCCGGGAGACTAGTAGAGTCCGAGGTATTCGCCGAGATGACGCTCAATTCGTTGAACGTCTCCAGTCGCTGCAAATTTTCATCACTGTCCAACTGCATCATAACCGTTATGTGAGTACAAACCGTTCCGGCAATCTGATCAATCGAAGGAATCAAAGAAAAAAGAACTTCATGCTGTTATGAATGCAAATATTAACACATTATCATATTCGGTCTATGCATAAGTCCGTAGCGAAATTTCGACTAATATCGTTCGCAGTTGTTTCTCCGATCGCACATGCCTCCATATGAAGTGTCGTATATTAAATCAATCATCCCGTGTGAAGGCTCTTATTTTCCAGTTTTTTGGGGCGAACTGAATTATCACACAACTGCGAACTTTTCACCATATATTTATTCATATTTTGAGTACACTTTACAATTTTTACAGTCCGAAATCGTTGCTCATTGCTAAAGTATACGGCAATTTAGACAACTCATCTTCAAAAAAAGTTTTTTGCAGTGCCCACGATTGCGGGTATTCTGCTTATCTGGAACAAAAAATCAAAGGGCATATTAATCTGTGAAGTATGAACTAGTTTTTTAACTAGGATTATTAAAAAATATTTAAAAGTAAATTTTTGGCATCTTGTTGAACATTTTTTTGTGAGCTTTCGTGTTTTTTCACGACTTCTTTAACATGAAAAAAAAACGGCTTGACGAATTAGAATTATCCTAGTTTGCAAAGTGTCACATGAGTACTGAATAAATGATTCAAATTTCAAAGCAATTCGTTCGATAGATTTCGAGATATCGTGGTCACCAGTTTGAAAAATACAGTTTCCAGAAAAACGCGTTTAAAGATTCAAATACGATTATCACCAATAACATTTTGACTCACCCTTAATCTGTTATGCCTGGTCCATAAAGTTAACCTTCGGTGTCCTCAAAAAGATCCTGTAAAGCCGATTGTTGCTTCCTGGCATCAGTTCTTCATCTTTTGAGTCAGTCACACGGGACAACTGCCTTAAGGGGGAATATACCTTTGTGAGGGTAAAATCAAGTATTTATTAAAAAATCATTTATTCAAGAAAAACAAAACAGTGTTTTTAAATTCGGTTTTTTATACATGTTAGTACAAATCTTAAAGTAAGAGAATTTTTTTAAATTGTTTTAAAACAAAATGGCGGCCCAATAGTCGATGAAAGAAATCTCCTTTTTTCATAGTCCTCTACGGGCGTATTCGCAAGGGTCATAATTTTCAAGCTAGAACAAAAAACGAAAACTATTTTGAAAGTAGGTATAAAAAACTAGTCCAGCACGGAGGGGTTGTTCAAAATGTTGATTTAAAAAAATAGCGTTAATATGCCGAATAAAAATTCGTAAAAAAATCGGTCGAATATCGATCATAATTTTTTTTAATATCAACTGATCGAAAAAAATCCTACGTACTGCACTAGAAAATCTCAAGAAATTATAAGTAAAAATGTCAAGTCAATCGATTGAAAACTCGAGGCGCTACGCATACGCTCGTGTCTAAAAACATAGTTTCGACAAAAACGCGTTTAAAGTTTTAAGTACTGTAAAATCATGGACATTTCGTGCTTACCTTTAATCGGCAATGCCTGGACCATACAATTGTCCTTCTAATTCAACATTCTCTTACTCTTCTTCTTTTCTGGAAGATGTAGGTAAAAAATGCAAAAAAAATTACAAAGGTATATTCCCCCTTAAGTGAAAGCTGAAACTCATGCCCACATTGAAATAAATATGCATCGTGATCCGTGACGTATAGGAAATTTAATTATATTTTGAACATGCATGGGAAAAGCGTGTTTTTCGGATGCATTTTGCCCTATTTCCGAAAAGGCAAAAACGTGTCGCAAACTCATAAAAAGATATGTGTCATGTACGGAGAGAATGCCGTAAGCGAAAGTGTGTATCGGAAGTGATTTGCGAAATTTCGTTGTGGGGATTTTGATCTCCAAGATGCTTCTCGCTCCGGTCGGCCAATCACTACTGATGTCGATAAAATGTAGACTCTTATCGACTCCGACCGGCATTTGACGACTGCAGAGATTGGACATAACCTCAACATTGACCAATCAACTATTTCGAGACATTTACGGAAGCTTGGGATGGTAAACAAGCTTGATGTTTGGGTGCCGCACGAACTGAGCGAAAAGAATTGATGGACCGAATTTCAGCGTGCGATTTGCTGCTTAAACGCCATCAAAACGAACCGTTTTTAACGCGAAAGATTGCTGGCGATGAAAAGTGGATTGTCTGCCACAACGTCAGTCGAAAAAGATCATGGTCGGAGCGCGGGGAGGTTGCTCAAACGGTCGCAAAGGCTAGATTACAGCCGAAGAAGATTACGCTCTGCATCTGGTGGGATTGGAAAGGAATCGTCTATTACGAGCTGATGCTACCCAACGAAACAATTGATTGTGTTTTGTCCATTTGTGAGTGAAATATATCAATAATAAAATGTGACTATTGTTTTATGCCTATTTCACTTTGTTTTACTCATATTTGCTTGAATGTATTCCAATCATTTTTTGGTAAGGTTTGATGAAAACGTCAAGTGGAGCGAAAGGACAAAGCGGGCAGGGCAAAGCGAGCACGTGCCCGCTATGCCCAATATAAAATACGGCTATGGGAAATGAAGTTCATACTTTATTTAAATAATGTCCTTATTTCTTTCATCTTTATTGTACGAAATCTATGTGAAATCAAGATGATAATAGAAGATAGAAGATGACTATGTGACTTTATTTGAATAATTTTCCTATTTATTTATCTATGTAGGAACTCACCAAAACGATATTATTTATCACAACTATGTTTTTTATTTTTTCTACGCAATGACTCAAATGTGGGCTCATGATGCATGCACTGCTTACCCTGGTGTTGGATCATTTTACTGTCATTGTTGCCAAAAAATAAAGTTTACTGGCTGTTAAGAAGTCACGTTAAGTTTTTGTTCTTTTTTGATAATAATAATGATTTGTCTGCATTCAAATATGTAGGTACATCCATACTTTTTTCCCCCTATGATTACCTACTTCTTCTTGTTTATGCCTAATCTCAGGAAAAAGTACAGGGTGCTTTACCCTCTACGTGCCCGCTTTGTCCAGAAGCCGTGTCCGGTTTAGGCTATCCCCTGGGCAAAGCGGGCATTTCTTAAAGTTTTGAAATTGGTTTCATTATTTGTATTTTGAAGATTTACTGGAAATGTGTGAATGTACTATTAAACTACGATAAATTTAGCACCCAAAAGAAAAAAAATGGTTTGAACATGACATTTTATAACTTTTTTTTAAATTTCCCTTAGAGTGCCCACTTTGGGCCCCCCCTCCACTACGTCTTCAATTGCACCATTGATCAGTAATTGAATAATAAGTCCGCGTAGTTCTCTGTATTCATGCGGCCTCGGAGGATCCCGTCGATTCGATGATCGATGTATTCGTCGCATCCTGCTGAAGATTCTGGCTGTCCAATTGCATCATGATCGTTATGTAAGTGCCTACTGTGCCGATGATCTGATTCCAACAAAAAATTGTCATGATTTGATTTGATGAATCATGATTTGATTGATGATTTGATGAATGAGCTTTAGTGTTTATACGACAAATCGTGATGTTTTTTTTACTTAACCGTAAGGACTACCGAGAGCTTCATTTGAAGCAATCCCCACAACGAGATGGCCAATCTCCGCTGCAGTAAACGAAGTGAAAGCAGCTGTCCCTGGGAAGACAATAAATCTATAGAAGAAATTTCGAGTGATAAATCTTAATTGGATAGAAAAAAAAATTACCGTGTCGACATATGTTTTAGTGTTATCGGACGTAAGCATTTTGTGCAATAGTATTCCAGCTCGGTTGGCCTGTGAGGGTAAAACCGTTCGAAACCAATGAGTATTCGACTCGTACGAATAGCGGAATAGGCGGTTTTTTACTTGACTATATTTCTCAAACTTTTGTGGAGGCGAGAAAGAAGGAAAATTCTTTTCGTCAAACCGATTGTCGAATGCTGAGCATCACGTTTTCGAAATTTATAATTTCGTTAATCGGGAAAAAGTGAGTTGTAGATAGATCATAAGATGATTGTCAATACGCATTAGCAAGAGAACTGTGTTCTTTTCTGTACAATTGCATCAACTTGGGCGATTTCTCGATTCTTCATATTACAAGGAGAAAACTAATCACTATGATTAACAAAAGTGTTCCTTCCTAAGGACAATGAAATATTAAGATGAAGCACTACAATCATCGATCAGTCTGAATATTCGTTGGTTCGATTGCATCAATAATTCCAAAAACAACGTAATATTCTACTTTTCCATTAAATAATTTGTTGGCATCCCCCAGATTAGTGTTTAGTTTAGATGAGTGATAAAGACCTCCTTGGCAGTTGAATCTGAAATGCCCAACAGGATCACGGTCTGACTGAGATGCATGAAGAACCAAGAACACATTACTCCAAATGCATATATCTCTCTTGCCATCCAGCATTGGCGACCTCTAGTCATCATACACAGAATATAAAGGTCCGCGGCCATTTCGATTATGTGTGCAAGCTGCACAAGTATAATGGAGGGAGCGAAAAAATTGGTCATCCTTTTCGTGAGCGTTACGAGGTCGGAATGCATCTGGCCGTAGATGTGCAATGGACCTGGCGTTACGTAGGACTGGAGGCTGCAATTGAACGTCACGATAATACCAATTGCAATCAATTTCAGACCTCAATTGCGCGAAAATGCTCACACTGTGTTTTTACTTCTGAATAATGAACACGATGTAATCATTTGATATAATATAATCTGAGAAGCTGGCGAACAAAACTAGAACTGTCGATACTGAGTCAATTTTTTTTATTTTTCGTGTTTTTCAAGCACACGGAAATATTTAAGGGGCTATACCAGTGTGACACTTTATAAAAATCGGTTTTTTTTTGCCTTTTTCGACAGTTTATAATTTAAAAGAATGTCCTGTTAAAATGTCAAGGCGGTATCCCTCATCATTTTATCTTGCAAAAATCGATAGTTAAATCTTTAAACGCATTTTTCTCGAAATGAGATTTTTCAAATTTGCCGACATTGTAACTCAAAGAGCAATTATCCTATTGACTGGAAATTTTAACTGAGTACTCTTGAATATATTTACTCTACAATGACTTAGGATATTTTTGATTGGATGAAAATTGACGATTTCGCATTGAAAAAACGACCATTTTATAAGCAAGAAAACAGACTTTTTTCCTACGTTACTGTACAGGAAATACCTTCCAGTTTAACGACATTTTTTTCTTTTTCGGTTTCAGCTACTCAATCAGCCGCAATCGTGTCAGCAGTGGAGGAACTTTTTTTAGCGGCTCCAAAGGCAGTGCATAAGTCGCTTGGATCTCAATATTTTTCTATGAAAAAATTATGTAATATAGGTCAAATACAGACAAATATATTCTTCATTTTCGGAAAAATTAAATTGAGTACTTTTCTTTCAAAAAATTCCCGAAAATCACCCAAATTTTCAGCGTTCACATTGGTATGGCCCCTTAACTTTCCAAATATTTGGAGTCAAATCGGGTGCTAAACACCTAAAAAATTATTCAAAACTGCCCTTTTGAGCAAAATATCAGATTTTAAGCACGAAAATAAATCAAATTTAATTTAACGTAGTGTGAACAAGTCTGTTTTCGTTCGCCAGCTCCTCATCTGTCGTACACAATTTCAATTTACGTTTTCTTTCCGAACAAAATTAATGAACTATTGAAGAGGTACTACTGACCCACAGTGCCTCGACGATTTCAGACGTTCCCGGGGCAAAGTCGTCAGCATCGGAACACCATCCGATAGTTTGTCGATCTTTCGATTCAAGAGGTAAAAATATTTCTTGACCACGAGGAATGCGTTGACGAATATAATGACAATGTTGTGGTTCACGATACGTAGAAAATTGAATGGCATCCATATATCGTGTTTGAATGATTGGTTGTCGAAGAGGAGCACATGGTCGGAGCAATAGAGACAGAGCCAAACGAAATTTACGAGGATCACGTGAATCTTGAGCCTTCTGCATATCTTGTTGGAATTTTGGCCGATCCCGAGTAACTTCGCAGTCGCATATACATTTTCAAATATCTTCAATATCTTTCTCAATTCGTTCGATCTTAATGCCGTGTACAACCATGACCCGAAGATCGTGAAAAATTCCACCGAAAGTCCGAAGAAATCAGCGACTAACGTCATCGAAGTTTCGCGGGGCAGAACGAAGTCAATGCGACTCGAGATCGCGCTGACGTACAGAATAGCGTAGACCAAAAGCAATACCATTGTGTAAAAATATCCTCCACGGCTGTAACGGATTATTTCGTTTTCGTCGAAAACGAATGGACACAGACCGAGAATTTTCCACCAAACGTAGACGCATTTCGGCAGTGGGGAAGAAATTACGCTTTTTGTCTTTGTCATTGAACAAACTGATATTTCACGCTTATTTCGTCGGCTGACAAACAGACAAGCAGTCGATAATCCGATTTAACCAATTACAATAATTTTGAAGGCTTATGTTCGTCAATCACGGTACAAACGACACGACGATGCGATCGATGGAACGACCACGACACTTTTGTACTTTCCGCCTGGGAGAATGATATGGAAAAATTCTTTACTTCGATGCACTGAAGCGATGACTTCCATCACACTCTAATTCGCAATGATGCATACGTGCCGCGCCGCGAAAAATAATATAGCCAGGATAAGTCGAAATAGTGTGCGTATTATCGTTAGACCCGCAGGTGTCGCAATCCATTAAATTAGCGACGTACGATCATTTGTTCCGCATATCGAGCGACGAGCAGTTGTTAGATATAAGATTGAAGCATTATTATGGAATACGGAATGCTATTGCTACGACGTGCTGAACAAAAAAAAACATTTTGGAATTGAACTGTATTTCTTTGGGCCAATTTCACACCAGTGATGACTCGAAACCTACTTTGAAACCATCAAATAGTCCAGATCGACCAATCCAAACACGGATATAATTACTCGATTTTGGAGTAAAGTGAGAATAGTGGCAACAGTGGGTACACGGAACCTTTTCTGTTTCTCAGAAATGGACATGTGTATATGTGCGTCTTTTTCACATTAGAACCGCTCTCGGGTGCCAATAGGCGTGAATCTGTCTGTGAGTTTCTCCCGCGCAATTCGGTTGTGAGAGGTGATTTTATATTATTTTTGGTGTCAAAAGTTGAAAAACCAGCTGACTTTGTATGTTTTTTGCTTCTTTACCTATCGCAGTTATATTCGAAGGCATTGTTCTCCGGCAATATACAGCTGTATTGCGGTATTTGAGCAATGTGTAACCTAACAAAAATAGAAACTTCTCAGTACCAACTTTAGAAAATAAGAGCGGGTCGGTACACAGTGGCTCAATTTTTCGAGGTACACAGAGGTAAGTCATAATATGAATATTTGCGCGTTGTGATTTAGATCGGTACTGGTACTACCTCATTAGGTAGATACTCATTGATGATTAATATTCAATAAATGATTGTGATCGATCTCGTAATATACTGTCTTTTTTTATTAATTTTTCAATAGTTTACTGTACAATACTCCCCATTGTATAGAGAAAAGCACTCCATTACCTGCAAGTGTACAGTGCATCAGGGTAATTTTCTTCAAAATTTTGCTTGATTTTGAAATTTTGTTTGACTGTGAAATTAAGCATGTTTCACTGTGCACACCCCCAAGTACACAGTGGATCAAATCCCATTTTTTTAAATGGTTATTATCTCCATATCTATTGAGTTTGGCCGTTCAGTGTCTTTTAACAAAATGAAGCCATTTAACACACCTCACGTTTATTCAAGGTTTCATTGAAATTGTGTGAACGGTTAGGCAGCTACAGACCTCTGAAAAAATCAGCCACTCATCCCACTCTGACCCTACTCCGAATGCGGGTCGAATTTTCAAGCAATGGAAATCGCTAGTCTCGCTCTACGGAAGAGCGGTAAAATATTGCGAGTGCGAATCGTTCAAACAAATAGGCTTGACTTGATTACATTTTTCGACGACGGTCCTTAGTGGAATTTTGATAACGGTCGAACTTTCTAGCAAACATAGATCAGTGTCTCTCAGCGATGAGAGTTAGTACTGCAAATATTTCCGCAAATTCTTTCCACGACAAGAAATATTCACATTATCACTGTGCTGAACATTTTCAAAACCCATCCGCAGGTTATTCTTCCCAGTTCTTCCCCGTTGTTCAGGAAATACTCATACGCGAGACTATGCATGAAATGTGAACAGAAAGAATAGAGCGCACGATCGGGAAACTAAATTTTATGTATTATTACTACTCCGGCATGCAAAACGTTTGTAAACTTATTTACAGCTTACAGATCAGGTTCCCTCAGCGATCAGAGTTAGCACTGCAAATATTTCCTCACATTCTTTCGACGACAAGAAAAATTCACACTATCCAATCGACGCAGCGCGGATCGAGCTGGCGGAGCGCTCTCTCACAGACGCTGCAAAAGAGGCAAGAAGAGCCTCTACAAGTTCGAGAAAAGATGCTAGGGACAATGCTTTGCTTCTTGAAGGCCAGCTATATGGTGCCGGCATCGCTAATGAAAGGTAAACAATTTTTTTCCAATTTATCGCATAAATTAACAAACCTAAAACTTTGAACGCGTTTTTCTCAAAACCACTTTTTTGAGTGCGGCACGCAGCAGAACTCGAGCAATTTTTATCCGATCGTCTTCAAATTTGGACTGCATCAATAAAACTAGATTATCTAAAGAAGTACATAGGATTTTTTCGATATCTCAATAATAAAAAAAGTTATAGCCTATTTTCGACGAGAAATTTTGCTCGAAAATCGTCCTTTAATTTCAAAAGCGTGCCTATTTTTTAAAAATCAATATTTTTTCAAATCCCTATGTACTTCTCTTCAAAATATCATATTATTAACGAAAACACTCGGTATTTTTTTTCAGATCGACTTTGAAGAGAGTTCTGCTGCGTGCCGCGAACCACTGCAGAGGCAACAGTGCCTGACGCGGGAGCTTCCCCAGCGTCACCATGGGGCGTGAAAAATTTGAAATTTTTTTTTTATTTATCTTCAATAAAAAACGAACAAATCAAATTTTTTTCGAATATCTCTTTTTTTCCCACAAAAAAAAATTCTTGAAAAATGGCAAAAAAACATTGCAATTTGTTGAACATTTGCAAAACCCATTCGCAGGTTATTCTTCCCATTTCCTCAGCAATGACAGTCAACGCTCGATTTAATTCTATTAAACACTTCTCCGATAAGTCACATTCACAACTCTACTGTGTTGAAGAATTGTTGTACAGGAAAAATTCATCCGCGACACTATGGATGAAATTTTAGCGTGGAAAGCGTCGAGCAGACATCATGAATCTAAATTTTTGTATTACTAAGTGCGCAACTAAGTTTCCGGGTTTTTTTACCAACAAAAAATCGAAAATTTCAAGGCAAATTCATAAAATTGTACATTCGAAGTATTGTCTGATGAAACTGCGTTTTTCGAGCAATGCGTGGTTCAAATTGATTAGTTGTTGTCGGTAGCAATGCCCATTGACAGTTTCGCCCGGTTTCAGCAGCTCATAGTACACGATTCGTTTCTGGTCCCACCAAACGCAGAGCATTGCCTTTTTTCCAAAGCGATTTGGCCATGCCGTCGATGTTGGCGGTTCGCCAAGAGAAAGCTACGATTTTCTACGTTTGCGATTCTCGAAATATATCCATTTTTTATCACTAGTAACAATTCGATGTAGGAAACTGTTCCTGTTCTGCCGCAAAAGCAAAATTTCGGAAGTGGCTCTTCGATTTTCCATTTGTCTCTCAGTCAACTCATGCGGCACCTACTTTCTTTCCTTATGTATTTTCCCATGGCGTGCAATCGTTTCGAAATACATTGCCGAGTCACATTTAAGGAGTGAGGTCTAGTTGGAACGTTAAAAAAAGGCCTTTTTCCGATTTTTTTTCAGCCAAACGATAAAATAATTTACAACTCAAGTTCTTCCGTTTAAAAGAAATATGTTTCAAAATAAGCCGATACGTATCAATGGCCGAGGACTCTGCAAAAAAAAACAGGTTTTGCGGTGATCACTCTCACGCTGTGACGGATTATCTGAAACCAACAAAACAGGGGGGAATCTTTAGTTAATGATATAATGCTCCGGTTGAACGAAGGGTTTTGAAAAATTTCCATTTTTCACAAAATGGCGGACGTTGAAAGTCAAAAGTGTTGTTTTGACCAAAATTTCACTTACAAAAATTGACTATAAAAAAAAAGAATTGTCCAAAAAAAAATCCTTCTTTCATCCGGAGGAAAACTATGTATAGAAGAAGTGATATAAATTTCAACCCGATCGGTCAAGCCGTTCTCGAGTTACATTGATCACCGACTTTGAAAACATGGTTTTGAGAAAAACGAATTTAAAGTTTTGAGTACGATTTGCATGCAGATAAATTTTTTTTTTATAACTTACATAGAATCGTCTATTTCTGGGCCACATAGTTCGCCTTCCTGCGCTTTATTAATTGCATCTGAAGCCATTTTCAGTTGCCGCCGAGCTACCCTCTCCTCTCGAGTGTTTTCCAGGGATCGCCGGTTAGCTTTCTCGACTCGAGTACAATCTTCGGTCTTGGCAAACGCGTGAGCGTGTGGTCCCAACTTAAGGGGTAAGGCCACTGTAAATTTTTTGAAAAATCGACTTTTTTTATTGGCTTAAAAAATAGTTTAAGTTTAAAATAAAAAATAGTTTAAGTTTCTCCGAAACTTCTTTTTTAAATTTTTTCCAATCAAAAACTATTCGCAAAACTTTAAACGCGTTTTTCAAAATGGCACGCAGCATAACTCGAACAATTTTCATTTTTTTTACTTGAAATTTTAACCAGATGTGAACATGTACATTATCTTGAGAATGTCGATCGGAATTTTCAAGAACTTTATTTATTGATTTTTTATTAACAAAAAACTTGCCGTTTTTTTCGTCAAAAATCAATTTTTTTTTTCAAACGCACGCCAAATCCACAAACATTGATACTTTTTAAAATCCGATCGACATTCTCTAGCTATAGCCCTCTAGATTAATGGTTTTTTTTTTGTTCTAGATTCAAAAGTGCACCAGTGGTGCTGCGTGCCGCGGAGCCCTGGAAGCAAAACATGTCCCGGGAAGATAGCTGTGGAACCGCCATTTTGATTTTTTTTACTGTAAAAAAATTTTATAATAAAGTTTAATGTATGCCCGATAACACCATTAAAAGTTTTTTTTCAAATACCTTCAATTTCGGGAGCAAAAAATTAGTGAAAAAACCTTTTTTTTGGGCCGTTACAGTGGCCTTACCCCTTAATCCCCATGGCATCAAAGACTGCTAGCAAACTGTATGTACCCTCGTTAAAAGTGCAGGTAGCGATGTAAGCGGCTATGCTGACGGTAGGATAGCTGGCAGGTAATGTTTTCGGCATGATCTTCCAAACGATTTGGTTAAAACTTTCGTTGCTGTTCTGTGTGAAACCTCCAATGGGCCTTTGCAACAATTCATCGTTTGTAAGACTTTCACAAATAGGTTTTATTGCATCGAAGACTTGCTTCGGCAACGCAGTGTAATCATGTTTGAAAGACTTCAACTTCTTCTCGGCCTTTGCTTCTTGATATTTGTACCACGAGTCAGCACCTCGTGGACCCTTGTGATGCTGCGGTTTCTCGTCGGTTGAAATCTTGTGATAGAGCGTAGCCCAAATGGCATCCTTCATTTTTTCAACCGAATCAGAGCGGTCACGAATAGCCTTGCCAAAATACACAGATAATTGGTCAATCAAATTAGCAGTCAGTTTCTTTGATTTTGAACCTAAGTCCACGTTCGCTTACTATACCAAATGATATTTTGCTGTTGCACTTTGCACATTTCACAAGGCTTGTGATCGCCGAAAAAACGATAAAAAAATTGATTATTCTGTAACCAACTGTATCCGTTTTTGGCACATCATCCTGATGCTCACACATGATCCATTTGGTATTCATCCTGATCTCTCAATACTTTTTTGCTGACGTACTCGCTCCGCCATCATCAGTCTCCGTAGTTTTTGGATTAAAATGCTGTTTCCTTTTTAAGGTTCGCGGATTATAAATTCGTCGATTTTTCCTGTCTTCTCGCGATACTTTTTTTTATCCATTTTGCACTATAAAACTCAAAAAACTGTTCCGAATATAAACGTTCGCACGGTTCAACGTTTCGAATCTAACTGCTTCTGAAACGGTATTTCGACCTACAGGTTTTTCTTATTTTCTATATATATATATATATATAGGTATGAAATACAATAAAGACCTTCAGCGACCCTTTGGAGTCGAGCGCACAGCTGCCGCTACCTGTTTACTTTATATGGCTCAAACACGGCGTCCTTCAAAGTTATGTATTTCGGCGAATAATGGTCTGATTTACATTCAGTTAGTCGGAAACGACTCGTAAGATATTATACTTTTAGAAAATGAAAAAAAAATCGATTTTTTTTTTAATTCTAACTAGAGCTCCCTCCTTAACGCGCTTAACTGATGACCATTCAATTCTGTTGGGCCGGCGGTTTAGACCCGTCGACGCTGAGTATGAGATGTGGTAGCCGTAACCATTGAGATGCAAAAAGGCCCTAGCGTCCTCGGCCTTCGTTTTAAAACGTACGTACGTACGTAAACGAAAGGCCTTGCACATATAGACGATGCGATCCTTAGCGAGATATAGTTTTTGAACGAAGCCGGAGGGTTGGTTGGCGATTTTTTGAACCACTTTCCCGCCCCCCAGGATATTTCGAGAGAGTAGGGAGTGTCCTCCAACAATTGCGGGGACGTGGTTAATTTGTTCCTTCTCCCGATTTGCTCCTTTCCGAATGGCGGCGGGAGACCAAGGAACTCGCAGCGGGATCTAATGATACGTTGGGGTTGTTTGGGCTTTTAGCCCTGATAAGGGCTGTTTGGGAGCCGAGAACCTAAATCGTTAGTCCTGATAGATTTAGCCGGGTTGTCGTAGGGGTTATCCGAGAGAGGGAGGAATTACTGGGAGCGGGAGGTGGGGCGTAGTTCCGAGAGGACTTGACGGGTGGGGGAAAGGGAAACCGGGGACTGGACGGGCGAGGAAGGGGGGAGAGGGACCTGCCTGTGGAGCGCGGATGAATTGCGCGGCCGCCCGGTCGAACAGTTCGTCGAACCCGCTCTGGTCCCACATCAGGGGGGAGGTAGACGGGGTGGGAAGTGTGACGGGTCGAGTGGGGGGAAGAGGAGGGGATGCCGGTCGGGGGAGGAGGTGGGGTGAAGCGGGCCGCGGGGGGGGGGGAGGAACCTTAAAATCCCGGTTGGTTGAAGGGGTATTCTCCGGTTCGTACCACCGAAACGTGAGGAGCGTGGTCCGGGGGTCCTCGCGGTGCCAGAAAGGCCTCACGCCACCGTCACGATCGAGCGGCACGGTCGCTGGCCGTCGGCGACGCCGGCGACAAGAGGACTCGCGAGGCATAAAATAAAAAAATCAAAATCAAAATCAAAATAAAACAATTAATTAATTAACAAATGAATAGATAAATAAGGCAGGGATTTTGATTTTTATCAATATCGGGATTTGATCACACATAGGTAGTTTACAGGAGAATAAAAAAAACTGATTTATTAAAACAAAAGGAAGACTATTCCCGGGACGACGGTGTTCGGGCGCGAGGTGGGCGCCGTCCACGGGAAGAAAAAAGGAAAAAAATTAACGGAACAGATAAAGACAAACAAAAAACAAAACGTTGATAACTAATATTTACAAATGTACGTGGGTACGTGCGGAATGGAGACGCGGAAGGAGATACCCCGAGCGACGGCGTCCAGGCGAGGTACCCGGGCGACGCTCACTGGGCAATCGGGATCGGAAGCCGCGCGGAAGGCGCCGCTTGCTCAACGGGTACCCGGGGCAGTGGTGAAGCTCGCAATATTTCTCAGCGGCTAGCAGAGGAAGGGTGGGAAGGGGTCACCAACTTGCACCGTCTTTTCAGGTGAGTCGAGAGGAGGTTCTCGTCGCTTCCTGCAGCGAAAGAACTCTGAGCCCGTGGGCCTCGCGGTCCGCCTTATATACCCGTCGGAGCGGCGAATTCGCCGCCGAACTCCAGGCATGGGCAGCGCAGCGTGAAACCCGGGGACCCATGTTGGATTTTATGCGGCACGGCGAGCCTACAATGGTCCCGTGGCGCGGCGCTAGTGTTGGACAAGGCGCGTAGTACGCGGTTCGCAGAGTGCGGCGCTGGGGTATCGCGACGCGGTAAGAGCGTTGTAGTGTCGTGGTACGCAGGTCGCGGCGCTGGTGGTACAATTTTTATATTCGCGAATCGAGAGTAGACGACGCTCGAACTCATGGACTTAACCTCGCGATACGTTTTGGTTTGACAGGTCGGTGTACGAGATTGTGCGACGAGTGATATGTAATGTACGGACTTTGGGTAAGTAGACAATTAAAAGTTTAATTAAATATCATATCGGTGTGGCAAGTGAGGGTTTCGCACCGCGTTTGTTTTTCTTTTTAGTTGGCGTACGTGATTGTGGTCCGCCTTAGCTTGAAAGGTGGCCGATGACCACGGTGCTAACGATAATGACTTTTGTTTCTTAATTTACGTACGATGTGTGTTCGCGAATATTTTGACTGTTGAAATACAATTTTCCTGCGTATTTTTTTACAGTGACTCAGAGGTTCGTTGGAGCCCAGCGGTCTGGTCCGCCGAGAGCCAAAGTGAGAGATGAGTGTCGCAGCGTACCTTCAATTGTTTTTTTTTTTTTTGAATAATTAACTTGTTTCGTTAATCGTGAGATTGTGAGTAATTTTGTCTTTTTTTTACAGGTAGGAGCCGGAAGACCGACGGAGACCAGACCCTTGGGACGGCGACGGAAGGCGACGTACGACGACAAGGACTCGGCGAGAGACGCCTTCGCACTGGTAAGTAGTACTTAGGTATAATAATTAGGGATAAGATTGAGTTAAACAATTTAGTACACACATGAATAACAAAATAACTATTTGATTTTCTTAGGTTAGCAACGAGAAACAAGCGGAAGGAACTTTCTTTGCTAAGGTAAGGCGGGGGAACGCCACCGTTCCCCCGTTTCAATATTTAGTGAATCTGTAGTTGTAAATTGACTTAATAATCAATGTTGTGTCGTTTGTTTTTTGTTACAGATTCTCGAAGGTGCGAGGACGAAGATGACGCCAGAACGGTTGTGCGCCAAAGTGGCGTACGACAGGTTCAACGGGTTCCTTGAGGTCAGCCTCGCTGGTGCTCTCGGAGAGATTGGAGATAGTGGTGATATCCTCGTGACACTGGGACTGTATACTGTAGCCGTGACGATTGACGCCGTTTCTCATCCTCGGCAGTACGTTCTTGCTGCCCTGGATAAATCCCATGGTCCATTTAGATGGTAATTCCGACGCTACATTCGTTCTGGTTCCTACAAGATAGCCCAGGTCCCGTACCTACCACGTATGTGCGTACGGTATCGGCACCGGTATTAGTATGGTGAGAATACAGAACCGGTATATTTTACTATTGTACAGTGTACCGGTACCATACTAGTAACACGTACATTTGCGTGTAGCGGTGTACTACCGTACAGGTACACCGTAAGGTACAATCTCTGTACTCCATACCAATAATACATCAGAGTGAAGCTATTGAGGAATCGCCACAGGTTCACCAAACATCCGTGTTTGAGAAGTGACAGTTTAGCATTCATCGTAGCCAAAGAGTGTTGAACTTTTGTGCTTCATTTTGGTCGCACACTGCTCAGGAAATCGAGGATTTTAAGAGATAATGAAAAGGCTATGGATCGCCGGGAAATATGCTATCTGCGATTTTTTCCCGAATAAATACCGAGGTATTCCTGCGAAGAGCAAATAAACTTGTTTCTTGCATCGGACCCGTTGGCTGTTTGACACATCGGCGAGCGGGAAGGCAATGCGAGGGAAGATCATGGCAAATGACAAAGTACGTAAATTGAGGTTACGAGACAAGTCATATTTTTTATTTGTACGTCAATATAAATGCCAGCGATACGATCGTGGTATCAACAATCGAGGATACACGATAATATCCATATGATCGCGGGTACGGGAAAATTGCGTTGATGCGAAGCGACACTTAGCATCATCGTCGGTGAGAACAAAAAAAAACACTTTCCGATTCTCACTTTCACCGTGAGCAAACTCACTCATTAATTTTCGTCAATGTTGCTCTTCGGAGACGTCGAGAAACTTCAAGTGTAGAAGAACGATGTAAATCAATCTAACGCGACAAAACACCGGGGTTTCGACCCACGCAACTGCCCGGTGGTACAAAAAAGGGGGGGCGCTGTGTGTCAGGGCCTTCACACACGGCGTATTCGATTCGATGTAGTGTATGTTTTCATACAACCGATTGTCGATGGATTCGACGAACGGTGCACTTCAGGCTGAAACCGCGGTGTTTCAGCGTGAAGTGAATCTAGAACAATTCTGAGGTGTTAAAGAATTTTCGTGGTAAAAAAATCGTTCGGAAATTCGGTCGAATATTATGAGATCTCCACATTGAGTAGACGGATCGAAAAATAACCCAAACAAAATCGATAAAATAAAATCATATTTCATTGGTAAAATGTCATTAAATTTTCGATTCGTCGCCGCGTTTTCGCGTAATATCGAATCAAAGTTAAAACGTCGTCTGTTAAAGCCCATCTTACTGTATAAAGAGTGGCGGCGTGTCGTTGGTGTCGGTGGTGCTCACAAGCAGTGGGGTCGCATCGATTCTTTTTTTATTACTTGGCGTCCAGACTCTGCCGCGTCTCTTGATTATGAGCCCTATTAGCTGCCATTTACGATACAATTTATTTCATCAGTATGTGTATCATATTTTAAGTTTTATATATCATTGAACGCGATATGTATCATGGTACAGCAGCTTCCCCTATATTTTGCATGCGTGGATTACGCATGCAAAACGCGTACGCGAACCACAACGTTAAACGTTCCGAATATTGAGCTAACACTGAAGTCATGTGTGGATCCTGTGTTGACTGCTCAGCACCATTTTCCTAGCACTCCTGTACATACAATTGCACCATTGAGTAATTAAGTCATAAGTCCGCGTAGTCCTTCATATTCACGCAGCATCGGAGGATCACGTAGATTCGATGATCGATGTATTTCTCCCATCCTGTTGAAGATTCCGGCTGTCCAGTTGAATCATGATCGTCATGTAAATGCCTACTGTGCCGATAATCTGATTCCAACAAAATATGCCATGATTAATCGTCGCATGATAATAACGTCTTGGATTACCTTGCTAAAAGTCATATGGTAGAAAACTGAACTTCAGTGATTATACGAAAAATCACAATAGCTTTTTTTTACTTAACCGTATGCACTTCTGAGAGCTTCATTTGAAGCAATCCCCACAACGAGATGGCCAATCTCCGCTGCAGCAAACGAAGTGAAAGCAGCTGTCCCTGGGAAGACAATAAATGTGTAGAAGAAATTCCAAATAATAATTCTTAGTTGAATAGAAAAAAAAAGTTTACCGTGTTCACGTATTCTGCACTATTATCGGACGTAAGCATTTTGTGCAATAGTCTCCCAGCTCGGTTCGCCTGTGAGGATAAAACCGTTCGTAATCAATAGGTGCGAAAACAACTCTACTCGTACGAACAGCAAAATGGGCGACATTTTACGTGGCTATTTTTCCGAAACTTTTGTCGAAGCGAGAAGAAAAAAGTCTTTTCGTCAAACCGAATCACTTGTGTTTTCAAAAGTTATGATTCGGTTAATTGGGAAAGATTGAGTTGTACATAGGCCATCGAATGATTCTTAATGACTTTGATTGTTATGTCATTGTTGATGACAATTAAATTTAAGCGATGCCTCATTTCTCCACGTACAAGGAAGAAACAAATCACTTGGATCAACGAAATTGTTTATTCACAGAACGCCAACGAAGCATTCAGATGAAGCACTAAAATCATGGATTAACCCGAATATTCGTTGGTTCGATTAAATAAATAATTAAAAATATTATGTTAAAAATAACATAATATTCCATTTTTTTCAACAGATCATTTGTTGGCATGCCCCAATGACGGATTTAGCGAGCGCATGGCGTTTTTTTTCAGGGTAGATTGATGATAAAGACCTCGTTGGCAGTTGAATCCGGAATGCCGAACAGAATCACGCTCTCGCTGAGATGTATGAAGAACCAAGAGCACGACACTCCAAAGGTGAATATCTCTCTTGCCATCCAACCTTTGCGAGCTCTCGTCATTATACACAGAACATAAAGATCCAAGGCCATTTGGATGAGGTGTACGAGCTGCGCAAGTATAATGGACAGAGAGAAAAAGTTGACCATCCTTTTCGTGAGCGTTACGAGGTCTGAATGCATTTGGCCGTAGACCTCCAATGGTCCTGGCATTACGTAGCATTGGAGGCTGAAATTGAACGTGGCGATAATACTAATTACAATAAATTCCAATGGTCTTAAAATTTCCATCGCTATTTTTTACCTATTTGTATTACTGATTTACAACCTCAAGTTGCAAAAAATGTTTAATATAATAATAAAAATGACGAAATAATAAAAAATCGTTGCATTCCAACGATGCAAACTTCAACGCCATAAATTCCAAACCTAGATTGCAGGACAATGCTCACGGTGTGTTTTCACTTCGGCATGACGGGGCGTACACAAATTACGTAACGTCAAATTTCCCAATTTTGTCAAAATGTCAAAAAAAATTGAAAATTGGTTCACCCGTTTTTGAGTATTCGCTGGAACAAGGTAAAAAAAGTAGTTTCGAGAAAAACGCGTTCAAAAATTTCGTTCCGTTTCTCTTGATATAAAGTTATGTTTTTATCTAGAATATTGATACTTGCATTAAGGGGTTAGGTCACCGTAACGGGTATAAAATCATGTGCGAATTTAACAATTTTTTTCGTATGAAAAAGTGATTCACTCATATAATTAATTACACATCTTTTTTAGTTTTAAGGCTTTCACGGCTCTTTATGTAATGAGAAGAGTATGTGGCTTCCGGATGGAGGCCGTGTTGAGGATCAGCGTTGTGCCGACGTTTCGCAAACGTTACAGTCTGCATCATCAGGGCTGAGAGCTCCGATACTGAAGCTCTCGTGTCTCAGGTATTCCTTATATAGTTGCAGTCATCGTTCCGGATAGCTGCACCAGCCAATCAGATGTTTTAATTGATCAGCTGGTCAATTAAAAAACCGGGAGGACGGTGTGCCAAATAGGATTGACGTGTGCAAAAGACCAAAGACCACCATTAAGTGCACCAGGAGTATACAAGATACCCTGCTCATGCGGTAAAGTGTACATAGGAGAAACCGGGAGGAAGATCAGTACACGGATCAAAGAACACCAACGGTGTATCAAATATGGCCATATTACACAATCAGCGCTGGCCGAACATTGGATGGAGACTGGTTATGCCATCCAGTTCGACAAAGCCCAAAGTCTGGCCCCATCAAACAGCTATTTTTCCAGGAAACACCGAGAAGGCTTGGAAATCCGAAAACATCCGGACAATATAAACAGAGATGGAGGATATCACGTCAATCCTATTTGGCACACCGTCCTCCCGGTTTTTTAATTGACCAGCTGATCAATTAAAACATCTGATTGGCTGGTGCAGCTATCCGGAACGATGACTGCAACTATATAAGGAATACCTGAGACACGAGAGCTTCAGTATCGGAGTTCTCAGCCCTGATGATGCAGACTGTAACGTTTGCGAAACGTCGGCACAACGCTGATCCTCAACACGGCCTCCATCCGGAAGCCACATACTCTTCTCATTAATTACACATCTATTTAGTATCAATATCAAGCTGTTAGAAAATATATATATATATATTTTCGATGTACAAAATGACCGACTACTCGAAACTTCTCGAAACAGCTTTTTTCCAATTGGCGTGACAAATAACTTCAACAATTTTCACTCGATTTACTTAAAATTTAACAGTTATGTTCCTAATTGTGAGAAGTACGTACGGAATTTCTGATTAATCGAAAACTTTTCATTTTATGAGCAGTTATAACGAAATGTTGCTTGAAGTATGATGTTTCGAAAATATTCCCTGAAAATTTCAAGTCAATCGGATGAATAGTTTCCGGGATATCCCACAATTAGTGAAGGGGCATCGGGTCCCTATGGCAGGTAGCGGACGGCAGCGGCAAGCAACCGGTTTCGACCCCCCCCCCCCCCCTTATTGAATTCTATAAATAGTTTTGTTCGTAATTGAAAATTTTCGGTTAAGCATCAGCATATTCGTGGCAGTCGAACGGAGCGTTCGATACTTGTACGTTTATATAAAAACTTATTCGGTTATTTTATCATGAATCGTAGCAAAGGTTCTAGAGAACGTCGAAATTCTGATAATTTTCGTAAGTCGCGTACCGAGAAAAGAAAAAAATTTTCAATCCGAGCACAGCGGAACGTGATGAAAGTGTTACGAAGTCACGAAGTTTATCAGCTAAAAAATTAAACGTGAGGATTTGTTTGGAGTTTCATCAATAGTTAGTTATTTTAATGGAAAAATTCTTGATTTAAATATAAAGAGTAGGTATTGTTAGCTGTGTGAGTATTGTAAATCGAAAATAGATACGGCTGAATTTCAAGAATGAAGTGAAACGCATAAAGATCAATGTAGTGCAAATCACGAGGGGTCATCTGAAAAAATGGTGGTCGACGAAATTGTGGAAATTTTCAAGCAGTCAGAAGCGAAATATGGAGTTAAATATACAAACTATATTCGAGATGATCACTTCAAAACGTATTCTGGACTTTTAAACGCTTTTCCTCAAGAGAATACTATCACAAATAAGAAGAAGCGCATAGAGCACGTACAGAAACGGTTGGGGAGTCGATTACGCACATTGAAAACCAAGCGCGGTGATCTTGAAGGTAAAGGTAAACTAACAGGCAAGATGATAGACAAATTAACTATCTACTATGGCTTAGCCATACGTCGGCATTGTTATTCACTGGAAAATATGAAAACCGCGATATGGGCAACATTCTATCACTACAGCTTAACTGATGAAAACCCATATCACGAGATGTTCCCAAAAGGTGAAGATTCTTGGTGTTCGAGTCGGCGCGCTGTAGCTAATGGGGAACTCGATTCTTACGAGCAAGATTGTCGCCCTCTATCTCCAATTGTTATGGATGCCATAAAACCAATTTATAAAGATCTAAGTAATAATAATTTACTCTCTAGGTATATCGGTGGCTTCAATCGAAACAACAACAAAAGCTTCAATCAGATAATTTAGAAAATAAGCCCAAAAACAGTGTGGAGTAGCAGTACTATTGTAGAATTTGCTGCATATCTTGCTGCTTGTGTATTCAATCAAGGTACACACACATCAATACTAATCATGAACACACTTGGCATTAATTGTGCACCCAATTCTCACCGGTACATAGAAAGAATTGATTCTCAACGTATAGACGTGACTGACAAACACGCAAACGATAATACCCGGGAAAGCAGAATGCTTCGAAGACAACAACAAATTGATATTTTGGAAGCTTCCACATCGACAGAAGCCCTATTGTATGGGCCAGGAATTGATGATTCGATGTAATTTTTCAATTAATATTTCTATACATAAATCAAGTGTAAAATTGGAACACACTTTCAAAAATTTTCAAAAATGTAGTACTCAAAAACTATGAACTTTAGCAAAATTTTATAAAGAATACTTTCGTTTTAAAATTGCCCAACATGTTTAAAAAAAGTAATTTGTTCCGAAAAACTTTAATTATTTGACAAATTGTTTCAACAATTGGCTATAAACAATTGAATGCTAGACTTTTCGAAAAAAGAATTGTGATATTCGGATTTAGCGGATCAAAATACATAAAAGAGTTTAGCTTCATCCATCGAGCTCAACATTTTATGAACATATAATACCGAATCCACATCGAAAAACTTTAAACGCCATTTTCTCGAAACTATGTTTTTCAAGTCGGTGACCACTATAATTAAAAAACCACTCGATGGATTTTGATGAAATTTAGTGTGCTTATTGATAGCATTAAAAACTAGTCCTTAATCGAAGGATTTTTATTTTTGTTGAAAATTTCTAATTTTTTAAAACAATAAACGAGCGATTTTTTGGTCGAAAATTGAAAGTTATCTGTCGGAAGCCGCCATTTTGTTAATTAAAATAAAAAGCTCCGATTAAGGACTAGACTTATTATTAAACTAATGATTTTGGATTTTTGATTTCAGATGATCCAGTACAATTTTATGATGGTCACCGTAAAGCACTATATGCCGAAGGGGGTCCGACAAAGATGGCGAGATTTTTATAAATAACCAATATTTTTCTTTGCAAATGTGTACAAGTCGAGTTGAAATATAACATAAAAAGTCTGTATAACCACTTTTGTAAAACAAACTTAATAACTACAAAAAAAAATATTGAAAATGCTCGTTTTTTCACGCCTCTGACTGCATCTCACCCCTTAAGTTTAAATACCTACAACTATGCTGATGTAGATTGGCGAGAATTTTTGTTTTTTGTTCTAGGTAAAAAAATGTGGATACTAAATGTCACGCCGCGAAGCGCCTAAACAAAAAATAAAAGAAAATATTAATTGTCGGCCATTTTGTACATCGAAAAAAACGATATATATATATATATATATATATATATATATATATATATCTAACAGCTTAATATTCATGCTAAATAGATGTGTAATTTATTTTAAGAATGAATCACTTTTTCATACAAAAATAAAATTGTTAAACTCGCACACTATTTTATACCCGTTACAGTGGCCTAACCCCTTAAAGTATCTAGTCGCGGGCGATATGACGGTTGTTCATCTTCGTTACATTCCACAAAATAAAAAGAGTCTGCACTTCATCTATTATGAACGATGCAACACCTGTAGGAACTGAGGTCACTAACCGGTCGCGTTACCTGTTCTCACTACAGTGACTGTAAATCCGTCAGTTTTCGGACTAGTGAATAAAAATGTTGCCAACATATTTTTGAATATATGTACTTTCAAAAATTATAAAAAAACCAAGAATTTTTTTTATTGTGCAAGTTTTGCACAGTGACTTACCCCGTTAACTGACATTTCGTATGGAAAGCTGTCAACTTTCCGCGGTAAAATTGCGCGCGAGTTTTTAATTAAAAACATGAACGTGCAGAAATGTTGCTATTGCTGGCAGTTCTAAAATTGTGACGTAACGCAAATCTTGATGTTGCGTTACGTTACCCCCCCCCCCCCCCCCTCACGTACCTAGACCGTAACGCCTGGCCGGACCCCGCCCTCAAATTGCGTTACGTAATTTGCGTATGCCCCCTGATAAACGCGATGTATTAATTTGATAAAATATTTCAACTAGCACAATTTCAATTGGCCCTCCCTTTCAGAGCGGAATCAATGAACTTTTCTAAGTACTACTGACCGACGGTGCCGCGATGATTTCCAACGTTTCCGAGGCAAAATCGTCAGTGCCGGAACACCATCCGATAGCTTGTCGATCTTTCGATTCAAGAGGTAAAAATATTTCTTGACCACGAGGATTGCGTTGACGAATATAATGACAATATTGTGGTTCACGATACGTAGAAAATTGAATGGCATCCATATATTGTTTTTGAATGATTTGTCGAAAAGGAGCACATGATCGGTGGAATAGAGGCAAAACCAAATGAAATTTACGACAATCACGTGAATCTGGAGTCTTCTGCATAATTTGTTGCAATTTTGGCCAATCCCGATTAATTCCGCAGTCGCGTATACATTCTCAAATATCTTCAGTATCTTTCTCAATTCGTTCGATCTTAATGCCGTGTACAACCATGACGTGAAGATCATGAAAAATTCTACCGAAAGTCCGACGACATCAGCGACTAACGTCATCGAAGTTTCGCGGGGCAGGACGAGATCGATGCGATTCGACATCACGCTGGCGTACAGAATGGCGTAGACCACGAGCAACACGATTGTGTAGAAATATCCTCCTCGGCTATAACGAATTATTTCGTTTTCGTCGAAAACGAATGGACTCAGACCGAGAATTTTCCACCAAACGCAGACACATCTCGGCAGTGGGGAAAAAATGTCGCTCTTTGTCATTGTCATTGGGCAAACTGATATTTCACACTTATTTCGTCGGCTAATAAACAGACAAGCAGTCCATAATCCGACTTAAACAATTACAATCATTTCGAAGGTTTATGGTCTCCAATCGCGGTACAAATGACACGACGATGCGATCGATGGAACAAACGCGACGCTTTTGTACTTTCCGCCTGGGAGAATGATATGGAAAAATTCTTCACTTCGATGCACTTAAGCGATGACTTCCATTACACTCTAATTCGTAATGTTGCATACATGCTGCGCCGCGAAAAATAATAGCAAGGATAATTCTAAATAGTGCGCGTATTATCGTTAGACCCGCAAGTCTCGCAATCCATTAAATTAGCGAGGTACGATAATTTGTTCTGCTTATCGAGCGACGAGCAGTTGTTAGTTATGAAATTGAAGCACTTTTACAAAATCCGCAGTTGGCTTCGCTATAACCTGCAAAACAAACGAAACAATATTTGGGATTTAAACTATTTCTTCGGGCCAATAGGGAACCTTACTGCCAATTTCTCCCGCTATAGGGGACATTGTATTATAACGTAAACAGAACATGACGCTTAGTGAGATTCTCTTTTGTTTTGCCCGTGTTACTACGACTACTATTTAATTTTCTTTAAATAATCCGTTCGTCGGGAATAAATTGTGAAGAATGCATCAGTGTTGTGCATTTGGATGCAGAAACGAAGGTGTTAATTTATTTCCCAAAAACGATGAAAACTTCGCAAGCAAAGAGGAATTGCTATACGTCGCAAGCACTTTACGGCCACGTAACATTCATGGCTATTTTCTCATCATTTTAGATCTGCAGATTATATAAATGAAGGATTTATTACAGCTCAGTATATGAACATAATACTTTTAACACTATTTACGGGGATGAAACTGAGCCGGAAAATATTGAAAAAGGGGTTATACTATTGACGTCGAAGCTCGGAACGCGGGTTGGATGGAATTATTTATTAATACCGCATTTGTCGGGTCAAATATTGCGGCTTCGGTGTGCCAGATACAGAAAAAGATGGGCGACTTTCTGGTTTTTCTACGATGGGGTTTGTCTTGGGCCTTCAGCCCTGAGAAGGGCCGTTGGCCAGGGTTGGAGCGTTTAGAGTCCGTGGATATGCAGTGCTCGTCGTTGGGGGGGAGGTCAGGGGGAAAACCCCTTAACCTTCGGGTCTGAGGTCCGGGCGGTCGCTACCTGAAGAGATAGACGAGTCCGAGGAGCCGGATCCCGAAGGGGACCCGGGCGGGGTGATAATGGAAGAGATCTCGTATTTCCGGGGGCCGCCGCGAATCTCTCGTCAAAATCGGCCTGGCTCGTGATATCCGGCGGGGAAGCTGGGGAAGCTGGGGAAGCTGGATGGTCAGGTGAGGTGGGGTTTGCTCGTGGAGTGGAGCGGGAGACAGGAGGTTCAGGAGGCGGAGGAGGAGGAGGTAGGAAAGCGAGTGCGGGTGGTAGCGGAGGTGCTTTGGGAGCGCATGGTGATAGAGGAATGTCGGCGAGCTGGAGGGGACGCAAAGGTGGAGGTAATGGCACTAGGCACTCAAGCTCGGCGGGGGGGGGGGAGTCGGTTGCTCCACTTTCCACCGGAAACTGGCCAAGTTCTTCCACTTCCGTGGACCCCCTCGCGGATCGGGACCCAGCCGGATCTCCCTCACTTCGCAGCTAGGGGCGCGATTCTCCTTATCTCGTCACTTCCGTATTCTCTCCGCAGCGGGATCGTTTCGCGGCATCGTTCCGGTGCAGGTTTCGGTAATCCAGGTTATAATCTGTGAAGTGGGAGGGAAAGCAAAGTGAACGAAAGGCGAAGGGTAAGCCATGATGAACAGATTCATTTTTATTTCTCCCAAATGAATATTGGAAAGTGAGTTTATGATACAAGAAGTACCTACGTGGCGAAAATAAAATAAATGTCTACAATGAAAGAACTCGTTTTTACATGGATAACTTATTATAATTTTTACTTTAAATAATGAGAGGGAAGGTAACTACGTAAAAAGGGATAATTTGAAGAACTAATTAGACCGGGGTTGAAAAATTATAACCGGGTTTGCGGTAAGGTGTCTGAAGGGGGAATGGAACCGGCGTGTGTCGAGGTGGAGGGACAAGAATCCTCCATTCTTGTCCCTTCCCTTGCGGTAACTCGCTATCGGTGGTCGAACTTCCCCCTTAAGGTAGGCGAGGTTAACCACTACTTCAGTGATGAGGGTGCAGGGGGGAACCACTTTGCAGCGATAAGGATCCGCTTCTTTAACGGCCAGGAGGGGTTGTCGCTTCTCAAGCGGCAGCGTATCACTTTTCAACGCAAAGAAAGGGGGGAACTACTTTTCAGCGATAGGGGTCCACTTTTTCACCGGGCAGGAGGGGCTGTCACTTTTCCAGCAGCAGGATATCAGTTTTCAGCGGGAGGCTTACTTTTCGGGAAAGGGCCGAAGACTGTTCGCTAGTCGGTCCGCGCTCCGAGTCTTATTGACTAGCACATACCATGAGGAGAGTCGGACGCCTCGAGCGCGTCGGTTGAGGCCCGAAACTTCGGGGAGTCGAGGCAGGAACCGGAAACATGCACTCTAGTGTGCGGGTCTCCCACCGCAGCGCTCGAGTAGCTCGACTCTCCGGACAAAATTACCTTCGCGGATAATCCGTCACGGCGCTGTAGTCGCTCGAGTTTTGGGTGCAACATGACACGAAGTGTCGGGTTGCGCCACGCGTATATATTAGGTTTGTTCGCGCTAGCTACACTTTCTACACTTTTTTAGGGAGTGTACACTTTCGCGTTCGTTTTAACGGAAATGACGTCACGCACCGCTATTCGCGTTACGAGTATAGCTACACTTTCCTGCCACTAACCCTAGACTTTCTACACTCGATCTTGACAAGGTGTAAAAGTACACGAAAAATGTAACAGTGATATTACTAGAATGACCCCATAACCAGCGAAACTGTCAGTGAGTGCATACAAAGGTGAGTACGACATAACCTAAAATATTTAAGGCAATCACAAACAAATTCTCATTTATTACGAAAAACAATCAATAATAAAGGTTCAAAATAACAAACTAAAATGTATAAGGCAATCACAAACCAATTCTCATCTATTATGAAAAACAATCAATAATAAAGATTCAAAATAACAAAGTATTATAATTATCAATTTGTATTGATCAAGGTCATAAAAAAATTGACAAGATATAATGACAAGTGTTTATTGTAAATTCACACTATCACAATACGTTCCAATCTACTATCAACGTAAACAGAAGCTAACATGGAACAGAAGCAAAAAATTAAGTCAGCAGTGCTGTTCCGAGATTCAGAAAGCGGCTTAGTCGTTGATGCTGACAACTACGTGTGCATTTGTGAAGGTTTTGGATTTCTACAATCGTATCACTAACACTCCATTCTATGTAAAACTGGTATCAATACATCCAATCCAAGTGCAATTACAAGTACAAGTTAATAATTTCAATAACACCGTCCATTGTAATCAGTTTACGAGATCAACAAACTTGAGGTTACACGGTATATCTCTTTAACGGTTAGACGAGACTCCGTAATCTCATGTGTTGTTTGAGGTTAAGGTGTGGTCCACTAGGTCGCCGCCATGTTTCCTGTACACTATCGCGTTCGCGCTAGAGTTGCTTACCCGCGAGGAAATAAACTGCACTTCCTAGACACTGCCCTAGTTCCGTTTACACTGCCGAGTGTAGAGTGCAGCTAGCGCGAACAAACCTATTGCGTCGCCTTTGACAGCTCGACGACTTACAGCGTGTTTTTGTCATAAAGTGTATTTCTATTTACATTATTTATTAACGTGAGTATTTAGAATTATTATAATGAAAGGGCGATTTTCGTGCGATCTCGACCGGGAAATGTACATCGGGGTCCTCGCCTTACTCGGCCCTCAAAGGAAGTTCCTCGCTTCGGATCGGGTAAGTGTCAATCTGGACAAATATCATTTGTATAGATTAAAAAAGTCGGTTTACTGACGATAGTTGAACGTGACAACGTCATAAGAAAATACTGATGGAATGGTTTCATTTTTCAAAATAAAATTTTAATTTTGTTTGTTTGATAGATATTTTGTATGGATATAGAGAAGGAGGTAAATGGAAATCACAATTGAATTGATCAAGTTACATTTATTTGTACGCATAAATACAATTATGTTAATTTTTATTTATTTTTTTTACAATGTACATATTTTTTACAAGTATGAATGTGTTTGAGCAATTGTTTTACAACTTTTATTTTTTCATAAAATTCTTCGTTCCGAAAATCATTTTAAATTTACAAAATACTTGAATAAAATTTATTGTTTAAATTTCTACTCGACTGTTAAAATTTAATTTTTGATTTTATTATTTTATAATAATAAATGTTGTATTGACATTATTTCTTTCAGCAAGTGAACTGAATAAAAGTTGTTGTTCAAATAGTTACTTAATTATTTTTGCAAATTTAATTGTAATTTGTTGTAAAAAAGTAATAATTTTGAATAATTTATTATAAGAATAAACTGTGATTAAATTATTGTTCATAAATCTTAAATTTAAAATTTAAAAATTGGAAACATCATTAAAATTTTTGTAACTCTAGCTTTTAAAAAGCCCGCCGCAATGTGCTTGATATAGGAGAAAATTGTTCCCTTTGACGGCTGGCTGGTCCAACCTGTCATTTCAGACACGTTGTTATGATATGTGGAAGATTTAACATTTATGTTTTAATTTTTTGAAATCATAGTTACGCTCGATAATTATTTCGATCGAATAGTAAAGCAATTGATTTTTACTCATCGTGAAATAGTTCTGTTAACTTATTGTTATAGTTTTGTCAATTATAGCATAACCTACAATCGCTGCACTAGCGGACCGATGCTATTTATTTTAATGATGAAAGCACGAATATTCGACAATATATCACTGAACATATATTTAATATCGAAAGAATCATTACCTTTATCGCCGCAATTATCGTTGCTATAAACAATTCACACCACATTCACTTTTCACTGCACTTCATACTTGACGAAAACATGTACATGTATTATTGTATAGCAGCTGTCCACGCAGACGCATCGCTCATGGCTTCTGCACACTGCGCGCGATGGGCGACAAGCGATGAGCGATATCCAATGAGAGCTCGAGTATGACGGAAATGCTCTATGAGAGTGACGTTGCCATTGGATATCGCTGATCGCTCGTCGCTCGTCGCTCGCAGTGTACAGAGGCCATCACTCAAGTAGGAGAGAGACAAATGTCGAACGCTGCCGAACGCTGCCGAACGCGGAGGCCGATTGTACCTCTTTGTCGCTCGTTCCGCGCTCTCGCTTACACTTCAAGCCTTAAATGGAACGCCTCAGAGCGAGGTAACGGCGATGAGTCATGCTTTTTCGTGCGTGCAGCCGGCTCCATCGAATTATAAGACGTTATCACGTCAAAAAAAGATTAACTGATACAAACAAAGTTAAATTAAATAGGTGCATGAGCGTGTGTCGATTGACCGCATGTTTTTTTGTGTACCGGAGTCTGTTTTAGGTTATCCCTGAAGAGGTATCCACTCGGCGGGGAGTTTGGCGAGGACCTTACAGAAAACTCAGGTAAGGTTTACTTTAGTAAGTAAGGGTTAAGGTAAGGTTTACTTAAGTAATACTTTTCTTCGTACATATCCGGAGCTTCGAGCTCCTTGCCCCGGTGTTAGAGGCTTCGTCGAGGTTTGTCACCTCAACGAGTCTTTGCGTTGCAGCGTTGGAGCTCACATGCACCGGGGTAGCATTAGTCGCATGAGTGTATCGCGAGAGTATGAATGGTTATAAATGTTGTACGGAAGGTGTGCGAGGGGTGTGTGAATGTTGTACGCAAGGTGTGCGAATGGTGTGTAAATGTTGTACGCAATATGTGCGAATGGTGTGTAAATGTTGCACGCAAGACCGCGGACTTACTCACGCGAACACGCTCCAAACTCAAACACGTCAGAAGAAAACATGGCGTCTCCCCGGTGCTCGCAGGCCGCACCGCTCGCGCTCGCCGCGTGCTCGCGCCATCTGGACGACACCACGACCGTGTCGCGCCACACGAAACCATTCGCTCAGATTCGGCACGAAATCTCTAACAGAATGGTGTATAAATTGTACGCAAGGTGTGCGAATAAATATTTTTAATAACTTATAGTATTCTAATGCGCTTTATGTTTTGTTTCAGGTCCAAAGAAGACGCAGAAGCGAAAACGGCAGCATAACATTTACTGTACGCCAGGATGGCGTATAACAATTCCTTCCCTGTTTGTTTGGAGCAAGAAAGAAACTTTAAAGGATGAACAGAGAAGGAAAAGAGTAGCAGCCGATTTTTCAATTCTGGTATAGTTAAATATCCGTAATTGTTGTCCATTATGTCCATTCATATAATTTTAGTACAAACATACACCGTGAAAATGTGCCGCGCGCGTTGACAGCTTCTTTTGTTTACGTTATGATTACGTGGCGCCATCTGCGCTGAGCTTCGCGTAAGGTTCACTATTTCACACGGGCGGTAGCTCGAAACCTACTTTCTAAGCCATCAAATAGTCCAGATCAACCAATCCAAACAGGGATATGCTTGGACGATTTTTTTCATTGTAATCTCACCTTTTTGCACATTTATAATGGGGGATCTTTAAATTAGGGCTTTTAAAAATGTTTTACTGATGTTTGTAGAGAAAACCATCGCAAGCAATATTAATTTTCAATGCATTCCAATTATGCAAAATGCGATCTCATCAGTACCATAAATAAAAATTGGCAAATGTATCTGCGCGTTACACAGATAGGTGAGTGAATTTGTCCACTTATATTTCCATTTTTTCAAACATCTCGGGTTGTTTTTTACGTAGAGGAAGGAGACCTCAAAGCGAACACCCGGCCTAAAGCGAGCATCTTCCATAAGACTAACGTTTTGAAACCTACTGCGGTTTCGCGACGTGGGGACGTTGTCCCCGTCGCGGCAAAACAGCAAAATTTCACGGATTAAAAAAAAGCATCGTATGTACATCGTGTTTCGTCTATTTGTGAGTAAAATAGGTCAATACTAAAATGTGACTATTGTTTTATGCCTAATTCACTTTGTTTTATTCATATTCGCTTAAATGTATTCCAATAATTTGTTGGTCAGGTTTGACGAGGACGTCAAGTGGCGCAAAAGGGCAAAGCGGACAGGGCAAAGCGAGCGCCTACCCCCTATGCCCAGTATAAAAGATGGCTATGAAAAATAAAGTTAATACTTTATTTGAATAATTGCCCTATTTATTTATCTTTATTGTAGGAAATCGAGCACGTGCCCGCTATGCGCTAACGACAGATGACTATGTGAAATTAAAATGATAATAGAAGATAGAAAATTATTATGTGACTTTATTTTTATAATTTTCCCATTTATTTATATATGTAGGAACTGACCGAAACGCTATTATTTATTGCAGCTATGATTTTTACATGTTTGAAAGTGGTATCGTTATCTTCTTACAACGGTATCCACTATTATTTTCAGATGGTAAATAAATTTAAAAGCAAAACACAACAAGCTTTTTGGGATGGGAGCCAAAAAAAGGATTTGAAAACTAAGGAAGAGCTAAAAAGGTAAAAAAAGGAAACTACAGACGAGGAAAATTACGTGTGCATTATATGCAACGAACCATATATAGATCCTTCCGCCAAAGACTAGATTCAATGCAATGCCTGTCAAATGTAGGCTCATGATGCATGCACCCTTACCCTGGTGTTGGATAATTTTACTGTGATGATTGCCAACAAAAGAAGTTGGCAAATTTCTGAAGAACAGAAATTTGCCTGACAGTACTAAACTAAGACTGACTAAACACTGACAGTAAGAAATGGCTTACTGTGAAGTTGCCAACAAAAAAGTTTACTGATTGAAGACACGTTAAGTTTCTGTTCTTTTATGATAATAATAATTATTTGTCTGCAATAAAATATGTGGGTACATTCATAGATTTTTCCCCCTATGATTCCCTATGTTTTTCTTATTTATGCCTTATTTCAGGAAAACACAGGGTGATCGCTTTACCCTTTACGTGCTTGCTTTGCCCAGGAGTCATGCTCGCTTTAGGCTACACCCTGGGCAAAGTGGGCATTTATTGAAGTTTATAAATTGGTTTAATTGTTTGTATTTTTAAGATCGACTGGAAATGCGCGAATGTGATATTAAACTACGACAAATTTAGTACCCGATAGCGAAATAATGGTTTGAATATGACATTTTAAAACTGCTTTTTTTATCATTTCCCTTAGAAGGCCCACTTTGGGCCCCCTTCGCCTACTTCCGTTACAGTCGATCCACCGATGTTGGATGTGCTTATCAAAATAAATATCGGAATAAGTTACACCAGTAGCGGACGTTTAGACGTGTGCATTCCAGCTGGACCAGATTCCAGGACCAACATACATAGCTTGGACTAAATCGTTTGTGGTATTTTAATTACTACACTCAATTATTCGATAATAGGTAAAAATCGGATAAAAACGTGAGGGCATTAAAAATTATTACATATTGCATTTACAAATCCTTCAAAAAATTACAAATTATTCTTATTGCCTTATTCACTCATGGAGTGATGCCAACGCGTATGTTTGAACAATCCCATTCGGTTTTTTTTTACATTTTTATAGTAACTTTTTTTCGCCGAATACTTTCCATATGAAAAATTATTTCGTCCGAAGATTTTGATAATATTTTCCACTCATGAACTTTACCCGATTGTGTAGGATGAGTCAATAGATCGGTTTTCGTTTTCCAGATATTACCTTCCAACAAAAAAGATTCTGGATATTGATTGGATCCGAATTTTTTTCTAATTTCTACTACACATCCATTGCTTAAAAGCACAACGTTATTTGGCGTGGTAGTGCTAATTGTAGTGCTATTATTAAAAATCAATTTTTCGACAATTATTTTCTCGGCTTTAATCACCTTTTTCGTAACTGAAATTTCGGAGGAATTTCTCTTGGCCCCTCAAAGAAATTGCCTTTTTCATTCTGTCTGCGACAAAATCGAACCAGATGCCTATTTGGACTTCCAATAGAACGTTTTATTTTTCCAAGGCAATTTTCGAAGGGGAAGCAATTTATTTTGCTCAAGTTGCATCCAAAATTATCAACGTCATCTACTAAATGGCAAAGCAAACACCTACACTGAGAGAGAAATCCTATTGATATTAAGGAACCGCGTCTATTTTATTTATTTAAATTTGAATTATCTAGATTTCACGTGGAATCAAATTTTTCTTATTGCATTCCATTATTGGAAGTATTTATTTATTCAAATCAGAATCTATTTAATATCGCCCAATAACTAAATATTATTTAATCCTACTAAATCTGTAATTCGCTTCCATCTGTTCAAAAAACAATTTACTTGAATTTGCTAAAAGGATCTATTTGATTAAAAATTTTTTTTATTGCATAGTATTTTCGTAGAGTGAACCATTTTTTTATTTAATTGAACTAATGGTCTGTCTTTATTGCAACACTCATATCAAAGGGATGTGGGGGTAGAGAGGGTGGAGAGAGAGAGAGAGAGGAATTATATATATACAGGGTGCGACAACATAACTTCCTTTTTTAAAATGCGCGCCATTCAGTCGGTTGATGTCGTAACGGAGCGCTGGTAGTCGCGTTCGAAAGGGGGGACTCTAAAGTTTTATCCCGACACAGTTCAATCGCCATCATGCGTTGGAACAGTCAGGAACGTGCTGTTGCCGTTGAGGCCTACTTTTCGAGTGGATGTTCTGTGATCGCAACCCAACGTGCCTTTCGGAATCGCTTTAATTTAGCCCCGTTGGCCCCTGTCCCGGACCGGAAATCAATTGTTACGTGGGTCACTACGTTCAGACAAACTGAAAGTGCGATAAGACAAATAACTGGAGCCCCTCGGCCCATTAGATCACCTGATAACGTTGAGGCAGTGAGAGCTTCAATGTTGCGATCACCACGGCGTTCTGCGCGCAAACAATCGTCTGCTCTTGGACTTTCCGATCGTTCTGTGAGGAGAATTCTTCATGATGATGTTCATTTGGTACAACGGCACACACTTCAAGAACATCGATGGCTATTCTGAGGGAACACTTCCCAGAGCGCCTCATCTCAATTAAGGGCGATTTGGAGTGACCGGCCCGCTCTCCCGATTTGTCCCCTTGTGATTTTTTTCAATGGGGTTTTTTGAAATCCCGTGTTTATGTAAACCGTTCAAGACCCCTACAAGAGCTGAAGACCAACATCCGGGAAGAAATTGCCAACCTAACACCTGCTATGCTGGCAAGAGTCATGATAAACGGCAGAAATCGGTTTACTCAGTGTATGGAGAATGGGGGACGTGACCTATCTGATTTGATCTTCAAAACTGTGTAAAACAAAACTTTAAGCATGCGCCTACATTATAAAAAACAAATAAAAATGTTCTGATTCATACAATGGGTTTTATTAAGTGTTGAAAAAAGGATGTTATGCTGCCGCACCTTGTATATATATATACATAGGTTATGCGCATGTTATTCGATAAAACTCTCTAATTATCACAATGATATGAACTAAGTGATACAGTTTATGTGATACAGCAAATAATTATAGGAATTAATTTGGTCTCTCATGCCATATCTGCGACTAAGATGTTACAAGCACTCGATAGCTATGAGTAGGTAGGTAGGTACTAGGTGCAACAGAATGAGTAGCTGAAAGTGTTAATTGATTATTTGATTCAAATTGGATTCATCCATTACATTCCAATACGGAATTCCAATTAGAATCCAATGTACGAATTTAACGTTTAAGTATAGTATGCGATGACCCATTGGATCCCTATCAGAAAGTGAAGATAAAAATGGGAATGTTATTGGATGCATGAGACATATTCTACACGGGAAGTGCGGAAAATATGTGATCGTTTGGTCCAATGTTTTTGACTCTCCGGCATTTGCTAATAAATGATCAAAATGGCGACCCTACCGTCGACGGTAGATTGTCATTACAGATTCTCACATCATAAACACCACCGCCACGTGTTATATCAACATTTTACATCAAAGTTTGCAGATGTTTTATATGTTGAAGACTTTTTCCGAAAAAGAAACAGATATTTTTGGTGATTTTTTTTTACCGAAAACTATTTTTTCTTCATCATAGACCATTTTATCAAAAATCCATATCTTTGATTTCCCTTTGTACTTGGCAAGCATATCTTAACTAGGACAAAAATTATTTCGACTGTTTGCTGCAGCTAAAAAATGGAGAGCTCTCACCGACCGCTGGACTCTATGAGAAAAAGGTGCCGCCATTGTATTACAGTCGGGTAAAAAAATTGTAAAGATATTTAACGATATGTAGAATAAAAGCCACGAAACATAATTGTCGTTCTATCAACTCAGAATCCGTAAAAATCCGAAGATACAAACCCAAATGCAATTGACCGTAAGCAGTCGAAATTTAGCGTTACACGCGAAATTTTGCGGCAATTAACGAATTCTAACGATTATACGAATGTCGATGTTCGATGCAAGGACTTCTGCAAGCTTCGGAATGCATTTTGACGAAATCCAGTAGACATCCATTTCGGCAGTCAGAAAATATTTTCATTTTTTGACGCCTTCGTTGTACACGCGATTATTTTTGACGGGTGTCGTGACGATAACATTTTCAGAATTACGCTATTTATCGAGGAGACAAATATATTTTAATTGTTTCTTATTTCAACCAGGGTACAATAGAAGTGAAGATGCTTGGTTCATTTCTCGCTAAGGTCTTGCACGTTGTAATCCGTAAGGAAGTATGGACAACAAATGAATGGACTTTCTCTCTGTATTGCTTTTTCCCATCACGTCGAAGTTAACATAGCGGACATTGGAAGAGCATCTTAAGGATGCATTGCTCGTACATTCCCTACCAAAAGTGAGTTTCGGCGAGAATTTTGACTACTTTGCGATGAGATTAAATTTTTTTTTCAATCAACCATATTGAAGATGCTAAGAATATTCATTTCCAGTAATGATAATGCCAAAAAGTTATAAGTAAATTGTTGAAAAAAAAATTGTTCAGCCAATGTCCGGTAAACGACTTTTTTATATTATAAAATGAATTCGTAGATTTTTCTGAATAGGTTTGATTTTTTTTACTTTTCTTTCTATTTTCATATTATATTTTTTAATTTTGAAAAATGAATGAAGAGTCACAATATTTCAATATGTTTTCAAAGCAATGTTCCATATTAAATCCAAGAAGTATCCGGGGTATTGAACGTGCAGTGTCATAGGTACAGCCTCTGAAAAATGTATTCAGAAAAATATCAGAATTCATTTAATGTCACAAAAAATCGAGTTTTCCGGAGATTTTTTGAACAAATTTTGGTTTAAACAATTTATTTATAAACTTTTGGCATTCTTATTATTCAAAACCAATGTTAGCATCTTCAATACAGTTTTTTTTTCTTCAGATTTTAATGTTATCGCAAAGTACCCAAAATTTTCACCGAAACATACTTTTTGTAAGGAATGTACGGGCAATACATCCTCAAGCTGGATAATTAATTGAGACGAGGGTAAACAACCATCGCTCCTTTGAGTTATGCACCACTCTTGAAATGTAAGCTACGTATAAATCGTACGTACATCACTTGATCACGGGACGAAAAATAAACACGCGATTGTATATTTTGCATGTGCGAAGTACATTTTTCCATAATGTCAAATGTTACGAGAATTGAGATATTGAAGCGATGTGTGGATCCAGTGATGACTGCTCAGTGCCGTTTTTCTGGTGCTCGTATACGTCCAATTGCATCATTGAGTAATTGAGTAATAAGCCCGCGTAGTCCTTTGTATTCACGCGGCCTCGGAGGATCTCGTAGATTCGATGATCGTTGTATTCGTCGTATCCTGCTGAAGATTCTGGCTGTCCAGTTGCATCATGACTGTTATGTAAGTGCCCACTGAACCGATGATCTGATTCCAACAAAAAATGCCATGATTAATCGACGCGTGAAAATAATGTCCTGGATTACCTTGCTAAAAGTCATATAGTTGAAAACTGAACTTTAGTGTTTATACGAAAAATCGTAATGGTTTTTTTTTACTTAACCGTATGCACCGCTGAGAGCTTCATTTGAAGCAATCCCCACAACGAGATGGCCAACCTCCGCTGCAGCAAACGAAGTGAAAGCAATTGTCCCTGGGAAGACAATGAATCGATAGAAAGAATTTCAAATGATAATTCTTAACTTAATAGAAACAAAAATTACCGTGTCGACGTATTTTTCAGTGTTATCGGACGTAAGCATTTTGTGCAGTAGTATTCCAGCTCGGTTCGCCTGTGAGGGTAAAACCGTTCGGAATCAATGGGCATTCCATTCGTACGAATAGCAAAACGGGCGGGATTTTACTTGGCTTTTTTTCTCACACTTTTGTGGAGGTGAGAAAGAAGGAAAATTATTTTCGTCAATTTGTCGGATGCTGAGAATCACTTGCGTTTTCAAAATTTATGATTTCGTTCATTGGCAAAAAGTGACTTATACATGGACCATAAGATTGTCAATACTCATTAACTTTGGAAACGTTTTGTTGTTGTGTATAATTACAATAAAAATTGGGCCAACGAAATATTGAGATGAAGCACTAAAATCATCGGGTAAATCGAATATTCGTTGGTTCGATTGAATAAATAATTCTAAAAAATAATTGGTTGGCACCTCAAATAACGGATTTAGTCAGCCAAAGGCGATTTTTGCAGTTTATATTGGTTATAAAGACCTCGTTGGTAGTTGAATCGGGAATGCCAAACAGGATCACGGTCTGACTCAGATGAATGAAAAACCAAGAGTGCAATATTATCAATGCAAACACCTCTCTTGTTGTCCAGCGAGTGTGAGCTCTCATCATCATACATAGAATATAAAGATCTGACGCCATTTGGATGAGGTGCACGAGCAGCACGAGTATAATGGAGAGAGAGAAAAATTTGGACATCTTTTTCGTGAGCGTCACGAGGTCAGAATGCATTTGGCTGTAAACCTCCAACGGACCTGGCATTACGTAGGACTGGAGACTGTAATTGAACGTTGCGATAATACTAATTCCAATAACATTACAATAACATACTGATTACAATAACATTATTCAGAAGTGAAAATGTCTTTTCACTTCTGAATAATAAACATGATGTTGTAATTTGATATAATATTATTTATCTTGCACTATTTTGAGTACTACTAACCGCCAGTGTCTCGATGATTTCTGACGTTTCCGGGGCAAAATTGTCAGTTTCGGATCACCATCCGATAGTTCGTCGATCTTTCGATTCAAGAGGTAAAAATATTTCTCGACCACGAGAAATGCATTAACGAATACAATGACAACGTTGTGGCTCACGATACGTAGCAAATTAAATGGCATCCATACATGGTGTTTGAATGATTTGTTGCCCCAGAGGAGCACATGATCGGAGAAATAGAGACAAAGCCAAATGAAATTTACAAGGATCACGTGAATCTTGAGCCTTCTGACTAACTTGTTGTGATTTTGGCCGATCCCGATTAATTCAGCGGTCGCGTATACATTCTCAAATATCTTCAATATCTTTCTCAATTCGTTCGATCTTAATGCCGTGTATAACCATGACGTGAAAATCATGAAAAATTCCACCGAAAGTCCGAAGAAATCAGCGACTATCGTCATCGAAGTTTCGCGGGGGAGAACGAAGTCGATACGATTCGTGACCGCCCTGACGTACAGAATAGCGTAGACCAGGAGCAATACCATCGTGTAGAAATATCCTCCTCGGCTATAACGGATTATTTCGCTTTCGTCGAAAACGAATGGACACAGACCGAGAATTTTCCACCAAACGTAGACGCATCTCGGCAGTGGGAAAAAAATGACGCTTTTTGTCATTGTCATTGAACAACCTGATATTTCACTCTTATTTCGTCGGCTGATTAACAGACAAGCAGTCAATAATCCGATTTAAGGGGTTACACCTAGTTGGAATTTTCGAAAAAATCGATTTTTCGGTTTCAACGGATTCTTATAATAAAACCTTTCAAAAATATTCTCTGCAAATTTCCAGTCGGTCCGTTGAAAATTGGGGGTTATGAGCGTTTACAGGTAGGCCCGCTTACCGCTTTACCGTTACAGGTAAAAACTTTAAACGCGTTTTTCTCGGAATAACTTTTTCAGAATCGGTGACCAAAATATCTAAAAAACTGGCAAACCGATCTGCTTCAAACTGCATAGACATTTTTTGTGTATCGAAAGGCAGTCCTTAATCGAAGGATTTTTTTTTTCAATGCATACTTTTTTATATCACGGAAAATCGAATTTTTTCACCGAAATTTCGACGATCGCTTTCGATCGGCGACCATTTTTTCAAAAATCATTATTTTCTTGAATCCTTCGATTGAAGACTAGATAATACAGTACAAAAACTCAATTCATTTGGTTTTTTTATTTCAGATGATTTGTTCTCGAGCAGGAGTGTTCACCGCGAAGGACCGTTTTTGCACAGCGGTCTGTGCAATTGACTGTATCTCCGTCGTTTATAAATATTTCCCAATAAAAAAATTGTCAAAGATACTCGAAATGAAAAAAAATTAAAAACCTGGGTTCATTTCCAAAAAAAAAAAAAAAATTCACGAAAACACCTCTTTTTCCGGCCGCGAACTAGATGTAACCCGTTAACCAATTACAATAATTTCAAAGATTTGTGTTCGTCAATCACGGTACAAACGACACGACGATGCGATCGATGGAACGAACGCCACACTTTTGTACTTTCCTCCTGGGAGAATGATGCAGAAAAATTCTTCACTTCAAAGCACTTAAGCGATGACTTCCATTACACTCCAATTCATAATATTGCATACATGCCACGCCGAGAAAAATAATAGCCTGAATAATTCGAAACAGTGTGCGTATTATCGCTAGGCATCGCAGGTTTCGTAATCCATCAAATTTGCGACGGATGATCACTTGTTGCGCTTATCGAGCGGCGAGCACTTGTTAGTTATAAAATTAGAGCACTATTACAAAATACGCAGTTGCCGTTGCTACGACCTGCAAAACATACGAAAAAAAACAATTTGGAATTGAACTGTATATCTTCGGGCTGATTTTACAACAGTGGTGGCTCAAAACCTGCTTCGTAAACCATCAAATAGTCCAGATCGACCAGTCCAAACAGAGATATGCTTAGTTGATTTTGGAGAACTTCGAACGAGAACATGTTGAGTTTCTAAAATTCAACCATTTTTACAAAATACTTGAATCGTTACGAGTAAGACATCGTTCGCCTGAAAACATCATCTTTGTAGGACGTAAATCCACTAATATCGTGGAAGACTTGTGAATGCATCCAATTAAAAAACAATGGCATTGAAGATTGCACTGAAAGTTTCTATTTTTATTAATATACCGATTTTTTTGCAGATCTATAATCGATGATCTTTAATTTAGTATCTTGAAAAAAATGGTTGAGACTTTAAGCGGGCACAACGTTGCAAGCAAGATTAATTACGATGTTGAAGTTTGCGTCGTTGGAATGCAACGAAAATGTATGTTTATCTTTTTACGGCTTCATTTCCATTAACATCAAACAAAATTCCATGCATATTCAGACTGAAGATCTCTAAAAAGGATCCTAAAAAAAGTTCAAACGATTTTGGAAGCCTATATTTGTTAGAAAAAATTGGATTACGGAATTTTCGTTGCGTTCCAACGATGCAAACTTCAGTATAATTAATTTTCGTTGCATTCTAACAGTGCAAAATTTCATCTGATCAGAACCATTGATAAAAATTGTCAAATGTATGTATGCCAATTATAAAGATACGTCAGTGACTTTATACACTTATATTTCCATTTCATCAAACATCTCTTGTTATTTTTTAGATACCTCGATTACAGTGGATCCGCAAGTGTTCGATATCCACATTAAAATAAGTACTGGAATCAGCACCCAAAGAGCGTATGTAGTAAATCGTGTCTATTCCAGTTGCTGGCCCGTATGTCTTCACCGCTATATAAGTTACGTGGGCGTTCACCAGACTAACCGGCAATTGCGTGATGATACGCCATAGAATAATCAGCTGAAAGTGTTCCTCGATTTTGTCGATCATTTCTAAAAGCTCTCGACGCTTTTGAGAAATTTTGTCGATCGCGTCCGACAGAGTAGTAAGCTGTGAGCTGAAAGCGTATTCTCCCATTATTATGGCAAAGAATGTACTATAGAATTACTTGATCTTTAGGCACGAGATACCTTTAGGAGAGAAATTTTTTGCTGAATTTCATTATTTCTTTTGAAAAGAAAATATTACTCTACCATTTTTTGAAACCTATGGTTTGTTTTATTACTACCTTTGGCTATTAAATAGTATTTTTTTAATTCGATTAATCTGTAATAATGGCGGAGGGATATCATCGTCTCCCAAACGGCATTTTAAAAACTGGCGTGGCGTATACCTAAAGAACTAATCGACCGATGCTAACCAAATTTGGGAAAAATCTTTTCAATCTTATTGGCTATAATATAAACCTCAATGTTTTTGCAAAAAAAGTATTTCGTTATTGCAGAATCTAGCCATTTATTTCGGAAAATTCAATCTTTTTGTTTCAAAGCGTACCATTTTATCGATTTAATTTTGAAAGATTAATAACAAAAATACTATGTAGAATCTAAAAGTAGTGATAAAACATACCCTAAATCTAAGAATGGTAAAGAAATCGTTGCTTTATAAAAAAGTCATTGACACACTTATATTTGGCCACGATTTTGGCACGGTTATATTTGACTTCATCCACTTGCCATTAACAACCCTTCCGTCTGTTTTGATCGAAAAAAATAGGGATATACTTCACCCATTTCTCAAAATTGTCTGCAAAATGTCTGCAAAATTAAAATACAGAAAAAATCAAATTGAATCAGTCAAAAGAATTATACAACATTTTCAATTGTGGAAAAGTATGCATTTAACCAAAAATCAATCGAGGTCAAATTGACCCAGTGTGTTAACGGAGGGTTAAAATGTGATGTTGGTTGAAAGAATTTGGCACGACCAGTTGACTCTATCCAACATTGCAAAGATCAATTCTATTCGGAACCCGTGATGATTTAGTTATCCTGAAATCCTCGCAGAAGTAAATTTTAGTAATTCCAATTTGGATGATAAATTTATCGAAAGTGTTTCATCAACGGAAAATGTCGATGCACCAATATTTACACAACTTTATGTTCAGTTTTATATCCATTGTCATTTCTCAATACGTTTCCTTCTTCAACGATTTACATGAAATTTCTGATCACTCCGAAGTAGACATTCTCTTCGGGGAGACGAAATATTTTATGATCGTAGGGCATCAAAAGGCGCATTTTTTCATGTAAACGATGGAGCTTGCATTTTACGACGCCGATGCTCCAGACGAATGCCGCGACAGAATTAAAAGATGGTACTTGTAGTACCATCTTTTAATTCCATATATACCCCGTCCATAGCAACGTATTGAAGTCGGAGACCGTGATAGTTCCACGATAAGTAACATGGACGTAAACATGAACAGTGCCTTGCATGCTTTTACAAGCAATGGATGTGCCTCAGCTGCAGATTTCTTCATATTAAAGAAATAATAAATCAAGAGTTCCCGCAATTGACGCTTATTTGGCTCAAAACTCGACATATTCCCACGAAAAAGATGTAATGCTGATACAAAATCGCTAATATTTCAAGGTTATGGTCTTGTCAGATGTCCAATCTTACGTTATGACGTTTTACATCTGACAATTTCAACCATAACATCCTGGTGGGGCCATCTTTTGTCGAACGGTGGAGACTTATTTGTACTCCCAATGCAAAACCGGAATTGTTGATGAATCGTAAAAATTGTGTATACTTCTCGAGAGAATCTATTTAATAACCTACGGGTTAAATTTTCCGTCAATCGGATGAAAACTGCCCGAATTATGGGTTCTCCCGATTAAAAAAATATAATTTCGAGGAAAACGCATTTAAAGTTTCAAAAGTGATTTAGAAGGTATTGTCCATGCGACAGAATTGAAGCTCTCATTTGAATTCTGCATGTACCCCCGCAGGCATTTTAATCGTAGGTCTTTGTTAGGTCGTTGTATATTTCTTGTACAACGACTTGATTAAACGACTCTAAATTGTTACTTTCACCGTCTACGCTGTTTCGTGCGTTTTTGAGGCGGTTCGGAAAATGTGGTATACACATTTTTGTAAACATTTTCGCGTATATTTTCGTTTGTAGATTATTCATGTGATTTATGTTTATACATCATTTGAGCCAATTGAAAAAAAAACGGTCACAGATTTTTCTACTCAGATATAACGCCTCAAGACGTAACGATGATTTCGAGCGTTCTTCTCAAGGTTTGGGGACAGAATAGTCCTTCGTTGTCGGTTTCTAGACGCCGCGCCTAGGTACCTTAGGCCTTTGCCCCTTGTCTTATACCTTGATGATGATGATTATTTATTCTTTCTTATTCTTCAGTTGATTAATTATCAAATATTTGTCTTACCATGATTGTAGACTTGCATTGTTTGCCGTTTCTGACTAGCGCGTGCTTTTATAATTCAACCATTCGTGACTCTGCCGTATACCTTAGCTTCGCAATAAACAGGCCTGGCGTTTATGACCCACTCAAGAGTCAAGTCGATGTCTGACTGTATCGCATCTACACGTAATGAAAAACAACGAAAAACTTTTTTCACAGTGGTAATCGATGCCTTCGGTGATATGCTTTATTATTATTCAGTGATTATATTTCGAGTCTCGTTCTCGAGATTACATGGTAGTAGTGCTACTTCCACACGATAATGTCACGTAACTTCAGAGCTTCAAATAAAAAATGATGGTCGGCCGCCTAGCAACCCTATCAACACCCTCGATTCTTCATAATGTTTTTCGTGCGCGATACGGTCACACGCTCAGAGTTTGTGCTCATATTTTCTTTTTGTTTATACTAAATTTAACATGGGCAAATCTCGCAAGAGAAAAAGAAATGATAATGCGAAGTTTTTGAAGAAACTCAAGAAGCTAGTTGACACGTTACCAAACTCCGCAACGGATTCGGATGAGGAGAACTGTCAACGCATCCACAGCGTAATAGTCCCCGTAAATGAAAATTCGGAGGAGTCAAACACGGAAAATTCTCGAGGTATTGATTCGTTCGCCCGAGAAAAGGAATTTAGAAACATCTCGGCGGCTTAGTCCGTACGAAGGCAGTCTCTCAGAGTACTGCCTTGAGTTCCATGCGGCACGTCTCGTGCACGTCTCGAATATATAACCCTTTTATTAAACTCGGCGGCATTGTCCGTACGAAGATAACCCTTCAAGGAGTTATCTTGAGTTTACCAAAGAAGGCATTGATGCACTTGGGATCAGCGATGACAGGTATGTAATATTTTATAGGTCGGACTCCGGAAAACGAAGTTGAAGTGATTTCCCAGCATTCAACAGCAAAATCCCCACGCGAGCCAGACAACATCCACTCACAGGATTTTTTGGCAAAGTCGACAAACAATGACGTAGAGCAAGCACCTCATTTGTTGGACGACGAAACATTACGAATTCTCGGTCTCGATACAAGCATCACAGCCCCAGAACTGCAGCTTAATTCGAGCTTAGCCAATAATTGGCAAAAATGGATCGAGGGAGGTCTTAAACGAGAAGAGCAAGCCGAAGTCTTGGCTAAGTACTCGCGTAAAGGAAACTGTCATCTCGAAGCACCAAAGATCAATCCTGAAGTCATTGCATCTCTGTTTGAGTCAGCGATAAAAAGAGATAAATATTTAATGAATGCGCAAAACATTCGTGGGTCCGCTCTAGCAGCTTTAGGTACTGGCATAACACTATTATTATCGCCTAAAGAAGAAGGAATCGATGAGTATCAGCTGTTGGAGTGCCTCGCGGATGCTGGGCGCTTGTTAACGTGTGCTCACCGCCTGGACACAATTACTCGCAAGGCTCTTATCACCCCGTATATTGATAAGAAAATGAAGAGTATGCTCGATGAAACAAAACCCGATGTATTTCTATTTGGCGAGAATTTGGCAGAAAGGATCAAGTCCTCGAAATTAATTGAAAAAGCGGGGTTGGAGCTGAAATCTCAGCCGACTGTAGCGAATGTATCCATGCGTGCACCTACTATGGGAAACTGGCGGGGCCCACCTGCCAAATTGAATCAGGGAAGACCTCAGGTGGGCAACAATCAGAGTTATCGAAAACTCACCAAATTTCAACCACGAGGGGAGTCATCGCGAGATCACCAACGCGACTGGCGCAGGACTTACAACCAATCCCGAGGTTTGAGCCGACCCAACACTCTTCAACGCAAGCGATAGAGGTAACAAAAATCGCGGGACGCTTATGCAAGTATATAAAGGAGTGGAAACAAATTACGAAGGATCCCTTTGTACTTAACTGCGTGACAGGCTACAAAATCAAGTTCGACTTGCCAGTGTATCAAGATAGTATTCCATCACTCGCCTTGTATAATTCTAATAGTCAATGCGAAGAGTTAAGAATAGCCATACAAAGATTAATATCTATCGGTGCAGTGAGGACCTGTACTCCGTCCCCAGGACAATTTCTGTCATCCTATTTTTTAGTACCGAAGGCAGACGGATCAAAACGATTTGTGCTGAATTTAAAAAAGCTTAATACTTTTATTGTGACAGAACACTTTAAAATGGAGGATCTGAGAACAGCAACAAAATTAATCTCCCAGCATGATTTCATGAGCAATATCGATCTGCAAGATGCATATTTTTTAATACCAATGCATCGCGAGAGCCGGATTTATTTAAGGTTTTCATTCGAAGAACAATTGTATGAGTTCACTTGCCTACCGTTTGGGTTATGCACCGTTTATTTTCACCAAAGTTCTGAAACCGGTTGTTAATTATTTGAGAAGGAAGGGATTCATTTCAACAATTTACTTGGACGATATTTTATGTATCGGCACCAGTTCCCACTCTTGTATTGAAAACGTTGAAATAACGGTGAACACACTTCAGTCTCTTGGTTTTTTGATCAATTATAAAAAGAGCAACTTAATCCCAAGGACAAATTGTAAGTTTCTGGGACTCATCATTAATTCCGACAGAATGACAGTAGAGTTACCGGATAAAAAACGAGTCAGAACGTTGGATCTAATCGAGAAATTTAGTAAAAAATCTTTGTGTACGATCAGAGAGTTTGCCCATTTTCTCGGGATATTAGTAGATTGTTGCCGAGCTATAGAATACGGATGGCTGTATACAAAAAGATTCGAAAGAGAAAAGTATTTGAGCTTATTAATTAATGACGGTAATTATGACGCTGAGATGATACTGCCGAAATATTTACAAGAAGAGTTCCAATGGTGGAAGAAGCAGGCTCCAATCGCGAGAAACTCAATAAAATCATTTCAATTCACCAAAGAAATTTATTCGGACGCGTCAAAAACCGGCTGGGGTGCTTTCTGTAATAATGAAAGTGCGCGCGGTTTCTGGAAAGATTGGGAAAAAGACCTGCACATTAATCAGCTGGAGCTTATAGCAGTTTGGATGGCATTAAAATGTTTTGCAAAAAATTTGAAAAATTGCGAAGTACTATTACGCGTGGATAACACAACAGCGATATCGTACATAAACCGTATGGGAGGTGTTCAATACTTGGCCCTCAATAAGATTGCGTCGGATATTTGGAAATGGTGTGAAAAAAGATAAATTTGGATATTCGCATCATATATAGCGTCCAAAGAAAATGTAGAGGCCGACAGAGAATCCCGTATAAAAAATGTCGATACGGAGTGGGAGTTGTCACAAGCGGCTTATAACATTATAGTTTCAAGCTTTGGTAAACCAGAAATAGATTTATTTGCGGCAAGGACAAACACGAAATGTATTGAATATTGCGCATGGCATCGAGACCCTGAGGCAACTGCCATAGATGCGTTCACAATTGATTGGGGATCGATCTATTTTTACGCATTTCCTCCATTTTCACTAGTACTAAGGATGTTAAGAAAAATTATAGCCGATCGAGCTACCGGAATCGCAGTAGTACCAAACTGGCCTTCGCAACCTTGGTTTCCGATATTTAAAGATTTATCAATTGCCAAACCTGTGGAATTGCGGCCGTCTGAATCATTATTGTTATCGCCCTGTAGGTCCCTACAGCACCCTATGGCGAAGACTCTGTGTTTGATTGTCGGGAAGTTATCCGCGAAGCATATCGCAGGAAAAATTTCTCGGAATCCGTAATTCAGGTGCTGGTAGCATCACTCGCGGACTCGACTTGGAAGCAATATACCCAGCCTATACGTCTTTGGATGCAGTTTTGTCATAAAACAAACACGGATCCATACAACGCCGAACCTCGGAGGCTCTTAGAGTTTTTCCAAACTAGAGTTGACTCAGGAGCTGCCTACGGCACAATAAATTCTATGCGAGCAGCAATATCATTGATTTCAGTTAAAAATATATCGGAAAACGTTGATATACGGAGATATTTTAAAGGCCTATTCAGACTCAAGCCAATGAGACCGAAATACGATGAAATATGGGACGTATCCCCGGTGTTGGATTTTATTTCAAAGCAGTATCCTCTGAGTAAATTAAGCATTCAAGAACTATCAGAAAGACTGGTTACACTATTAGCATTAGGTACTGCCCATAGGGTTCAGACATTCACGTTTATGAAGTTGGAAAATATTTCACAATAATCTGAGGGTTTCGAAATAAAAATAACAGATCTGATTAAAACATCGCGACCTGGTACGTACCAACCACTCTTGATACTGCCGTGTTTCAAAGACAAACCAGAATTATGTATAGCAAATAATTTTAAGACGTATTTGGAAGCTACGAAACCCCTGAGAGGCGATATAAGCAATGTATTAATAACGTCAAGAAAGCCATATAAGGCAGCTTCTGCTCAAACTATTAGTCGATGGATTCGAGCAACATTGATGAAAAGTGGCATCAGCAACAAATATACAGCGCATAGCACCAGGCATGCAGCCACTTCGGCTGCATTGGCAAAAGGAGTGGACATTGCTATTATAAAAAATACAGCTGGATGGTCCAAAGAGTCACAAGTATTTGCTAAGTTTTATAATCGACCAATCGGTTTAAATAAAAAGGGTTTCGCGTCGACTGTTTTGGGACAATAGTATTAACATATCTTGCGTTCTGTTCTTGGATATGTTATTTCAAGTTGTATGTTACGTCTATATAAAGACCAGTTAAGATACTGCGTTTGTGTTGTGTGTTATAAAAATAATAAATCAAGTTATTAGATGTGATAAAATAGCTAAACATCTACCATGTAATCTCGAGAACGAGACTCGAAATATAATTAAACGATCAAACGAACTTACCTAGTGAAGTTCGATCGTGATTATATGAGAGTCTCGTTCGAGATGATTACATCCCACCCAAAAAAGGTTCACAGAAACTTAAATTGATTTTCCCGCCCTCTTTTCGGTATTTGTTCAATGATCATATTATTTTTATAATTTGAAAAGGCTTTAAACAATATGAAGAATCGAGGGTGTTGATAGGGTTGCTAGGCGGCCGACCATCATTTTTTATTTGAAGCTCTGAAGTTACGTGACATTATCGTGTGGAAGTAGCACTACTACCATGTAATCATCTCGAACGAGACTCTCATATAATCACGATCGAACTTCACTAGGTAAGTTCGTTTGATCGTTTAATTATATATATCGTAGATTCCATTGCACGGAGTCTTTCCCTTTATTATATTCCCCACCATATTCTACTTTCTCATCCCTGCCTTGCGGCCGCAGCCGACTTTCCCCTCTGTATCGCATTCGCCATGACATTTCTGCAATGGGTATAGGGAAACTGCGGAAAACCTATACCAATACAGCCCGGCCCAGATTTACTTCCCAGTTTCGGAGCTACTCGCGTTTCGTCGAGAAATAAATCACGGGCCACAGTCATACACCCACGAGACACAACGTACCGGTGCGGGACGTTTGTGTAGAACCGGGGCTACGTCACGCCCGTATTTATTTTTCTCCGAGATTACGAGACTGGTATTCAAACCCGCGACCTCCCGATGTTCTGGTTTAAAGGCAAGCACGCTAACCACTAAACCAGCACACTGGTTCTAATTCAGTGATTATTTTATTGATATATTTTCTTTATTCGTGGAGATTTTAGGTTTAAGTTCGGCGACTGGGGCCAGGCTTATCTAGTTTCCATTTGGACACCCTCTTTCTGGTAGTTTTCTTTCTTCGCCTCTCTTCATGCTCCGCGTCGATGGCCGCAGCCAGATCAACCAACTTTTGCTTAGCTTGGTGTTCATTCCTGGCAAAATTTTCGAACGCGTCCTGGTACGTTATCGGCCGATCCGAAATACTCCTTTGGTGAGCTTGCATTTGCTGTTCGAGGCGCTCCCGGTCTGTCTTCTCCTTGTTTGTCCCCAGGCGACTTGGGCCAGGTTTGTTTAGTTCCCACTGGGGCACCATGTCCTCGGTAATGCTTTGTTTCTTCCTTGCTTCATTCAGGAATTCAAAATTATCGTGGTCTGCTGAAGAAGCCTCATTCGTTGGATTCGGGGTTAATGCGCTTTTGTCCAGCTCCAATATCAATGGTTGAGACGCGATTGCGCCGATTAATGGATGAACTTGTTCGTTATGCATCGGTGTTATTTTATCATTGTCAACAGAATAATTTGCTTGTCAGTCTTAGGGCTCCAACAGTGACCAACACATAGATAGATGTGACCAGGTGAATGAGCACACGCTTCCAGTGCGAGATAATTAGGAAGTATTCGAAAAATTAGACTACGAGCCAGACGTAGGAAATGAGGTATCCAGGGGTGTCGTTAATCCATGTATGATGTATGACACCTCCCTGAATCTAGCAGAGCAAAGTCCCCAAAATGAATTTGATTGTACCAAATTTTTGTGCCTTTTATGTACTAATTTTGTGCTGCAATCGAAATTTATGTGCTCTTATGGTTCAGCGAGTAATGAGAAATCAAAAGTGCTCTGCCGGCTTATCATAAAGCTAGCAGAACACCTAACTCTTTTTGCCATATCCACGAATATTATGTGCACATTATGTGCACATTATAAGTACATGAATATTATGTGCTTTACAAATATCGAAGAGCCATACCCCTATTTTTCTTAATTTCACCAGATATAGACCCTAAAAAACCCTCCGATAAGAGCACGGACCATTTTTTCCATATTCTGAAATCAAATTATTCCACATTTATGTGCTTTTTATGTGCTCTTTGAATATCCAAGAGTTAAACCACAAATACGAAAATTTCTCCAGATACCATCCCTAATAAACTCAAGCTACCCGCCAATACGGGTATGGGCTATTTTTTCGATATTGCACAATCAAATTATTTCACATTTATGTACTTTTCATGTGCTCTTCGAATATCTAAGAGTCAAACCGTAAATACGAAAACTTCTCCAGGTGCCACCTCTAAAACACCTAAGCTCCCTTCTAACAAGGTCATGAGCGATTCTTACGATTTTGCATAATGAAATTATTCTACATTCAAGTGGTTTCGTGCTTCTTGAATATATGAGAGTTAAACTGCAAATACCAAAATTTCTCCAGATACTATCCCATAAAGACCTAAGCTTCTTTAGTGCCTCTTATGTGCGTCCTTAAGTGAGTTATGTACTTTTCAAGTATCTATGAGACAAACCGATATAACGAAAATTTCTCAAGATACCGCCCTTAAAAGATCCAAACTACCTTTTAACGAGAACATGGGCTATTTCTCCGATATCGTGAAATCAAATTACACTATATTCAAGTGCCTTTCATATGCTTTTCGAATATGAAAGAGGCGAAGTGTGAACACGAAAATTTCTTGAAATACCAATCCTAAACTACCTAAAGTACCCTCTAATTAAAAAAAACAAACCGTTTTTAATATTGTAAACCCAACGTATACCATATTTGAGTGCCTTTATGTACTTATCGGAAATCTAAGAGACGAACCGCAAATATGGAAATCTTCTTGAAATACCATCTTCATAAAACCCGAGAAACCTTCTGAATAAAAAAGAGCTTTTTTATATCGTGGAAATAAATTACATCACATTAAAGTGCTTTCCTTGTGCTTTTCGAATATCTAAAAGATAAACCATAAATACGAAATCTTTTCAACATACATATAACTGATAAGAGATACAAGCTAGACTTGGGTAAGAGCATGGCCAATTTTTTAAATAGTGAAATCAAATCCCACCTGTTTTGAGTGCTTTTTATATGCTTTCAGAATTCAAGGGGGCGTACGCAATTTACGTAACGCAATTTAGGGGGAGAAAGGGCGTCCGGCCAGGGGTTACGGTCCTGCGTACGTAGGGGAAGGGTTTGCGTTACGTGACGATTTTAGAACTACCAGAAAAAGCAAAATTTCTACATGTTCAAGTTTTTTATTTAAAAACTGTGCAAATTTTTGCACAGTGTCACATGCAGAAATTTTGCAAATTTTTACACAGTGTCTTTCCCCCTTTCCCACTTTCTCCAAGCAAAAATTGGAGGATTTGGCGTTACGTAATTTGTGTACGCCCTCCAAGAGATAAACCACAAACATGTTAATTTCTCAAAATACCACAGAGAAATATTCCATCGAGTCGAATAAATATCGACGTCTGCTGCTCGCGCTCGATAAAGCCGGGAACACTCACCTTCCGAAAGGTAAGTTTATGTAACCGGAAGGTTTTGATCAACTGATTAACTGCGGTTATTGATATGTTATGGAAGATGTGTATAAGGCTGGTTTGCGGTGCAGGATCTAACAGCCGATATTATACTATCACAGTAAAATGAATTAACAAGTTTTTGCCGTCGTTTTATAGTCTTGAGGTAGTTTTGTCTAGAGCGCTTCTTTGAGGTGAGTTTTAGGATCGAATAACAAAAAAAATAAACACACACGTTTACTTTTCGTTCAAGAATATGTACAAATAAAAAAAAACGACCTCTAAAAATCCCGACCTACCCTCTAATAAAAACAGTCACCTGTTTTTCCGAAATCACGAAATCAAATAATTTCAAGCTAAATGCTTTTTCTGTAGAGGAACTCGGGGCAGGAGGAATATACAAGGTAAGATGAATCATAAGCCTAGCCACTAAACAGTATGTACGAATACAGTGCTCCCGTTGGCGATTGGAGGGGAGGTGGTGAGGTGAATGAGTGTGAAAGTATCAACTGTGGCGGAAGCATGCGTCTCGAGCGAGACAAACAATATCTTTCTTTGACCAAACGATGTAATTTTTGGTAAAGTTTAACATTGTTTCAGTTTATTTAAGTTGCTGATATTGATTAGAGTCATGTAAGTAAACACAATGAAAGTACTAATTATTAATATAATAAGAACGGTTTGTCAGAAATTTTCAAGGTCATTGCACGATTTTTTTGTTAATTCGTTAACCGTCTAATGGGGCAAGATAAATACAAGCTATCGCAAAGCCGCAATATTTCACAACGTACCACTATTTACGTTAAAAAGGGTGAATCGGAACTAGTAACTAGCATTTGGTTCCTCTTCAACCGGTGTTTCTACCAGGGGAAGGTAAAGAACTTACAAACTATCAAAATGATATGGAAGCAAAATTATTCAGACTAATCCTACAGAACTTAGACGACTGGCTGATGCAATTGATGGTATTGAGAATGAAATCACTTTTATGTGCGAAAGATGCCAATAATTCGTGTTCCATTATTATCCCAGCGCTGTTTCATCTTACCCCGTATACAGACTAAGATGGGAAAAATACAGGTTTAATTAAAAATATATATTGTATGATACAAGTCAGAAGGACTGATTCATATATGTATTGTTTTCTTTGAACATGACCCTAGGGCTATCATCTTGCCCCGACTTCCTCTCCTTCTCGAGTATCCTAGAGACGACTCGCAAATTTCATATAGGACCTTTCTGAGGAACTCAAGCTACCCTGTGATAAGAGCATGCGTCATTGATATACGGGATTTAAATTGTACCACAATCGAGTTCTTTTTACATCTATAAAATGAGCACAAGCAAATTAACTCATAAACGTCGAATAATTTGCCTTTGCGATACCGAAAAAATAGCACATACTCGTATTGGTGGATAGCTCGAATCTTTTAGGGCCAGTATCTGGAGAAATTTACGTATTTGCAGTTTGACTGCTGGGTATTCAAAGAGCACATACAAAGCACATAAATGCGGTACAATTTGATTTTGTGATATTGAAAACGGCCCTCACTGGGCGGGTAGCTTAGGTCTTGTATGGGTAGTATGTGGAGGAAAGTACGTATTTGCGATTTGACTCTTGGATATTCAAAGAGCACATAAATGTGGAATAATTTGATTTTACGATATAGGAAAAATTTGCCCTTATTGGAGCGTATCTAGAGAAATTTTCGTATTTACGGTTTGACTCTTGGATATTCAAAGAGCACATGAAAAGCACATAAATGTGCAATAATTTGATTGTGCAATATCGAAAAAAATTGCCCATACTCGAATTGACGGATAGCTCGAGTCTTTGAGGGACGGTATCTGGACAAATTTTTGTATTTGCGTTTTGACTCTTGGATATTCAAAGAGCACATGAAAAGCACATCATGTGGAATAATTTAATTGTGCAATATTGAAAAAATGGCCCATACTCGCATTGGCGAGTAGTTCGAGTCTTTCAGGGGTGGTATCTGGAGAAATTTTCGTATTTGCATTTTGACTCTTAGATATTCAAAGAGTACATAAAAAGCACATAAATGTAGAATAATTTTTTTTCAGCATATCGAAAAAATGGTCTATGCTCTTATATTAGGATTTTAAAGAGTCTATATCTCGTGAAATCAAAAAAATAGGGGTTTGGCTGTTCGATATTTGCAAAGCACATAAATATTATGTGGTTTTATTCGTGGATATGGCAAAAAATATTAGGTGCTTTGCTAGCTTGATGATAAGCCAGCGGAGCAATTCTGATTGTCCATTACTCGCTAAACGATAAGAGCACAAACATTTTTTTGGCAGCACAACATTTTGATACAAGTTCAATTTATTATGGGGACTTTGCTCCGCCAGCTTTATATAGGTCTGTGTGACCGCGTGAAACAAAGTTAAAGATGCCTATTGTCGTAAAGAAAGTATGTACTATCAATTGATCGTTTTTTTCTCGAACTCTGACATTTTTTCTCATTGGTGGGAAAGTGGTTGGAATTGCAGGGTCAAGGTAGCATATGTGTTGCGATGGGACTATACGTATCTACATACCAAATTTGAAGTGCATCCATTGAGTGGTTTTTAGGTTATGAACTAACTGACATAAAGAGACCACTTCGGACTAGTATATTAGTAGGAAGTAGGATTCGTAAACAGATTTATATGGCTGAGATAATTGTCGTCTAAATTCCTCATGATGAATATATATCATATAGGTCATATAGGTCATATTGAGTATCCGTTTGGGATTGAGTATGACAATAACGTACCCGGTGTTGAGTGGCACGCGCGGCGATCCAGTCAGCAAAGTCTTTCGATAAGTCCTCGTCTTTCATTTGGGCGTAAGCTCCGATAAGACCAACGATGAGGAGCCAGCCGACGGAAAATCGATGTGCATCCATAATTGAAACGTCAAAAATGTCAGTAGTTTGAAGAGACAATTTACGACTATAACTTGAACGAATAACTCGTCGATTGTTATTCTGCGCTGCTCTGTGTACTAATGTTCGTCCGTCGGTTGTTGGAAGCTACTGGACCTGTTAATCGTATATCGTTTCCGTTCTAGTGCTCCACTGCCTTATGAATGACAATAGCCTTCTTCTTATCTAAAAAATTCCCGCGCTAAAGACGCAGTACCGCAAAACACACTCTCGGTTCATTTCACCTTGTGGGGTCTTATTTCGCCTTAAGGCCATGTGCACCCGATTCGACCAGTACAATAGAACACGATTACAGGTGATCAGTATTCTCGAACACGGCTGTGAAGGAATGCCACGACATTTGCTCAGCCGATGGTAAACGACTAGATCAACGTCTTTCTAGATTTATTTTTTTTTTCAATTTTTAAGCAATAATGCACATTTTCTATTATCACGCGAGGCCCGTAACTAAAGTAACGAAAAATAAATGTTTCGTAGATGTGATCGTCTTACGAAGAGAATGTCGTTCCCAGAACAGAAAGGAACACTTTTGCAACCCAACCGTTTTATTATCGCGATGAATGCGGGAGATCTTTGGCTAGCTACACTTCTTAGGTACCTAAACTTCCATAATTTTGCAAAAAAACTCCAAATATAATTCCGTCGACTCGAATAAATATCGACGTCCGCTGCTTGCGCTCGATAAAGCCTGCAAACACGTGCAGAACCCACACCTTCCGCAAGGTAAGCCCCTACGTAACCAGAAGGTTTTGATCAATCTGATGAAATGCGGTTATGCATACGTTATGGAAGATGGGTGTGAGGCTGGTTTCCGGTGCAGGATCTGCCAGCCGATATTATGCTATCACAGTAGAGAGTATAAAATTAATAAACAAGTTTTTGCCGTTGGTTTATAGTCTTGAGGTAATTTTGTCTAGAGCGCTGTTTTGAAGGTGAGCTTCAGGATCGAAAAACTAAAAAAATACACATGCTTACTGATCCTTCAAGAATATGTACAAGTAAAACAAAAATATTATTAACTCCTTTTGTAAGTTTGTTTACAACGGTGTGCGAAAAACGCCTCCATGTGACGTACCAGATGAAGCAAAATACAGAAAATTTACAAATCGTCGGCTTAACTTTGATTATCAATTTCTCCTATTTTTCTGATGATTCTAAGAATTATACAAAAAAATGTGACCTCAATTCTGCTACCAACGTGGAAAAACTATCGTCTGAAGGTGTATGCCAAATCTGAGCTTGATCGGCCAATTGGTTATCGAGATATTGTGGTTGCTGCTTTGTAAAGCGCAGTTTCGAGAAACCCGAGTTTAAAGTCCCTGCCCCTCGTCCGCACTCGCGGAGCGTACTCCTTATAACTTCTATAACTCACTGTCAGCTAATATTCTGAGCAAGGCCGTCGCCGGCGGGTGGGAAGGGGCGGGGGGGGGGTAGCTGCCCCCATAAAGATAAGAAAAAATGTATACAACGGTCTAAAATGTTTACAATTCATATTTTACCCATCCCCTCTTTCCCATCTTGCGCTTCTCCCCCTAGCTGATTCACCCAATACACTCGGGTACCCGATCCACTCGGGTACCCGATCCACTCGGGTACCCGATCCACTCGGGTACCCGATCCACTCGGGTACCCGATCCACTCGGGTACCCGATCCACTCGGGTACCCGATCCACTCGGGTACCCGATCCACTCGGGTACCCGATCCACTCGGGTACCCGATCCACTCGGGTACCCGATCCACTCGGGTACCCGATCCACTCGGGTACCCGATCCACTCGGGTACCCGATCCACTCGGGTACCCGATCCACTCGGGTACCCGATCCACTCGGGTACCCGATCCACTCGGGTACCCGATCCACTCGGGTACCCGATCCACTCGGGTACCCGATCCACTCGGGTACCCGATCCACTCGGGTACCCGATCCACTCGGGTACCCGATCCACTCGGGTACCCGATCCACTCGGGTACCCGATCCACTCGGGTACCCGATCCACTCGGGTACCCGATCCACTCGGGTACCCGATCCACTCGGGTACCCGATCCACTCGGGTACCCGATCCACTCGGGTACCCGATCCACTCGGGTACCCGATCCACTCGGGTACCCGATCCACTCGGGTACCCGATCCACTCGGGTACCCGATCCACTCGGGTACCCGATCCACTCGGGTACCCGATCCACTCGGGTACCCGATCCACTCGGGTACCCGATCCACTCGGGTACCCGATCCACTCGGGTACCCGATCCACTCGGGTACCCGATCCACTCGGGTACCCGATCCACTCGGGTACCCGATCCACTCGGGTACCCGATCCACTCGGGTACCCGATCCACTCGGGTACCCGATCCACTCGGGTACCCGATCCACTCGGGTACCCGATCCACTCGGGTACCCGATCCACTCGGGTACCCGATCCACTCGGGTACCCGATCCACTCGGGTACCCGATCCACTCGGGTACCCGATCCACTCGGGTACCCGATCCACTCGGGTACCCGATCCACTCGGGTACCCGATCCACTCGGGTACCCGATCCACTCGGGTACCCGATCCACTCGGGTACCCGATCCACTCGGGTACCCCATCCACTCGGGTACCCGATGTTCGGGTCCGGTCCGGTACCCGACGGGTTACGTTTTTGCATTACCAGCCACTATCGGATACCCGATTTTGGTAATCGGGTACTCTCAAATTTTTGGTACTCGTAAACGTCGAGTACTCTTAAACTTCGAATATTCGTAGACGACTCGGAGATCCGCATCTATTATTTATAATTATTTTTATTTTTATTTGGGTGTATTGACCAAATAATGTGAGAAAATGAAAACTCGATGAAGGCGATAAAACGAATAAATGATAATACTGTAAAAAATCTTTTTTCGTCTCACTTTTTTATCCTGTGTGTGTGTGTACGTCCGTGCGAGGGTGTGTGTGTGTTTGTGTGCGTGCGTGCGTGTGTGTGTGTGTGTGTGTGTGCGTGCGTGCGTGCGTGCGTGCGTGTGTGTGTGTGTGTGTCTGCGTGCGCGCGCGCGCGTGTGTGTGTGTGTGTGTGCGTGCGCGCGCGTGTGTGTGTGTGTTTGCTACGCCGACCGCGTGCAAAAAGAACGAATCCATTCTCGCACGCCGATCGGTCGTACGCAAGCACCTTACATCTATGTGTATATCGCACAATTCACAAAACTATGCGTAGCGACCATGGTACGCTTATATTGGAAACATGCGCTCGCTCGGCAGGAGAGCGGTGAAACTTTGTTGCATTTTACATTGTATATGCAGCCATCGAAGCGATTTTTTTTCGACGACGGCCACAACTAAAAGTCTCAGGCATTTTCCCATACTTTTTTAATTCATTTAAACAAATAAGCTCGAGCACAATTTGTAACATCGATGCCGCTTATCGTTAACGATATCGATCCTTACCAAAATTTCGATCGACCGAAATTGCTCGAAACTCACTCTACAAAAGAGTGGTAAAATTTTACAATGCTCATTATTTAAACAAATGCGTTCAGCATTTTTATCTCTGCCAGGGTTCATATCTGGCAGCATTTTTGCTGGTCAGCTTCTCGAACAATCAAGATCGCTAGCCTCACTTTACGAAAGAGCGGTGAAATTTTGCGATCGCGCATTGTTTAAACAAATGCCCTCGAATCGATTTTTTTGTGGACGGCGATCATCGGTGGAAATTTCTTTATGATTGAACTTTCTGGCAAACGGGGTTGGCCAGAGATTCGTATGGTGGAAGGGTGCTAGCTTTTCCCCATTCTTTTTTAATTAATTTAAGCAAATAAGCTCGAAGACTATTTGGCATCTCGATGTCGCTCATCGTCGACGAATTCGATCTCCGCTAAAATCTCTAGTCACGACCAAGATCGTTCGAGACTCACTCTACAAAAGAGTTGTAAAATTTTACAATGCTCTTTGTTTAAACAACTGCGATCGGCATTTTTTTCTCTGCCATGGCTTATCTTCGGCAGGTTGTCTGCGGCCGACCAAATTCGCGAGCGAACGAGATCGACCGGGTCTCACTCTGCAAAAGAGTGGTAAATTTTTATTATTACTAAATTATTACTAATTATGCTAAAAAAAAATCGTTTAGCATTTTTTCTCTCTGTCGGAATTCATCTTCGGCAGGTTTCTCCAAAGATCGAATTTTCTAGCAATGACGATCGGAGAAGTCTCGCGCTAGAGAAGAGCGGTAAAATTTTACTATCGCGAATTATTTTGAGGCTATCGGTGTAAAATTTTCGAAAAATCGTTTTGTTGAAACCACGTTTTCGAAATCGGGACGCAGCAGAACTCGAACAATTTTCGTCCAATCGATCAATCCAATTTCTTCAATTTTTCAAAGTGTTTTTTAAAGCGCTGTATCAATGTGAAAAATGGTCGCATCGAGATGAAAAAAAGCATTATGAAGCTTCAAGTTTCTAGTTTCGAGATCTGTCGTTAGAACAAATTTGTGAGCTACTGTAATCGCGCAATAATTAAAAAATTGCGCGAGAAAATATTTTTCCAAATGTTTTGGGTTTTTTTCAAGGGTCCACGCGCTCGAGAATGATATTTCAGTTAAATATATGTATAGGTCAGTTAGCTTGTTTATTCAGCTTCAATTTGTTTTGTTGTCTCGCTACGTCAATTTTTTTGCTGAGATATCCGACTTTGAATGTAAAAAGATCCTTTCGTCTTCGATCACCGTTTTCTCAGCAACTAATGATTGCACGGGCAGCTTTGAAAATATAAATAAATTTGCTACACAACCCTTTCGTGGAATTTTTATAAAAAAACATTTTTTCACCATTAATATTAATTTGAAAAAGGTTAAAAAAATGACTCTTTATGGTTTTTCAGTAAATGTACTACTACTTTATATATTATAGTAAATGTACAATACTTTAAGTATTGATGGAAAGACTAACGTTGCCCGGTTGTTTTTCTGCTTAATGTACCCCCAATAGCCCTGTAAATTTTGAATTTGATCCATCGAACCATTTTTTCGGTTCGATTCTTCAAAGTTTTACAAAACAAAGGAAGAAGTGTATTGTTCTTAAACATCGTGTAACCATCATCAGAATGAAAAAAACCAATTTTCTTCGACTTTTTTACAACTTTGCTCTAGTTGATTTTTAAAGTCAAGAAAAAAAAATTCGGAAAATTTCAATTTTTTTTTCTTCCAATTTGTCAAACATTTCAGAAAACAATACTGACTCATTTTTACACGATTCGACCTTTGCGCACCATAATTTCACTCATCTTGAATTGCATTAATTAAAAGTTGATACCCCCAAGCTGTATTCACTAGTCGATCTGAGAATTTGTATGAGATGAATTCTCGATATTTTCTGCGAAGGTTATTAGGGGTACAAAAAAAACTTTCTTTCAAAACTGATCTTTTTTTAAAGAAAAAATCAATTAACATTTTTTTTATCTAATCTTTTTTGGTAATTTTGTTCTACGTTTTCGTAAAAAAATTAATCTAAAGTTTTTGTAAACTTTAACTTTTTTCAATTTTTGTTCATGCCCAGTTTGAAAAAAAACTGTTTTCTGGAACGCTAATAACCTTCGTAAAAAATATCAAGAGTTAATCGCATAAATGTTCTTAGATCGACTATTGAATACAGTTTGGGGTAATCAACTTTTAATTAATGCAATTAAACATGAGTGAAATTATAGTGCGCAAATGCCGAATCGGGTTAAATATGAGTCAGTATTGTTTCCTGGAATCTTTTACGAAGTTAAAAGAATTTTTTTTTTAATTGAAATTTTTAGAATTTTTTTTTCTTAAGTTTAACAAGAAACTAGTGCAAATTTGTGAAAAAAGTCGAAGAAAATTGGTCTTTCCATTTTGATGATGATTACACGGTGTTTAGAAACAATACACTTGTGCCTTTTATTGTTCTATGAAACATTGATCAATCAGTCCGGAAAAACGGTTCGATGGATCAATTTGAAAATTAACAGGGCTATTGGGGCTACATTACGCTTGAAAAAAAAAAACGCGGCAACATTAGTATTTCCATCAATATTTGTAAGGTAGTAGTAGATTTACTAACAAACTATAAAAAGTCACTTTTTGTCCTTTTTCAAATTAATGTTAAGGGTGAAAAAATGTTTTTCTGAAAGATCAACGAAAGGGGCTGGTGGGAAATTTATTAAAGTTTTCGAAGCTGCCTTTTAATTCACGTTGCAATCTTTGGTTGCTGAGATATCGATGATCAAAGACAAAAGGATCTTTGTTCATTTAAAGTCGGATATCTCATCAAAATATTGACGTAGAGAGACAAAGAAACCAAATTAAAGCTGAATCAACAAGCTAACTGACTTATACATTGAGTTACGTGGAAAAAAAATTAACTAACCCGTGAAACCTTAACAAAAACAAATAAATTTGGCAATCTTTTTCCTCCGCTATTCTTATGATAGCGCAATAACCGCAGCTCACAAAAAAAAATTGGCCAAAAAACCGCGAAACTAGAAACTTGAAGCTTCAAAGGCTTCTTTATCTTCATGCGACCATTTTTCACATAGATACAGCGCTTCAAAAAACACCCCAAAAAATGAAGAAATTTTCTGTTCCTTTAGTTTTTTGAGTAGTATATAAAAATTATGATTGAAAACACGTACTTTTTTTAAAACTCGTTACTATTTTTTTTAAATTATTTTGAATTTTCTCCCCGTGCTTGACTTCTAAAACTAACATAATTAACGAAAATATTTCACTCTTAGTTCCACGATTAAATTTACGATCGTTCTACTGCGCTCCGCGGAGAGAGTATGAGGTCGAAGTTTGTATCGTTGGAACGCAACGAAAATTAATATTTGTAAATTCCTTTAATTTATTTTGGCAAACTTTGATTACAAAAATCTTCTAACCATTTTTTAAGATGTTTATTTAGCGATCTACAAAATGAATCTTTTTATAAAAGATTTTCTATAACAATAAGAATATTAAAAATAAAATGTAAGCAAGAGCTTTCGTTGCGTTCCAACGATGCAAACTTCAACAGCATGGAGAGGATTGACTGAAAACCAGTAGTGCTATAGCAACTCGTGCACTACGATTTTCTATTCTTTTGACAAATAAACTCTTTTTACATAATTCAATACATACCTAATAAAGCCTAAAAGTTCGTTTGACCATGTATTTTATTGCTGTCTTAAAAAAAAATCTTTAAATAACGGTCGAAAATGGGCAGTGATGGTGGTGTCCTCCTTCCTTGACACACTGCGTCATTTTGACCTGAACGAATTTGAAATAAAATGCCGACTTTCCCAAAATTCAAAGTTTTCAATAATTTTTACAACAATTCAACTTTAGGCTTTCCGAGTTGCTAAAGACTTGCCCTGTGGTAAGGTGGTGACATCTTACCAACGGTTTAAATACATTTAAACAAATACCTCGACCACGATTCATATACGCTTTGTCCACCGCTCGCCTCACAAAGGCATGGGTACGGTGCTGATGCCATCAGACGACGGAGATTTAGCCCGGACAGTGGCTTATTCTCCTCGAAAAGTTTCATCAGAAATATTTTGTCCATAGTCCACCAGGGAACGGAGAAGAAACTCTGCATTACGCTGGTTTTTCCTCGAAACACAATTTTTCAAAACGGCACGCAGCATAACTCCAACAATTTTAATTATTTTCACTCCAATTTTTGAGTACATGTTTAAAATAACTTTCCAAAGAGAAACACGTACGGGATTTTCTATGAGTTAGTTATAACATTAGTTATTACCAAATGGTTCTCCCTTTTTTCTGTCGATAATTAAGTTTTTGGTTTAATGCTTCCCAATTACACAAAAATTAATATTTTCACAATCCTCTACGTATTTCTCTAGCTATACTCGTGTAAATTAATAGAATTTTTTAAATTTTATTCTAAACTCAAATTTGCGTCAGCTATACTGCGTACCGCAGAGCGTCTCAAATTCAACATGCCTCGCCAGAATGGCTCCAGCGTCACCTTTCGGCATAATTTTTTAATATAAATTTCATTTTGTTCACTCGAAAATATGACTAATAACATCCTTGAATATTAATATTCTCTTATTTGTCCTACAAAAAAAATCGCGAAATATCACTCAATTTTGGATGTTTACAGTGGTGTAAGCCCTCATGGTAAAACGAGCGTGCGCTCTTGAAGTTCTATCGATTTTGTTCAAATTTAAACCAGACATTGTTCATATCGTTATGCAAGTTTGAATGAAATTTCAGAACAGTTGACTATTTAGATAGGGAGATAATGGATTTTTTAATAGCAACTTTTAAAACTGCAGGGTCTGCATTGGCCGAAAGTCAGGTCACATGATTCGGCGTACCATCGTATTGGGTTAGTAATTTTGAAAAAAAATATGATTAGATAGCAAACTAGTTAGGGAACGAGTGAAAACAGTTTGGATTGTCTTTACTGTTCAGTTTTGCTAAAGACGATCAGCAACGACAGAATAACTCTTGGTAAAAAATATTTGTCCCCTATAATAAGAAGACATTATGCAATACCGTAGAACAGTATTGTTCAATATTTCGAGAAAAAAGATAATCATCGTGTTCCTAAAGTTAAAAACTTTTAACGTAAAAAAAATATTTGCGTTATAAACATTAATATGTTATATTGCTTATGTTATTGCATTTTGTCTTTTTATAGAGGACAAATATTTGTTACGGAAAATTACTCTGTCTAAATTTCAATGCAGACCCTACAGTGTTAAAAGTTGCAATTTTAAAACCCATTATCTCCGAATTTAAATAGCCGACTGTTCTGAAATTTCACTGAAATATGCAAAATTATACAAACATTGTCTGGTTAAAATTTGAACACAATCTATAAAAATCAAGAGCACACGCTTGTTCTACCTTAACGTGTTCAACCGTTGACCATTCAATTTTGATCGGCTGGAGGTTTGGACCCGTCGGCTCTGAGTATGAGATGACGGTAGCCGTATCCATTGAGATGCAAGAAGGCCCTAGCGTCCTCGCCCTTTGTTTTGAAACGTACATACGTAAGCGAAAAGCCTTGCACAGATTGGTGGTGCGATCCATGGCGAGATATTGTTCCTTGAGGTCAACCTCGCTGGTGCTCTCTGAGAGATTGGAGACAGCGGTGATATCCTCGCGACACTGGGACTGTATATTGTGGTCGCGAGGATTGACGCGGTTTCTCATCCTCGGCAGTACGTACTTGCTGCCCTGGATAAATCCAATGGTCCATCTAGATGGTAAAGCCGACGCTACATTAGTTCTGGTTCCTACATAACAGCCCAGGTACCGAACCTACTACCTGTGTGTGTACGGTATCGGTACCAGTTAGTATGGTGAGGATACAGAATTGGTATATTTTACTATTGCACAGTGTACCGGTACCATTCTAGTAACACGTACATTTGCGTGTAGCGGTGTACTACCGTACAGGTACACCGTAGGGTCATTTTGAAATTTTTACATAAATGTAGCAAAAATGTACCAACAAAGCTCAAAATATCAGGTACCGGAGCGAGCGTTCAGTTTATCCGTTTTCTCACTGGCGGCGCGCAGCTCACTTCGTCCTGTTTTTACCGACCGCGCTCGCCTCCTTCCGGAACAATTTATTTTTTGACAGGTCGAAAGCCGGAGCTGTAACCTCGCACATTCGTTCGAATTATATTTCATACGATGTGTGTGATAGAGTGTGATGTAGAATGTGAATAGTGTGTGATAGAGTGGAGTTTGTTTTCGTCGCGTTTTGGTGAGTTTTTTTTGCTGTGAAGAACGCCTCAGGACGCCGGCACACCACCGACGAGAAATCCCGACAATAAAATAATCGACGACAAAACCGCCGTGGCCGATTACACGAGGAAGATCGAGGAACATAGTGATAGCGAGAAGCCGAAGGAAAAAACACCGGAACTCAAGGTACGTAGTACGTGTTATAACCTCAAAATCTCAATTTACGTACTTTGTAATTTGCCACGATCTTCCCTCGCATTGCTTTCCCGCTCGCCGATGTGTCAAATAGCCAACGGCTCCGATGCAAGAAACCCAAGTTTATTTGCTCTTCGCAGAAATACCTCGGTATTCATTCGTGAAAAAATCGCAGATAGCGTATTTCCGATTTCCTGAGCAGTGTGCGATCAAAATGAGGCACGAAAGTTCAGCACCCTTTGCCTACGAGCGCTGAACTGTCACGTCTCAAACACGGATAATTTGTGGACCTGTGGCGATTCCTCGATAGCTTCACCCTGATGACCGAGCGTACTATTGGTATGGCGTACAAAGATAGAAGACCCTCGGTGTACCTGTACAGTAGTACACCACTACACGCAAATGTACGTGTTATTAGTACGGTACTGGTACACTGTACAATAATGAAATATACCGGTTCCGTATCCTCACCATACTAAACTGGTACCGATAACGTACCAGTACCTGGTACGTTATCCTACCTACCTACGTTATCCTATACCTGGTACAGTACGGTACCTGGGCTATCATGTAGAAAACAGAACTAATGTAGCGTCGATTTACCATCTAGATTGACCATCGGATTTATCCAGGGCAGCAAGTACGTACTGCCGAGGAGAAACCGCATCAAACGTCGAGGCCACAGCTTACAGTCCCAGTGTCCGCGAGGATATCACCGCTGTCTCCGATCTCTCCGAGAGCACCAGCGATGCTGATCTCAAGGAACTCGTTGAACCCTTTGGCTTCGCTCAGAAACAATATCTCACCATGGATCGCACCACCAATCTCTGCAAGGTTTTTCGCTTACGTATGTACGTTTCAAAACGAAGGGCGAGGACGCTAGGGCCTTCTTGCATCTCAATGTTTACGGCTACCATCATCTCATACTCAGAATCGACGGGTCCAAACCTCCAGCGCAACAGAATCGAATGGTCAACGGTTGAACGCGTTAAGGTAGAACAAGCGTGCGCTCTTGATTTTTATAGATTTTGTTCAAATTTTAACCAGACATTACTCGTATCATTATGCATATTTCAGTGAAATATCAGGTCAGTCGACTATTTAGATTCGGAGATAATGGATTTTAAATGTGCACCTTATAACACTGTTGGGTCTGTATTGAAATTTAGACAGAGTAATTTTCCGTGAACAATATTTGTCCTCTATAAAAAGACACAAGGCAATAACATAAACAATATAAAATATTGATGTTTAGAACGCAAATCTTTTTCTTCACGTTAAAAGTGTTCAACTTTAGGAACACAATAATTATCTTTTTTATCGAAATATTGAACGATGCTGTTCTGCGGTGTTGCGTAATGTCTTCTTATTATAGGGGATAAATATTTTTTACCGAGAGTTGTTCTGTCGTTACTGAACATCTTTAGCAAAACTGAATAGTAAAGACAATTCAAACTTTTCCACTCGTTCCCTACCTAGTTTGCTATCTAATCGTATTTTGTTTTCAAAATTCATAAACACAATAGAATGGTACGCCGAATTATGTGACCTGACTTTCGGCCAATGCAGACCCTGGAGTGTTAAAAGTTGCTATTCGAAAATCCATTATCTCCCTATCTAAATAGTCAACTGTTCTGAAATCACTCAAACTAGCATAATAATATGAACAATGTCTGGTTAAGATTTGAACAAAATCGATAGAAATCAAAAGCGCATGCTCGTTTTACCATAAGGGCTTACACCACTGTAAACGTCAAAAATTGAGCGATATTTTGCAATTTTTTTTTGTAGAAGGAGAAATAAGAGAATATTAACATTCAAGGATGTTATTAGCCATATCTTTCAAGTAAACAAAATGAAATTTATATTAAAAAATTATGCCAAAAGGTGATGCTGGAGCCATTCTGGCGAGGCATGTTGAATTTGAGACGCTCTGCGGCACGCAGTATAGCTGACGCAAATTTGATTTTAGAATAAAATAAAAAATTCTATTAATTTACAGGAGTATAGCTAGAGAAATTCGTAGAGAATTGTAAAAATATTATTTTTTGTGTAATTGGTAAGCATTAAACTAAAAACTTAATTTTCGACAGAAAAAAAGGACAATCATTCGGTAATAACTAATGTTATAACTAACTCATACAAAACCTGTACTTATTTCTCTTCGGAATGTTATTTTCAACATGTACTCAAAATTGGGAGAGAAAATGATAAAAATTGTTGGAGTTATGCTGCGTGCCATTTCGAAAAATTGTGTTTCGAGAAAAACGGTCGATGTTGATTTTTCCCCATATTATAGATGGTTCAAAGCATCGTTTAAGTCAAGTAACAAAAAAACAATTTTTCTTACACTCTACAGTGGTGTGACCCCTTAGATGGGAGTACACGGTGACGATTTTTTTCAACAATCTTGAAAAACGGTTGGAGAATTATCGTAAACAAAGGTTGCCGAAATATAAAAAAAGACTTAACAAGACCCCTCCCGTTGATTTTTGTGATTTTTTTCACCCTTAACCGTTATTTGGTAAAGGACAAAAAATCACTTTTTCTGGATTTTCAGTAAATCTACCACTCGTTACAAATATTGATGCAAAGACTAATGTTGTCGCGTTTTTTTTTTCAGCTCGATTTATCCCCAATACCCCTGTTAGTCTGCAAATTGATTCATCGAACCGTTTTCCATCAAAAGTTAATTGAAGTTTTACAAAACAATTAAAGGAACAAGTGTATTATTCCTAAACATCTTGTAACCATCATCAAAATAAAGATACTAATTTTCTTCAACTTTTTTCACAACTTGGCACCCGTTGCTTGTTAAATATAAGAAAAAAATTCGAGAGATGGACATTTTTTTTTAATTTGTAAAATATTTCAGGAAATAATACTGACTCATTTTTTACACGATTCGGCCTTTGCGCTCTTTAATTTCACTCGTCTTTAATTGCATCAATTAAAGTTGATACTCCCAAGCTGTATTTAATAGTCGATCTGAGAACATTTATGCAATTAATTCTCAATATTTTCTACGAAGGTTATTAGGGTTATGGAAAACAATCTTTTTTTCAAAACTAGGCATGATCAAAAATTGAAATTGTTTACAAAAAGATTAGATTAATTTTTTTTTACCAAAACGTAGAAAAAATTGACCAAAAAAGATTAGTTTTTGAAAAAAATTGTTCATTGGTTTTTCCTTCGAAACAAGAGATCATTTTTGAAAAAAGTGTTTTTTGTATCCCTAATAACCTTCGCAGAAAATATCAACAGTTAATGGCATACGAGTTCTCAGATCGACTAGTGAATACCGCTTAGGGGTATCAACTTTTAATCAATGCAATTAAAGATAAGTGAAATTATGGTGCGCAAAAGCCGAAGCGTGGCAACAACGAGACACCATTGTTTCCTGAAAAATGTTACAAATTTAAACAGATTAGAATTTTTTTATTTCTCAATTTGTTTTCTTAAACTTAACAAGCAACTACTGCAAAGTTCTAAAAATAGTCGAAGAAAATGGGTGTTTTCATTTTGATCATGATTACACGATGTTTAGGGACACTTGTTCCTTTAATTCTCTTGTAAAACTTTGATCGATCGGTCCGGAAAAACGGGTGGGTGGATCAATTTGAAAATTTACACGGCTATTGGGGGTACATTAAGCTGAAAAATAAACGTGGCGACATTAGTCTTTCTACCAATATTTGTAATGGAGTAGTAGATTTACTGAAAAACCATAAAATGTTTTTTTTGTCCTATTTTTCATACTACTGTTGATAGTACTGGTTAATGGATGACCTCTAAACAATTCGCGATAGTAACATTTTACAGCTCTTCTGTAGAGCGAGACTTCTCCGATCGTCATTGCTAGAAAATTCGATCTTTGAGAAACCTGCCGAAGATGAATTCCGGCAGAGAGAAAAAATGCTAAACGAATTTTTTTGTAGCGTAATTAGTAATAATTTAGTAATAATAAAATTTTACCACTCTTTCGCTGAGTGAGACCCGGTCGATCTCATTCGCTAGCGAATTTGGTCGGCCGCCGATAGCCTGTCGAAGATAAGCCATAGCAGAGAAAAAAATGCCGATCGCAATTGTTTAAACAAAGAGCATTGTAAAATTTTTAAAGTTTCCAAGAATTTTTTAAAAGTACTTCCAAAAAAACGATTTTTCGAAAATTTTACACCGATGACCTCTAAACAATTCGCGATAGTAAAATTTTACCGCTCTTCTGTAGAGCGAGACTTCTCCGATCGTCATTGCTAGAAAATTCGATCTTTGGAGAAACCTGCTGAAGATGAATTCCGGCAGAGAGAAAAAATGTTAAACGAATTTTTTTAGCATAATTAGTAATAATTTAGTAATAATAAAATTTTACCACTCTTTCGCAGAGTGAGACTCGGTCGATCTCATTCGCTCGCGAATTTGGTCGGCCGCAGACAACCTGCCGAAGATAAGCCATGCCAGAGAAAAAAATGCCGATCGCAATTGTTTAAACAAAGAGCATTGTAAAATTTTTTAAGTTTCCAAGGATTTTTTTAAAGTGCTTCCAACAAAACGATTTTTCAAAAATTTTACACCGATGACCTCTAAACAATTCGCGATAGTAAAATTTTACCGCTCTTCTGTAGAGCGAGACTTCTCCGATCGTCATTGCTAGAAAATTCGATCTTTGGAGAAACCTGCCGAAGATGAATTCCGGCAGAGAGAAAAAATGCTAAACGATTTTTTTTTAGCATAATTAGTAATAATTTAATAATAATAAAATTTTACCACTCTATCGCTGAGTGAGACCCGGTCGATCTCGTTCGCTCGCGAATTTGGTCGGCCGCAGACAACCTGCCGAAGATACGCCATGGCAGAGAAAAAAATGCCGATCGCAATTGTTTAAACAAAGATCACTGTACATTTTTTGAAGTTTCCAAGGATTTTTTAAAAGTGCTTCCAACAAAACGATTTTTCGAAAATTTTACACCGATGACCTCTAAACAATTCGCGATAGTAAAATTTTACCGCTCTTCTGTAGAGCGAGTCTTCTCCGATCGTCATTGCTAGAAAATTCGTTTCTTGGAGAAACCTGCCGAAGATGAATTCCGGCAGAGAGAAAAAATGCTAAACGTATTTTTTTATCTGCAGTAATAATAAAATTTTACCACTCTTTCGCAGAGTATGGTGGAGTGAGTCTCGAGCGATCTCGGTCGTGACTCGAGATTTTAGCAGAGATCGAATTCGTCGATGACGAGCGACAACGAGATGCCAAATAGTCTTCGAGCTTATTTGTTTAAATTAATTAAAAATGAGTGGGGAAATGCTAGCACCCTTCCACCATGCGAGTCTCTAGCAAACCCTGTTTGCTAGAAAGTTCAACCATAAAAAGAAATTTCCACCGATGGCCGCCGTCGACAAAAAAATCGAATCGAAGGCATTTGTTTAAACAATGCGCGATCGAAAAATTTCACCGCTCTTCCGTAGAACGAGGCTAGCGATCTTGATTATTCGAGAAGCTGACCAGCAAAAATGCTGCCTAATATGAACCCTGGCAGAGATAAAAATGCTGAACGCATTTGTTTACATAATGAGCATTGCAAAATTTTACCACTCTTTCGTAGAGTGAGTTTCGAGCAATTTCGGTCACATCGAAATTTTGGCAGGGATCGAAAACGATAAGCGGCATCGATGTTACAAATTGTGCTCGAGCTTAATTGTTTAAATGAATTAAAAAAGTATGGGGAAATGCCTGAGTCTTTTGGTTGTGGCCGTCGTCGAAGAAAAATCGATTTGATGGCTGCATATACAATGTAAAATGCAACAAAGTTTCACCGCTCTCCTGCCGAGCGAGCGCATGCTTCCCATACAAGCGTACCGTGATCGCTACGCATAGTTGTGTGAATTGTGTGATACGCACATAGATGTAAGGTGCTTGCATACGACCGAACGGCGTGCGAGAACGGATTCGTTCTTTCTGCAACGCGGTCGGCGTAGCAAACACACACACACACACACACACACACACATACACACGCGCGCGCGCTCAGCGATCGCCGTTTATTTGGCTTCGACTCTTCGCCCCAGTGCGAAGCATCGATACCGAATTCGCGATCGCTGCGCTATCCGTCGGTAGCGACTCGTAGCTACAAACTACGAGATCTGCGCTACCGACGTAACGAGAGGCCGCGTCGAAATTTTCTGACGTGTGGCACATGGCCTTAACGACGATTAGATAAACCCCGAGTTTTACAAAGTGCTTCTCGCAATTCTACTTAATTCGAAACGTTCTCGAGGTCTTCTTGGCTTTCTCGAAACTCTTGACGATTAGTTTGATCCGATGTTGAAAAAGCCAAAAATCAGCGGTCAACAAGACGTCGAAAAATACGCTAGTTATCTCGGCATAGTCAACGATTACGGATATCGGTGTTTCGGCGGAAAGCGACATTTTTCTTCGTTCGACGAAAAAGAAAAAAAACGTGCAACAAGAAACTGTGCCAAACAGATAAGAGTAACAAAGACTCAGGCGTGAAAACTTCAATTGATTGCTTTCCGATAATGTTAATGGGTTGATGCCGAGAAATTTTCCCCGATAGTACAAAGTGCGGAAACGTTGCGAGTACGAGTCAAAAACATTTCACGAAACGATCACGTAGCGTGAAATGTTTTTGACTCGTCGATATTTTCTCATAACTGATCAAAATGGCGACTCCACCGTTGATGATGGACTGTTATTTCATTCTGTTGGGGCATAAACATCACCGCCACCGCCACTTCTCCCCACCCACTTCTTTCATCGGCATAATGGTAATTGATGGGTTCCGATCGTGTAATATCGTAGGTATTATGCATTTAGATATCGAGACTGGACTTGTCGTTTTTTTTTTGTTTCGATTACTTATCTGTTTAGTGTGAAACACTGAGCCGCTGGAAAATTTACGCTGCTTTAAAGGAGTTTCCAGACAATTGACGATATTTTAGAATTTGATTCAAATGTATACAGAAAATTGTTTATCATATACTGAAACCACCCTCCAAATTTTTTATCGATCGTCTAAGCCGTTTCTATACAATTTGGAATTTAAGAAACACTTTTTAACAGGCAGTGCTGCACACGAGCGGTGAAAAAAAAAGTTCAAAATATTATGAAAAACCGTTACATCACTCAGTACATTATGACACTGATGATGAAATTGTCATAAAGTACTGAGTGACAAATAGCTCACAACAGTGCATTATGACACTTTTAACTTCCTTTACATGGTGACTATTAGGCATCTCCCTGTGTCGGAAAGTGTTTTTCAATTGTAAATTTTATAGAAACGGTGTAGACGATCGACGAGGAATTTAGAGTATGGAGGAATATTCAGTATGTGACAGAGAAATTACCGTATAAATTTAAATAAAATGGTAACATATCATCAATTGTCCCGAAACTCCTTAACGATGACCCCATTTTTACCGGAAATAAAAAAAAAAAGAAAAGCGTTAGGCACGAATAGAACTGCAAAAGTCGATAATGCAGTTCCAAAAATGTTGAATAAACCAAAGAAGAATTCTAGTCCCACGGCTGGAGAGAGATTTCAAAATGTTTCTCCATTGCAAAAATGACATCGAAGTTCGATTCATTCAAATTTGTTGAGCAAGCGTTTCGGTACTCCACAACTTACGTAGAATGAAGTACGTATTGTTAAATTTATTTGGAGAAAAAAAAGGGGAAGCGCCTTGAGCGTGAATCCTGAAAAAAGTCATTTTCCATGGACGTCAACGGCGGAGAAAAAGTTTTCTCGGCAGTTTAATCAGCCTGTTTTGAACCAGTTCTTATGATGAATCAATACTTGATACATAATACGTTCCCATCAAGGTAACACGCTCAAAAGTGCCACGAGCATACAGAGGATCGAACTAATTAATTCCGTGCAATATTTTCTTTGTAATATTGATTACTTTCGATGAACGGTAAATTGCCACCCACGCGTTGTACACATAACCGGATAAATCAATTGCAAAATCGTAGCATTATCATCAGGTACGATGTGGCTGTTGTTATAGTCTGCAATTTAAAAGCACTTTATGCGTGAATATATTTTTTTATTATATGGCCGGGTTGTCGACAGTAGACCAGGTGATATACGTTTTGAACTTAATCTGTAAACGAAAAAACTATCCAATGCAAGTGTGCAATTTCTAATACGAGAGAAAAATACAATCATCGTTAATATTCGCGTCGGTATAATTGAGAAAAACAAAAAAAAATGCTTACCGTAACTTTTCAGTTGTTACAAAAATGTTCACACTTATTCAACATCGCATGAAGAAGATTTCCCGTTTCGTTTGCCTACGAATGTGAAGGCAGCATTTTGATAAAACTTCGGCGGAGATATGAAACAATCTTAATGATAATTTAAAAAAAATTCAATTCGTGGGTATCGCCCCCCCCCCCCCCCCGCCTGCGAATCTGAAATTTCGCACAAACCTTCCTTTTGATATTATAAGTAATATTCCTTCTTTTTAATACTATATTTAATTTTAAAAAAAGTGATGGTGACGTGACTTTTTAATACTATATTAAATAAAAAAGGGATGGCGACGCGCAATAGTTTTTGGGTTTGGGTTTATTTGGGTTTGTTTGTATGGACAAAACGTTTTGCAAGCGATGACATCTTACGACTAGGTATTAGTGTATAAAATAAAAAAACAGATGTCGCTATAGAAAATCTCGAGATAGTCCACTATCCGATAGTTGGGAACTATCCGATATATCATGCTTCTCCCCTACTTTCGTTACTTATTTCCAAGTTACTAGGAAAAAGATTCATAGCCTCAGTTCTTCTTCTCTTTCCTACTGTGGCACTGTCCCCAGGTCTAGTACTTTCGCTACATTTAAGGGGTGAGATGCAGTCAGAGGCGTAAAAAAACGAGCGTTTTCAATAATTTTTTTTATATTATTTAAGTTTCTTTTACGAAAGTGGTTACACAAACTTTGTATGTTATATTTCAATTTAACTTGTACAAATTTTCAAAGAAAAATGTTGATTATTTATAAAAATATCGCCATCTTTGTCGGACCCCCTTCGGCATGTAGTGTTTTGCGGTGACCAACAAACCAAAAAAAAATCGGTTGCCTGTAAAGTCGGTTTACTGACGATAGTTGAACGTGACAACGTCATAAGAAAATACTGATGGAATGGTTTCATTTTTCAAAAGAAAATTTTAATTTTGTTTGTTTGATAGATATTTTGTATGGATATAGAGAAGGAGGTAAATGGAAATCACAATTGAATTGATCAAGTTACATTTATTTGTACGCATAAATACAATTATGTCAATTTTTATTTATTTTTTTTACAATGTACATATTTTTTACAAGTATGAATGTGTTTGAGCAATTGTTTTACAACTTTTATTTTTTCATAAAATTCTTCGTTCAGAAAATCATTTTAAATTTACAAAATACTTGAATAAAATGTATTGTTTAAATTTCTACTCGACTGTTAAAATTTAATTTTTGATTTTATTATTTTATAATAATAAATTTTGTATTGACATTATTTCTTTCAGCAAGTGAACTGAATAAAAGTTGTTGTTCAATTAGTTACTTAATTATTTTTGCAAATTTAATTGTAATTTGTTGTAAAAAAGTAATAATTTTGAATAATTTATTATAAGAATAAACTGTGATTAAATTATTGTTCATAAATCTTAAATTTAAAATTAAAAAATTGGAAACATCATTAAAATTTTTGTAACTCTAGCTTTTAAAAAGCCCGCCGCAATGTGTTTGATATAGGAGAAAATTGTTCCCTTTGACGGCTGGCTGGTCCAACCTGTCATTTCAGACACGTTGTTATAATATGTGGAAGATTTAACATTTATGTTTTAATTTTTTGAAATCATAGCTACGCTCGATAATTATTTCGATCGAATAGTAAAGCAATTGATTTTTACTCATCGTGAAATAGTTCTGTTAACTTATTGTTATAGTTTTGTCAATTATAGCATAACCTACAATCGCTGCACTAGCGGACCGATGCTATTTATTTTAATGATGAAAGCACGAATATTCGACAATATATCACTGAACATATATTTAATATCGAAAGAATCATTACCTTTATCGCCGCAATTATCGTTGCTATAAACAATTAACACCACATTCACTTTTCACTGCACTTCATACTTGACGAAAACATGTACATGTATTATTGTATAGCAGCTGTCCACGCGGACGCATCGCTCATGGCTTCTGCACACTGCGCGCGATGGGCGACAAGCGATGAGCGATATCCAATGAGAGCTCGAGTATGACGGAAATGCTCTATGAGAGTGACGTTGCCATTGGATATCGCTGATCGCTCGTCGCTCGTCGCTCGCAGTTTACAGAGGCCATCACTCAAGTAGGAGAGAGACAAATGTCGAACGCTGCCGAACGCTGCCGAACGCGGAGGCCGATTGTACCTCTTTGTCGCTCGTTCCGCGCTCTCGCTTATACTTCAAGCCTTAAATGGAACGCCTCAGAGCGAGGTAACGGCGATGAGTCATGCTTTTTCGTGCGTGCAGCCGGCTCCATCGAATTATAAGACGTTGTCACGTCAAAAAAATCATTAGTTTAATAATAAATCTAGTCCTTAATCGAAGCGATTTTTTCAAAAATTAACAAAATGGCGGCTTCCGACGGATAACTTTCGATTTTCGACGAAAAAATCGCTCGCTTAAGGTAAAAAAAATATAAATTTTCAACAAAAATAAAAATCCTTCGATTAAGGACTAGTTTCTAATGCTATCAATAAGCACACCAAATTTCATCAAAATCCATCGAGTGGTTTTTGAATTATAGTGGTGACCGACTTGAAAAACATAGTTACGAGAAAAACGCGTTTAAAGTTTTTCGATGTGGATACGGTATAATATTTTCGTAAAATTTTGAGCTCGATGGATGAAGCGAAAAGTTTTTTTAACGTAATTTGATCCGCTGAAACCGAATATCACAGTTTTTTCCGAAAAGTCGAGCATTCAATTGTTTATAGCCAATTGTTGAAACAATTTTTCAAAAAATTAAAGTTTTTCGGGATGAATTATTAGTTTTTAAAGCATTTTGGGCAATTTTAAAACGAAAGCATTCTTTATACAAATTTTCTAAAGTTCATAGTTTTTGAGTAATACATTTTTGTAAATTTTTGAAAGAGTTTTCCAATTTTGCACTTGATTTATGTATAGAAATACTAAGTAAAAAATTACTTACATCGAATCATCAATTCCTGGCCCACACGATAGGGCTTATGCCGATGTGGAAGCTTCCAAAATATCAATTTGTTGTTGTCTTCGAAGCATTCTGTCTTCCCGGGTGTTGTTTGCGCGTTTATCATCCGCTACCTGCCATGGGGACCCGACGCCCCTTCCCTAATTGTGGGATATCCTTGAAACTATTCACCGGATTGACTTGAAATTTTCAGGGAATATTTTCGAAACATCATACGTCAAGAAAATGTTTAAAAAATCGATGTTTTGACAATTCTGACTGCATCTCACCTCTTAAGTCAGTACTTGTACCTACTTCGTAATTCATGTCGATGCTGGTTCAAGGAGCGCTGATGATGCTAGGCCTGTGGATGCCCTTATACACTCCTCTTTTCTTGCTTTTTGTTACCTTTCCCGAGTACCTGTCTTGACATGATATACAGAGAATGTTGAATGAGGGTTCAAAAAACTAGACCCCATCTTTGAGCTCTTTATTTTTTTTATTTGATGTTTATTTCATATTGCAAGACCACACCATACATGTTTTCTTGTGCCAATTATTTTACCCTAAAGATGTTTACTTGCTATTGTAGTTTGCCATTAGCGAAGAAGTTAATCCAACCTCGGGTCAAATTGGATGAGTATCACCAAGTAGGTGGTGATAGTTCCAGCCATCAACAATAATAGGTCTCATCGTTATCCAGAGACGCCATATTGCATTCTTGCGGCCGTATTCTAGTGTGAATACCCATTTTCAAGATGATTTTTGGTAATTAAATTTAGAGAAACAGTTGGATCTACCGTGCTAGTACTTTACAGTTATATTTATACATGTTTGAACTACCATATTAAATTTTCTCAAAGCATTTTATTCGACATCGTACATGATGTTTGACGTTATCTTTTATCTCCGGGAGTTGAGGCTGCGGCCGCCCTTGTTATCTGAAATAAACGATTAAAAAATGATATTCTAAGTTTCTGATTCCGCAAAGTATAAATCAAATGAGTGAGGTACGCCTAGACCACACGGCTCTTGAAATCTCATTTTATTTGCATTATTTGAAACGTTATGTCCAAGTACAGTACAACATCTCATTCATAATTATCCTGCTATACCAGATACGGTAATTAATGCGATGATACAATTTGAAATAATCTAAGTAGATAATTTGTTACAAAATTTACTCATACACGCGGAGGAACAGTTCTGTGAGAAAATTCTGTATCTTTCCGAACTTTTTTCTTAACCATGCACGCCAAGTCGCTGCACAGCATTCCCAGTGTTTTTGTTGTGATACATACGTTGTACATTTATATAATGGTGACTTGAATTGTTTATTATAATAGTAATATGGTTTTTTAAAATAAAATATTGACAAACATTATTTTTACGATTTGACGACGTTGTGTAGATTTGTATAAACTTGCTTGGCTTTTTCATAAAGAGTTATCGAGGTGGCAACACGTAAGTATATTCTCACCCCCGCGGGACCAATCCATCGTCCGTTTCGTGTCGTTTTCCCATCCAAGCGTCTCGTGTCATTTACTCGTAATTTTTTCTCTATCATCCTCCAAACATCCATCCTCTTTCTTACGTCTCAGCGCTGCTTCGAAGAATGCGGCGATGTTTCTCCACTGGTCCTCGTCTCGTAGCATCAGCTTGATTATACTGTCGGGCGTCATGTCTCCTGTCCTCGGTTCCAGCCGTCGTCTCTGTGTCGTCCATTTGTCGTGTGTTCCGCGTCGTATGTGTTCGCAGTACCTACAGTCGGGCGTCCGTACTCGTTTCATGTTGTTTGGGTGAGATACTTTCGAAAGTATCCATGTCCGGTTAGCAATTGGGTTAGGTAAAAATGTACCTCCCCAAATCCCCGTTCGGTCCACGTTCTTAAGTTCGTTATCAGTTGCCTCGTTCATCTTCCGCTTGTCTTAGTTATCCAGCGTGCATGCCAGTCCGTCAGGGTCTTCTCCCTTTCATGCTTTGCCGCGCCAGCCCTTTCAGTCCTTTCGTAAATTCGTTTTCGTTGTAAGATGTTTGTAAATTCGTTTTCGTTCTGTGGCTAGTAGGTCTATAGGAATCACGCCCGCCACCACCAGAATCTCCTCTGCTGGGACGGTCCTGTAGGTGCACGCTATCCTTGGTGCCTCCTGTCTCTGTACATACGCCATCGTCTTCCTGTACTTCTTTATGTCGAGCGCGTCCGCCCATTCCTCTGCGCCGTACAGAAGGGTCGAGTAGGCCGTCGTCATCAGAAGTTTACGTATTGATGCTTTCGGTCCGTGTGTATTTGCCATCAGGCGGCTGAGCGAAACAACCTTCGCCGCTGCACTGTCGGCTGTCCATTTTATGTGGGGCCAGAAGGTCAGCTTCGTATCCAGGGTTAGCCTCAGGTATTTGCCCCCCCCCCTCCCCTAATACATGTCGCTTCCGTCCCGACTATTATGAGTATGATCGTCGGTATGCGGCGTCTAGTCAGCATGAGGATTTCTGTCTTGTCCAATGCAAGAGTCAATCGGTATTCCGTCATCCATCTGTCGACTTGCCTCATGACTTGATTCAATTTCAGCTACGACAGGTCCGCACTACGCTCTACAATCACTACCGCCATGGCTATCGTACGTCATGTTCCATAAGTCTGGTCCCAGTGTCGATCCTTGCGCGACATCCGCAGTGATACTTCTGGTCGCCTGTCCTTCCTCCGTCTCGTACGTAATGCGTCTGTCGTTGAGATAAAGCCTCAATACCTGAAGAAAGTAAGGGAGAATGCGACGAGCGCCATCCGGCGCCCCCAAGATATCCCTCCACCTAGCCGAGTTGAAGGTGTTTCTCACGTCCAGTGTTACCAATATGACTAGGGGGCTTGCCGCGTGACAGGCCTCGTCCGTCTTCCGGGCGGTCGCGATAACCTTGCGGATTGCCCCTATGGTCGACCGCCCCTTGCAGAAGCCAGTGCTGATTTTCGGACATACCCCCGGCCGCCCTTATTGCGTCTATCAGTCTTAGTGACACAAGGAAGGGTTGTGAGGCCTATCTCTCCGATTTCGATGTAATTTGGCATGCTTGTAGAATGGGTAAAAATAGGCGACGTATTTTTTTCATATCTGCGGAACCCAATTTTTAGGGGGTGAAACGCACCCTCGAAAATAGGGGTGCTTTTCGTTTTCCGTCGATAACATTATCGTTCTCATCTCCAATGTATAGTACACGAAAAAATTAACATTATTGCAATTTGAATTTTTTTCATATCTCGTACCGTTAAAACGTTATCGACGAAAAACGAAAAAGACCCGAATTTTTTAGGGTACGTTTCAACCCTTAAAAATTGGGTTCCGCAGATATAAAAAAATACGTGTCGCTTATGTTTGTCCATTCTACAAGCATGCCAAATTTCATCGAAATCGGAGAGATCAACCCCGCAACCTTTCCTTGTCAGTGAAAGTTCGAAAACTTTACCCGCGTGCCCAGAAGACGCAGCGGTCTATAGGAAGATGGCATATACGCCTCCCTTTTTCTTTTACTCAGGAGAACCAGACTGGTCGTCTTCCAGCGCGTACTGAACGTCCCTGTCCTAAGATTTTCATTGCACATACCAAGGAGTATCCCAGGCTTCAGGCGAGCCATCACCTGCAGGACTTCCCCGAGTATGCCGTCCGGTCCTGATGCTTTCCCCACCTTCGGGGAGGTCGTAGCTTTAATAACCTCCTCCTCAGTGAAGACGGGGACGTTTCGTCTGCCGTCCGTATCCACCGGCTCCCCCCTCGTCGGATGAGTCAGGAAGAGTCGATCAATGATCTGTCTGATAGTCGTTGCGTCTTTGAGTTCTGGCGGACCTCGAGTCCGCAGTTTCTGACACAAGGACCGGCCTTCCGAATGGGAACTGGTAGGCTAGCATATGCTTGTCGCAGTGGTCGGCGTATCCGACCCCAAGGTCGCGGGGCCCGTGTTGTTGAAGGCACCTTGCTAAAGAACAGCACGTTAAATCGAATACAGTTTATCTATCTATCCCCAGTCGCTGAATCGCAATTTTGTAACCTAGCCCCCAGGGGTCTCGGTCCACCTCCTCACACAGCTGTCTCCAGCAGCACTTTTTGCTATTTTTGACCGCTATTGTCAGTGTCTTTCGTGCCGTTTTGTGCACCGTCATTGGAGCGGCCACGTATGGCTTGCTCCTTTCCCTCGCCCGGTACATACGCCTCTTGGTCCGGTACAGAGCCTCCGTAGTTAGGCGATCACGTTCGTCCACCAGTACGTCGCTCGTCTATATTGTTGAGTGTTCTTGCGCGGCTTTGAAGCTTTGCATTGCCTTTTCGTCGGTTTCGGTATCTCATCTACGAGTCTTTCAGTTCATGTACGTCCTGTCAGTTCGTACGGTACGGCCTTTGAGGGTATGGCTGCTTCCAGTAACACCCTCGAAAACCTGTCGCTGTCCAGTTTACGAACGTTCCACTGCGGGGCCCGCACCGACCCGTTGCGTCGCGTCCCTGTGGGTCCCGCCACTTCACACACGATGTATTGGTGATCGCTGGCTGTGTAGTGATCGATCACCCCCCCCCCCCCCCCATCGCCTCATCCGCAGCAGGATCAGGGGCGGATTTGATCCGTTGGTCGCCCTAGGCATATGAAAGATTGCCGCCCCCCCCCCCCCTACTCGCCGTAAAGCACGAAAAATTAATTGAAGTATAGGAATAAAATAAAAATAAAAACAACGAAAGTCAGTAAATGATGAAATTATCTTAATCAGTGTTTTGCAGATACTATACAATGAATCGTTATTCACAAATTGTCTTTTGTCTAGCTTTCTGGGCAGCGAATTTGTTTATCAAATCATCACAATCCAAAGACCGTAGCAACTGTGATTCGATGCAGAGGATAGCCAGAGCGTTCAACCTGTCCTCGTTCATTTTCGAGCGCACATAATTTTTCACCCGCCGCAAACACGAGAAGCTGCGTTCACCGGAACAGTTCGTAATCGGGATACAAACACACATACGTAGAGCTATATCAACGTTAGGATAAATGCTGTGTAGATCCTGATCATGGAGCCATTTCAATAATGTCATCGGCGTGTCGGTTTGGCTTCGGCTCGAAAAACACTGGCAGCGAAAATGTTGGCACTCTTCAACAAAACCCTCTTCGAGATCAGAAGAGTAAATCTTTTTTAACGCCGTTGCTTTCTCTTCTACTTCAGCTGGGCTTAGGACCGTCAGATTTGTGAGAAACGAGAATTTATTATGAAATTGCTGATATGCTTCTCGTCGTTTACAGAAAGCAAGCTGAAAAACGATTGAGAAACAAGTTGATATGATTTAAGAAATTAACAAATTGAAGGCGTTTTTTAGAAGGCCTGCGGGCGGCGTGCGATGGGAATATGACGGATCCTGGGAATGACTCTTCCACTTCTCCACCATGTACGAAAACTAATACTTATTTCCAGAATGTCATTTATTCGTACTCTTTTTTTGTGATTGTGCACCTACTCATCAGGGCCGCTTTTTTTTGTAATTTTTTTCCGAATATTGCCTACGCGAAGGAGCGGTAGGCGAAAGGCGCGATTACTGAAAAAAAAAATCCCACCAAGTTTTGCCGCCCTCTAAATTTTGCCGCCCTAGGCCCGGGCCTAGTCGGTCTATAGGGAAATCCGCCCCTGAGCAGGATGCTGTCCGAGATCATCATCGCGTCCGGTATCAAGGAGCCCGCCCCTGTCCTTACCTACGTTGGTGCGCGTCCCACATTTGCCAATGTCAGAGTCAGTCTTGCTGCCATTTCCAGCAGCAGATGTTCGCGTCTGTTCGTCCTGGTCATTCTCCACTCGATCGCTCTCGCATTAAGGCCGCCCGCAACTATTAAGTCGCCTGGTAGTTCCTTCAACGCGTCCTCTAGTCTACCTGTCTTTTTCTTCTCGAACTCACCCGCTGAGCAGTTCGGGGTCAGGTAGACGCTGACGTAAGAGCGCCGGTCCTCATCCAGACGGAATCACCCCCCGTTCTGCTATCGAGCCCGCACATGTCATGTCTTAGTCTTGATCCTGCACTTTTCTAGGGCGGCCAAACGTCAAACTCGTCCATGAGTTTGACCAATTTTTCGCGGCATTTAAGTTTGCATCGTTGCGATGCTAAGCAATTTCTTTTTATTTCCGTTTCTCATGATTCCTGCAATCCGGAAGCTTTCCTACATTTGGGTTGTTCCGAAAGCTGCGAATTTTCTTTAGACTTCATACGAGTACACGAAACTCATATTCAAGTATTTAAAAATCAAACGAACCCAAGTCTGAATGGTTCAGTCGAAATCGGCACGCTCAGTCGCCCTGCCGAATCGACACAGCGAATCAATGTACTCGAAATAACAAACGGTTTGACAAGAGACCAAGCCAACTTGACGTCTTCCGGCTCGCCGTCTTCTCTCTTGTTGTTAAAGAAGAACAGCGCCTCTTCCTCGGGGACTTCGCCGTTGCCATCCGTATCAAAAGTCGCTCTGGTATTGAGCTCGTCGACGGTGGGTACGCCGTTGGCGTTCGAATCCAACAGCATGAACGAATTCTACGGCTCAGTAGTAGCGAGTTGGGCGGCTTTTTCCGTTTCGGCCACTTTGTATTTTTCCATCGCTACGCTCTCCTTGAAGGCTTATTTCTCCTAGTTGGCGAAACTGACCTCCTCGAAGTTGACACACAGATTGACCAGTCTGGCTTGATTCTCGGTTTTGAGTCACTTACCGATCGCAGTCATCTCCAACCTGATTTTGTTACCATCTCATCAGCTCGGCCGCCTTCTCCGTCTCCTTCCTCACTGCTTTGCTCAACTCGCGGCACTAGTCGCGGTAACTCACCTTCCGAGCCATACTCGTCACTCGCATTGTAGCAGTCGCAAACGCCGTTGTTGACGCGGCTCGAGGGCCGGTAGCGCGACATGTGACCATTGTTCCGACAGAAGATGGCCCCGTTAGGACAGGAAGGCGTGCCGGGCTCGTCGCTCCCATCGCCGCAGTAGCAGTAATCGTCATAACCCCATAAGTCTGCTGCCGTCTAGACACTCGAAATCGCGCTCCGGATTGTACAGCGAACTCTTGTAAACGTTATGCCACGGACGAGCGGCAATTGGTTGCCACTTACGTGATTACCTCGCTCAAGCTCGAAGGAGAGGAAGGTCGCGACGAGACTCAAAAAGTTAACACTCATTAGCATCGTGGTTTCTCGTATTTTTCTTTTCTACGTACCGGCCTGCGCCAATGTATCACTTCAATCGGTCAATACGCGGGGCGAGAAAACGCCATGAGGAATGATAAACTTATTGCACTTTGGTATTCCACTTTTAAGTTCGAATTTAAGTAAAAATTCGAATATAAGTAAAAATTACGTCAAAATTACACTGTTATAGAAATCGGCCATTTTGCAATTTTTTCTCGAAAAACGGCCAATTACAACGCGAACTAAATTTATGTAGATTCTGAAACTTTTTTATTTTTATTTTCCAGACCAACTATCGTCAAGTTATCGATCCAGCCGTTGAACCACATTTTTTTTACGGAGGCTCCATTATACCCGAATAACATTGATGACTTTAATCTTTTAAAAATATAATTTACGCGAAATAAGTTCAATTTATGTTTAATAACATACTTTTTTCAAATCCCACATAAATAATCTAGTAGACAAAAAATTGGAAAATTGGCCTTATTTGGCCCGTGGTTCCCTTCCTTGAATGAGACAATTAAGGCTACTGAAAATACAGAGCCTTCAACATGTTGAAAGAGTTGAATTTCTGAATCGTCTGATAGGCCGCCTTCGAACTTTTGACGCGTAAATTTCGGTGGTCAAGGTGTCACAATAACTGCCCTTTAGGCCACCACAATAGGCACTCGTCTAATTTTTTTTGCCGCACAGTTAGCAGTACCTTCGTGTATCGCTCGGAGAACTACGGAGCTCCTGAAGTTGTTAGACCACCAGACCAGGATGTGACGTTTGGGTTTATATTTTAAGCCTCTAAATATAGGTAAAAAAATCGCCATAATTACACTTACAATTCGCCATAATTAGAATTGAATAATTGTTTTATTACACGTAAATTCTGGTCACTTCAACTTATCGACAAGTGATATTACAAAGCATATGAATTTGATGCGGAATATTCAATCGCCTGAATTCGTTTTTTGACTCCATCAATCAAGATAGTAATCGTATAAATATTTTTTACCGTTAGATGGAATTTTCAATAGATTTTTAAAATCACCCAAACGCTTTCTTGGATCTTGTGTGTTGCGCTTTATTGATCATCTAGTTGTACCATTATCGTTATGTACGTGATGATGAAGCTGCTCATCTAAACAAACAATAAGCAACGTATATAGTAGAAATGGTGCAAAAAAGGCAATGAAAGCGAGCAAATGAGCATGAACGACCATGTAAAAAAATTGGCTAAGAACGTGCGAGTGAACACCAGTTCAAACTCTAAAAGTCAAAATGGACCTTACCGTGTGGATCATTGAAAATTTTATGTCGAGTACACCGAACAGTTGGACGATCAAAGGATTTTTGAGTAACCCAAGAGATTCTATCATTGCCTGTGCAACAATAATAATTCAATTTAAGGCCCTGTCGTTTTTGACATGCTGCATAACAGTAAATGTCCTCACCGCGTGGAAGTTTCTTGATGATGGATTTGAGATCAAGAATTCATAGAGGACGTTACCAGTCCGATTGGCCTATCAGTGAAATATGAAATAAGCTTCGTTAAGCAAAAAACTTAAACTCTCAATGTAAAAATCACTCCTACAAGTTGAAGGCAAACCTCGTTTCTGGTAGAATCGCATACGGCGAACAGTGCGATCAATCCCGTTACGTGAAAAACTAACCAGGCAGTCAGTAGCCAAAAATACGAACTATCCTCGTTTGACCAGAAATTCTCGTATTTAATGTTCAGACAGACATCGTAGAGGCTTGATGTAAGCTCGAACAAGGAGATTCCCATTGTTAAGTAAAGCGACAGAGAGCAAAATTCTACTATGGAATTGGTGAAACTAACGAGCTCGTGATACAGCCTAATGCATGCCATCAAAGAATCTGCAGTGGCAAAACATTCGATGCTGAATTAAAATTGGTTTTCACAAAAAAAATAACATACCGATCGAACTGATTTTGTAATACATTATAAATTACATCTAGCTAGGACTTGACACAGTTGAGTAAATTGGATGAATCATATCCTAAACAAACTAAGGGACACCAGTCTAGATTCCCACAAAACGGTAAATTTCGACCATTTTTCACGGCTACCCAGATCATAAAATGAAAATTCCATTTCATGGACTTTGTTCTCCATATCTCCAAGTATCATTACACATTTTTTTCACTAGAATTTGTAACTAAATGGCAGCGTTGAAGTTGAATAAAGCGAGTCACCTTTGTCTGACAGTGCTCTGCAGCCGACAACATTGCGTCGCTAATTCTCCACTTGTTACCTTGACATTTTTTCGGAACCTTATAACAATATTTTACAACAAAGTACGTAGCAGATTTGTGATGAGTTAAGAACTCTTTCTGAAAACAATATTTTTGACGATTTTTTTTACTACAAGCAACTTTTTTGCACTTGTACCATTTTATCCAACTTCGATGTTTTCGAGTTCTTTACGTACTTGGTAGGTTAATCTTACCGGACTCAAACTATTTCGACTTTTTGTTCCAGCTAAAAAATTGGAGAACTCGTACCGGCCGCAGAGCGGTGACACGTAATTTAATTACAAAGTCTTCTTAACAAATTGTTAAAGATACTAAAAGATACGTAGAACAAAAGCCACTAAATGGAGTGTATTTTATCAACTGGGTATCTATAAAAAATGTTCAACTTCACTTTTTTCGGGCTCTAGACTGGCAGTCTCGCTCGAAGAGATCTTTTAATCAACTTGTTCACTTTTTTCCGAGCTTCTTCGACGTTTCGTTTCGCGAATAGCGTCACGCCTCGTTGCGTCAACTCGCGGAAGTTCAACAATTTTTGCGTTCAACGCTCGATAAAAATCCCGAATAAGGCACATCGAAGTAACGAAAATAATCGTGAAATTCGGATAAACAAATCGTCCGAAATTGAACTGGAGCCAGACACCGGACGCGTAAGATGGCGATTTTGAGAACTGATAATATCCGCAAACGAAGATACAAATCCAAATACTATTGATTATGAGCACTTGAATTTTTGCGTTACGCGCGAAATTTCGTGAGAACGCACGAATTCCAACGATCATACGAGTCTCGATGATTCGATGCAATGACTTTTGCAAGCTTCGGAATGCGTTTTGACGCAACCCGAAAGACAGCCAGGTTGCAACGGTCATCAAGCATTGCACGCTCTTCACCAAAATGTCAGCTATAACGGACATTGAAGTTTCCCGAGGTTTCGCGAATGTCACACGATTTTTTATCGCTCTGATGTAACAAGCCACGTAGAAAATAGTTAACAACGTTGAATAAAGAGCACCCCCACGAGAGAACCGAATTTTCCGATTTTTCGTTACTTCGAAGGGACAAAGCCCGAATGCTTTCCAGAAAACATAAAGAATTTTGGACGTTGCCATTAAGGTGATGTTTAAGTGATCGCGCTATTTTGCGGCGGAACGCTAATTGCAACGAAGCTTCATTAAACTTTCGAGACTTTGTGAAGAAAAGTTGTGTTCGATTTGTGTAGAACACGAATGATCGGATCAAAAATTGGTGCCAACAGCATTTTGCGCCTCGAACTACGTTAACGATTTTCCTGAGGCGAACCGTGCGCGTAGCTCCATATGCCATTAACGCAAATCAATTGAAGTGCCCTCGACGAATGTATTACAAAAACTGACCTTGACTGTTTTCACGCGTTATTGCGGCCTTTTCCGTGGCGAATTAATTGACACGTCACGACAGCCTTTATAGATTGTAAGATCGGTGGACAGCGAAAAAGCGAATGAAATATGATTGAAGATTATCCGACGAACGTTCCTCTAGATTGAAAGTTTTCTAAGTATTGTACAAAATACTTAAATTAATTTTAACTGTAGGTAAAAATATAATTACAATACATCACGTAAAAATACTATGAATAGTGGTGTATATAATTTTAATAATAGGAATAACGTAAAAATACTATAAATAGTGAAAGTAAAAATACGATTACAATCGTAACCTACGAGTAGTGGAATAAAATTCGATTGGATACCCATACTTGTACCTACTTACTAATATAGGGATCCAATCGATCATCGCATTGAATCCCTATACTAAAACGTCACGCTCGTACAATAGATTCTTATCCGGATCCCTCATTGAAAGCCCATAAGCGAATCCACTTTCAATCCTAAAGGATTACCACATTATCGAATAAAATGGGATACGGTTGTTGATGGATATCGTCGCAATTTGTAAGTTGAATTTTCTCAACATATGGATATGGAAAATGAGTGGGTTTTGACGCCGTATTCTAGTGTGAACACCCATTTTCAAGGCGATTTTTTGGGAATTAAATTCAGAGAAACTATTGAATGTACAGTGTTAGTATTTGACAGTTATATTTATACATGTCTGTAGTAACATCCTAATTTTTTTCAAAGCAGTTTATTCGAAATTGTTCATGATATTTGATGTTGCGAAAAAATTTTATCATCGGGCGTTGTGATTGCGACTGTCCTTGTTATCTGGAGCGAACGATTTTTTAAGTTCTATTCTTTACGAATGTGGTTATTGTTTGGCCCTCTGATAAAAAAGTTTAGGAAAAATTTACGAAATGGCGGCGCTTGAAAGAGAATACTCTGATTTTTACAACAAAATGTTCACTTCTCGCGGCCCGGAGAAGTTGTAATTATAAAGCAATCAAAAAGATGAATCAATCTCTTTAGAAAAATAGATGTAGAAGGCACTGCTTAGGCATACATGATCAGCTAACGTCACCCGTCACACAATATATGAATTTTACGGCTCTTGAAAGAAATTATTGAGAAAAACGGTTACAAAATTTGTTTATTTATTGTGAGATACCTGAGCTTATTATTTTATTATTTTTCAGGGAGGAATTAAACAAATGTCGAATGGTTTCAAGTAATGTTCTTTTTCTGATGTTTTCGAATTTTCAGTACCTCTTCAGCTTGCTAGTGTAAATTAAGTTTGGATAGTTACACTCCAGGGTAATGGTTTTTATAGTAAAAAAATACCGAAAAAAAGGATAACGACGACTTTTTTGCCAAATCTGTTTTGCAAGAAGATTTCGAAATATTTTAAACTCTGTATACAAAAAAAACATAGAAAGTATTCGGCTAGCATCTATTGAAAAAATCAGACTACATGCAAAATGATAATTTTGGGAGAATTACCCAGATATAGATATTGATGACAATGGTAACAAGTCCAATTGTATCTGCAAGTATTATGAACGCATAAATGAGACGTACAATAAAAATGTGTTCTTATCCTCAATCGACCATCGCATCCAGTGTTAACGTATCGTTATCGTTATCCCGACCCCACGTTCATCCAACTGCAGCATCATTGTTACGTAACCGACAATGGAACTGTAAATTCGACGCAACAGCCATTGACTTAGAACAGTGTTTGTCAACCTTTTTTATAAAGCAGCACACTTGAATTTCTGTAAAATTCTTACGGCGCACCTTCGTATTGGATTTCGCCCCGCGTCGCCCGCCCCGCGAATCGACACTCGTCACGATCGGTGTCCGTGTATTATCACGTGGAACATACATCCGCCTATTCTTTGGCGGCACGAAAGAAATACACTCACGGCACACCAGTGTGCCTCGGCACACCGGTTGAAATTCACTGACTTAGAGACACGAAGAAAATGAAATTATGATCAAACTAGCGTAAACGAGCTCTACAACCGCAGGAATTATCATTACGAACTTGTCGTGTAGGTAAGCGAAGCTTTCATCCCAAGTACACCGAACAGTTGAATGGTCATGGGCTCTTGCAGCATTCGAAGTGACCATATTGCCGCCTGCCAATCATCACATTAATCTTTCCGTTCTGTACGTATTCAGTAAAAAGTCGTAACGTCGTCATCATTACTGGCTCGACGTGCACCTCCACCAGCTGCGACACCAGAACTTCGTGAAGTATATTTCCGGTACGATTGACCTGCAAAATATAAGCGGTATATATGAAATTGTCGATGAAAAATAAACAAATAATATCGACCGAGACCTCGTTCGTAGTTAAATCTGCGATGGTGATTTTGTAAATTACTCCCATCACGTGTAGACTGAACCCAAAGCACAACGGGATGTGCATTCCTATGCATTCTGATTTTGAGAGCTTTCCATCTCTGACTCCGACACATGCAGCGTAGACGATCGAAAATAGTCGGGACAAGTGAGTCAACATCGTCAGATACAAAACAGGTGACAATACATCGATTACGAATCTCGTAAGGTTCACCATTTCCGCGTGCAATTGACTCAGCAAAGCAGCAGGATTCGTTACAATAGGACATTCGATCCTGAAATGTTCGATAAATGGTGGATTCATTTTTATGAATGATATTCTAAAAAAATATTTTATGAAGCATCACTGATACCTCTAGAAGAGAAAAATATTTTCCCATTGTCATGATGTTTTTTTAAAAGCAACGATTTCTTCATCTTTTTTTGGACTTAGAGTCTGTTTTATTGCTAGTTTTGGCTGTTGCATGGTATTTGTTGTCATTAATCTCTAAAAATGGTGGTACGCTATTCTCAATTACATTTTGAAAAGGGGGGACTTATAGCTTAAAAAAATAATCAACCGATTCTAATGAAATTTTGTATACCTATTTCTAACCTTCATGTGCAAAAAAGTTGCAGATTTTCATAATTTCTCTAAAGGCAAGATATCTTCCCCTTTTGTGACTCTAGGGTATATTTTATTACTACTTTCGGAAAAACAACTAATCGACCGATTCTGATAAAATTTGGTATAAATCATGACACTAAACTTTTTTGGAAATTAAACACAGTAGTGTTTATTGCAAAATGTAGCAATGGTTTCATAAAATGTAATCATTTGTTTCACAGCATACCAATTAATCGATTTTCAACATTACTCACTTATTTTTGTTTCATGTTCTGGGTATGAGTGTTGATGAAAAAAAATGTTCGTTGGTTTTTTCGAATTGATCCCGCCGACAGTACGTGTCACGCCGTCTGACAACATCCGCCGCAACCCGTTTGGAAGAACGTGCCAGGCCGCCACCAATTTTAAAGATTAATAAGAATAAAAATACTACGTAACGTCCATAAGTAATTATAAAACATACCCTAAATCTTAAAAATGGTGAAGAAATCTCTCGTTAAAAAAAAACATGAAAATCAGCAATCAGGACTTCCTGGTCCTTCAACCGTCCGGCGGCCCCACACTTCGGCGGGAAGTGGGAGGCCGCCGCGAAGTCCGCAAAGCATCATCTCCGGTGTACGGTTCAGGACACCATTCTCACCTTCGGTAAACTTTCTACCCTCCTGGTGCAAATTGAAGCGGTGCTCAATTCGCGCCCGCTGAGCGCAATGACAGATAACCCGGAGGATTTAAACGCGCTTATCCCAGGGCACTTTCTCGTTGCCCACTTGCTCATGACGGTTCCGGAGCCCTCTCTCGCCGAGGTCCCCAGCGTCTAACTCAACCGGTGGCAGCTCCTACAGCAACGCCTCCAGCATTTCTGGTCTCGATGGTGTTCGAAGTGCCTGAAACGGTACCTCTACACCTCCAAATGGAATCACCTATTTCATGAGATTAAAGTCGGATATCTCGTTCTGCTCACCGATGAGAGGCTCCCGCTTCAACCTGGCCTCTCGCGCGGGTCCTCGCTCTCCATCCGGGTAAGGATGGGCTCACCCGGGGGGTGACGCTCAAGACGGCAACTTCAACGCTTAGTCGGCCTATCGCCAAGCTCGCTATCCTACACTGCAAAATCAAATGTGTTGTTTCTATACACTTTAGATGTGGAGATGGCTGTAGACGCTTTTTACACGTTTTAAGGAACAACACCACTGTGACGGCTTCAAAAAATCGATTTTTTGAAAACCATCTAGAAAAACCTAAAATACATTTAAGATTAAGATGCCGTTGGACCCAGGTCGAAAAAATAATCATTTTCGGAGACATTGAATATTTTGTGGAGCGGTGCAGCGCTCCGTGACGCTCGGGGTCCCGCGCAGCTGCGCACCTCAGGGTCGGCAGGTATACCGGGCCTTTCCCAGGTCCTGCGGGTCTTTCCCAGTTATTCTTTTGTCTCCCTTCACAAAAACCGGCTATTGTTATAAATGTAGTTTTGAAAAAAAGCCATAGGTGGCGATAATTGAACAATTTTCAAGTCGTCAATCGTCAATCGTCGATATTGCAGCTGATATCGCGGTATTATTATTCAATGATGGCCTGAGAAGTCTCATGCAAGTTTTGGAGACGTTGGGGATAACTATCGGCCCAAATTGTTTCAATTTTTGCGTTGAAACCGACGCAGCGCGGATCGAGCAGGCAGAGCGCTCGCTCACAGACGCTGCAAAAGAGGCAAGAAGAGCCTCTACAAATTCGAGAAAAGATGCTAGGGACAATGATTTGCTTCTTGAAGCTGGCCTTCAAGAAGCAAATCATTGTCCCTAGCATCTTTTCTCGAACTATATGGTGCCGGCATCGCTAATTAAAGGTAAACATTTTTTTTTCCCATTTATCGCATAAATTAATAAACCTAAAACTTTGAACGCGTTTTTCTCAAAACCACTTTTTTGAGTGCGCCACGCAGCAGAACTCGAGCAATTTTTATCCGATCGAATTCAAATTTGGACTGCATCGATAAAACTAGATTATCTAAAGAAGTACATAGGATTTTTTCGATATCTCAATAATAAAAAAAAGTTATAGCCTATTTTCGACTAGAAATTTTGCTCGAAAATCGTCCTTTAATTTCAAAAGCGTACCTATTTTTTTTAAATCAATATTTTTTCAAATCCCTATGTACTTCTATTCAAAATATCATATTATTAAAGAAAACACTCGGTATTTTTTTTCAGATCGACTTTGAAGAGAGTTCTGCTGCGTGCCGCAAACCACTGCAGAGGCAACAGTACCTGACGCGGGAGCTTCCCCAGCGTCACCATGGGGCGTGAAAAATTTGAAATTTTTTTTTATGTATCTTCAATAAACAAAAAAATTTTTTTTCGAATTTTTTTTTTCGAAAAACAAACAAAACAAAATTTTTTTTCTTCGAATTTCTTCTTTTTTTTCCCACAAAAAAAAATTCTTGAAAAATGGCAAAAAAATAAGGGGTCACAGTGGTGTTGTCCCTTACAGTGTGTGAAAAATAACGGTGTAAAAATAACACGGATAGATGCGTTCAAACACACTTAAGTGTGTTATTTTCTTACGCACGCTAACGCGTGTAAAAAGTGTCCACAGCAATTAACACACTGGAAGTGTGGAAAAACACACACTTGTTTTTGCAGTACTGTATATACATGGGATGCGACAGAATAAAGAATTGAATTAAAAAATCTTTTTATCGTCAAGATATATGCATTTATTGAACTGAACTTAACTATACTTAGGGGCTGTACGTAAATTACGTAACGCAATTGGGGGGGGGGGGGGCGTGGCCAGGCGTTACGGTCTACGTACGTAGACCGTTTGCCTTACGGATCAAGGTTTGCGTTACGTCACGATTTTAAAACTGCCAGAAATAGCAAAATTTCTGCATGTTCAAGTTTTTCATTTAAACCTCGAGTGCAATTTTACCATGGAAAGCTGACAGCTTTCTATACGCAATGTCTCTTAAGGGGAAAAATCACAATGCAAGGACTTGCACAGTAGCTTTCCCACATCCCCCAAGCCAAATTTGAAGGACATTTTTTTTTATAATTCTTGAAAGTATATGTGTTGAAAAATATGTTGTTAACATTTTTATTCACAAGTCCAAAAATTGACGGAGTTATGGCCACTTTAGAGAGAACAGGTAGCGCGACCGGTTCGTGCCCTCAGTCCCAACAGGTGTGGCGTCATTCACAATGGATAAAGTACAGGCTCTTATTATTTTGTGAACTATCATGTTGATGAAGAACCGTCATATGGCCCGCGACTAGATACTTCAATGTAAGTATCAATATTGTAGAAAAAATCGTATGTTATATTCGTCTTTCTCCGCTTTCCGCCTGACCGGCACCTTTTCTTACTGTCCTTCCGCGGTGTAATGAGTTTGGATTTTTCCTGGCGAACAAACCGCAAGAATTTTAATAGGGGTGAACTGAACCTCGCGTTTTTCAGAGAAACCGAAATAATATATTTATTTAAACAACGAAATTACTATTAATAGAAAAAATGAAGGCTCGCGCCCGGGGTGGTCTCCGCTGTGAGGCCAACCCCGTGATACTTTCTCGCTAGAGCCGCGTGCTCTCGTAATTACGCGTAATCTCGTACCTCCCTTTTCACTTTCTCTCTCGTGTCCTTTCTTTTTCACGCATGCGTACGCACGATGTAATTTTATCCTCCAATCACTCTTTTCCACGCAGACCATTATGCATTTGCGCAGACTCCCGGACTCTGCCGCGGATCCCATATCACTCGACCATCCTGACGTCTTGCTCGTCCTCGAGCAATGGGGTCGTAACGTAGTTCTCGAGGTATCTTGGTCGTCGTTTGGCGCGTTGGGGACGTCCACGTACCTTGACCGCTTCCTCAGTTGATTTTCCGTCTAGGGAATGATTTGGGTCTTCATGAGTTGCATCACGTCGTTTAATGTCGTCGTCGCCCGACACTTCTCGTTCGCCACCGCTAGTGTCATCAGTTGTTGATCGCCCGCATTCGTCGTCGTCGTAGTGGGGACGCCATGCTCTCAATTGACTAGCATACGCTGTGCTAGCGTATCGACGTACCTGGTATGGCCCCAAATCAGTTACTCTGAAGGTATCGCTCGATAACTGTCCACGATCACGAATGGCCCTCGATATTTCCGCTGGAGCTTGGTACTCTCTCCAGTATTTTCCTTAGCGGCCCTCATAAATACGACATCACCGATTGCGAACTCGATATTTTTGTTCTTTTTGCATCGTAACGCCGCTTCATCGCCATTTGTCTCTTTCGAATTCGCTCCCGCGCTTCTTCTTGTAATTCCTGCGGTAGCGTAAATGCTGCGTCTATGTCGATAAGGGAACGAAGTTCTCCCGCGTTCCGTCTTGCGGTATAACCATATAGGAGTTCATATGGGCTGCGCTTGGTCGCATCGTTCAGATCTTGCCGTATTTTACATAGTCGTAAGTCCCAGTCTCTTGCTTCTGAATGCTCGAGGCTGGTTTGAAGCGCAGCAATCAGCATACGGTTCATGCGCTCCACCAATCCGTTGGCTCGCGGATGTCAGGGTGAGTTTAGTGTGTGTCGAATCCCCTGGCGTGTGCAGAACTCCGTAAATGACTTCGATGTGAAGCAAGTGCCACGATCGCTCACAATTCTCCCTGGCGCGCGAAAGTTGCCTATTAGTGTCTCGAGAGCTCGAATAGCATTTCGCGGTTTTGTGTCGCGAGTCGCATGATTCACCACGTATTTGGTGAGGTTGTCCACAATTACTAGGACATATTTGTTTCTTGATTTGGAAGTTACAAAAGGACCTGTGTGGTCCACGTGTATTAACGCAAACGGTCTATCACCGGCGGGAATAGGGTGCAACTCCCCTGTTGGGTGCCCGCCTTCGCCCTTCACAATCGCACACGGAATACACGCTCCGATATGTTTACGCGCATACCATCGCATTCCGGGGAAATAATAATCCTTTATTATCATTGCGCACGTGCGACCGACATTCGGATGGCTTTTGTAATCGTGATATCGCACCAGTGGACTATTTCGCATCAAACGTGAAACTAAAAATAATTTATCGTTTCCACGACAATTGTATACTAAGCCGTTTACTAAACAATAGTCACACACTTTTGCCCGTTCGCTCGCAGTGCATTTCTTCTCCGGTCTCGATAATATTTTGTTCCTTTCTCGCGTTTCTGCATCGGCACACTGCTGTAGGAGCACTTTGTCGCGGTCGCTCGCGAGAAAATACATTTTTGACTCATAGTTCTCGGTTTCCTCTTTCGTTGTCGGCGCTACCGGAGCCCGACTCAGCGCGTCCACGTGTGCGAGTTTCTGGCCGGGCTTACGCACAATGAAAAATTCAAATTCGGATAGTGCACTGATCCATCTCACGATTTGAAGATGCGTTATTTTTATGGTACTCAAATGGACGAGCGCTTGACAGTCCGTCACGATTGTGAAGGGAATGTTCAAAAGTAGGGACCTTAAACGAGTCGCTGCCCACACATTTGCGAGTAACTGAAGCTTGCTCGAGTGGTAGTGGCGTTCCGGGTCACTCGTGCGTCTACTAACTGCACATACTAACTGCCACTGTCCAACGTTGTTCTTTTGGAGCAGCAACGTCCCTAGTCCTTCGGCACTCGCGTCGACGTGCAACTGAGTTTCCCTTTTCAGGTCGAAGGGTCGGACAACGGGTTGATTGATAAGCGCTTCTTGAATCTCCCGAAAGACACTCTGCTCTCGCACACTCCATACAAACTTGACACTGCTTTTTAACAATGCGTGTAACGGCAAGGCAATTCGTGCGAATTGCGGTACGAATCGTCTAAAGAAACTGGCCATTCATAAAAATCGGCGCAGTTCCATCGCGTTTTTTGGCGCTGGAAAGTCAGCTATCGCACGTACTTTTTATTCGCCTGGCTCTATTCCTGACTCTCCGATCTCATGGCCTAAGTACGCAACCCGCGTCTGCAAGAACTGACATTTACTTAGTTTAATAGTTAAGCCCACAGCTCTCAACGCGTTCAATGTTTTTATTAGTCGTTCGCATAAGTCTATCCAATCGCGTCCGGGAATAAATATGTCGTCGAGATAATATAAGACGACGTTATCTCGTAACGGTCCGAGGGCCTTATACATCACTTTTGGAAAATATGCAGGCCCATTCATAAGGCCGAATCATTTGCGTAAACTCCACGGTCTCGTTGGGAGTAATAATCGCGGTCTTCGCTTTCGCACGTTCCGTTAGCGGTATCTGAAGGTAACCATGTGCTAGATCGAGTGTTATGAAAAGTCGACCGTCTCTAATTAGCGCGAGTTGGTCGTCCAGGTTCGAGAGCGAGAAGTGTACCCTTTCAGTCTGTTTGTTTAAGCTTCGAAAATCAACGACCAATCGCGGGCTCCCGTCCTTTTTGCGTACCAATAGTACCGGGCTCGCATTAGAGGGGACTCGGTATCCCGCACGATCGAATCTTCGCGGCATTCTCACTAAATTTTCCTCATATCATCGCGTTCGTTTAGGCTTGCGCTATACGGTTAAGCGCTCACGTGCCGACTACCGGGATTTTCGACAATATCCATTTTCAGCCCCGTGGCCTTCCCTAACGCGATTACACTTAGCGCTACACAATCGCAAAACTCATTTAATAATCCGATTAAATCGTCTACAACTTCTCGCGGCTGTCCGTCGCCGACCTCGAGATCGTTTCGCTTGATTATGTGTTTCACGTTTGGCTGCTCAACGATCGGTACATCGTCCACTTCTCTTCTCAGGAGACACTGACCTTCCATGGTCATCTCAAAGGCCTCGTAATCTCTCACTACGCTAATCACACGCATTTCAATGGGGGCAATGCTTTAGTTTTCGATTGCTTGAAATCTTGCGCACGTCACATTATCTTCAGGCTCGATCGTGGCTTGGCAGGCACTCTCGTTATCAGTAAACGTAACACAAACGCCGATTTTATCATATTTCACGTACGCTGGCTCGGTAAATGTACGGCCAATAATTGCATCGTAATCCTGCATCCGGTCCTCAAGGACTTATTCTTTCACGTACTCGCGTTCAAGGCCAAAATCGAGACATACCCATATAAGGTCGCCTGTCTTAACAAAAATGCCAGCATCCAGCCATTAAACGGTTTGCTGATAATCAGCCAATAATTCGTCGACCAGCATTGGGGTACTGTAGGCGGATGAACGACTTGCCAGATCTATGCCAGTCATTGGTGGGCCAATACCATCGTACCGATAATATGGCGATCAGTATTCGGGTATCGTAGGTGGATGAACGGCATGCCAGATGTATGCCAGCCATTGGTGGGCCAATACCATCGCACCGATAATATGGCAATCAGTATTGGGGTATCGTAGGCGGATGAACGGATTGCCAGATCTATTCTAGCCATTGATGGTTTGTTTTTGGGCGTTTTGCAAATGCAGGTCGTTAAACTGTAATACGTAAAAACAAGGGATAAGGTTTCCAAAAGCATATCCCACTGATGAAGCTGAAATTTTGCACAGACCTTCTTTTCAATATTTTAAGAGAACCTTTAAAAGGATATTAGCGACTAGCAATAGTTTTCGATATATCGTATATTGAAAGTTATTTATTGTACTGCGCTTCTACTATATTAAATAAACCCAAACAAACCCATCCCACATGGCAAGTGATATGCACATACGGGCGAGCACTGTTTGCCAGGAAGCAGCGAGGCCGGAGGAGTGGGGGGTATCTATCGGATATATAGATATACTCGTATGGCGTGAAATAATAAACTTTACAATGCGATATAACGAAAACATTGCTAGTCGTCAAAAATTCGTTGAGGGTTTCTTTTAGGATAATGAGAGGAAGTTCGGTGCAAAATTTCAGCTCGATCAGAGGAGTATGCTGTTCGGAACTCTACCCAAAACGAGCGAGATATTTTTACAGCCTAAATGGACAAAAAAATTGTCGGTAAACTTTAATGCCACGAATAAAATTATCGGCATAAAAGTAAGGAACAAACAAACGATGGATTCTGTAAGTGTTAGGATGGCTAAGTGGATAGGGCGCTCGACACTAAAACGAAAGACGTAGGTTCGATCCCGATGATAAGTAAAAACTTGAACAATGCAGAAAGCGTTTTTAATGCAATTATTCTATGCACATGGACATAAGTAAAGAATAAGAAAACAAAAAAGATACTACCTGAATCTTTATATTCATAATTTGTAAATTTTTTTTTTTTTCATTTCCGGCAGAAGATCCAGCAGCCGTTGCTGGGCCAATATGGGCGTATGATATTTGGCCAAGTCTTACCAGCCATTCATGGTTTACCATTAACAACCATGCATGGTGTGGATCTAGCCCGTTTACACAGCCATTACTGTGCCGATTGTAAAACCCTATTTGGGATAATCGCATTTTAACGTGAAAATATTCCGTCATCGATTCGTCCTTCTTTCGAGCGCGGTTGACCATTCGTTGCCACTTGTTCGACTTACTCGTGGAAATACAAAATGTTTTACGAAAGGCCTCATTGAATGCTCTCCACGATTGTAACGATGAGGATCTCGCCTTATATCATTCGCGAGCTCCCCCGTTCAGGTGCATACGCGCCGTCTCCAGTGCATAGTTGTCGGGCCATTGGTGCATTCGTTGCACCGATTCTAGAATGTCAATCCACTCACGAGGTGTTCCACCGCCTACATCTCCGTGAAATTCTTCGATATTTCCATTGAGATCGTGTATCATGTGATACAGGGGGATGTCAGCGCACGGTTGTGCGTTAAAGGCCATTCGAGCGATCAATCGACGCACAAGGTCCTCTATGGCTGCCTATGGCTGCAGCTCGAAAAGTCTCATCGATGTCTACTCTCGGTGATTTCGGCCGCTGACGTGACGTCGCTTCTCCTTCTGTTCGGCCGTCGCCGCCTTCGCTCGATTCACGTGAATCGATCGCGCACGCTTGAACTCCGCCGTACTGGATCGATGTTCGCGTTTTCGGTATAGCACCGCCATGTTGTGTTCCCGCTCGCTCCTGTTCAAAATGCGGCGCATGCGATCGATCTCCTGCGCAACGGGATCATCGCCATCTTGGGTCGCAGATCCACCGCGTGCCTCTCCTTCGCGTAGCGTCGCCCGATAGAAATTTTCAAAATCTTTTTCGTTCGCCATACGCGCACTTGTAAACCCTCTACCGGTTTCCCGAACATCCCACTTCTGAAGTTGTTATATTCATCTTTCTCCGTTTTCCGCCTGACCGGCACCTTTTCTTACTGTCCTTCCGCGGTGTAATGGGTTTGGATTTTGGCTGGCGAGGAATCGCAAGGATTTTAATAGGGGTGAACTAAACCTCGCGTTTTGCAAGGAAACCGAAATAATATATTTATCTAAACAACTAAATTATTATTAATAGAAACAATGAAGGTTCGCGCCCGGGGTGGTCTCCGCTGTGAGGCCAACCCCGTGATACTTTCTCGCTAGAGCCGCGTGCTCTTGTAGTTACGCGTAATCTCGTACTACTCCCGTTTCACTTTCTCTCTCGTGTCCTTTCCCTTTAACGCATGCGTACGCACGATGTAATTTATCCTCCAATCACTCTTTTCCACGCAGACCATTACGCATTTGTGGAGATTCCCGGACTCTGCTGAGGATCCCATATCACGTAACTTTATATCAAGAAACACGGAACAAAAACTTTGAACACGTTTTTCACGAAACTAGTTTTTTCGACCTTGTCCGAGCGAATACTGAAAAGCTTATCACCCGATTTTCAATTTTTAAAAAACATTTTCGTAACCGCAGTGTCTAAGGCTGTACGTATCCGCATTTTTAACATTTGATAATTACTATTTTTAAAGACTGCTTGAATATAGAAAAAGTGCCTTGAAAGAAGAAAAAAATGTTCAAACTGTGGGCATTTTGTAAAAAAAAACCAAAATAAAAAGAACGGCTACGCATAACGATCGCTACATTTGTATATATATCGATAAATTGTTGACTTTTAATTTACAGATAACCTTTCATAAAGATATCGATGGGACAATGAAGAGAATTTTTTTTTCGTCGTTAAATCAAAGCATATATCTCGGTTAGTTTTTCAGATTTTGTCATAAAAATTGGTATAAAACTAGATGAATATATATTTCATAAAATAAGTATAAACCAGATCCTTTCATAATTAGTTATGTCTATGAAAAAAATCGCAGTTATTGACGAGAAAGCACCCGTTACGTGAGGGAATAGGGGGGGGGGGGGGGTTCTGGCCAAGCGTTACGGTCCCGTTACGTGTGGGGAAGGGGTGGGGTCAAAAATTGGGGATTTTTGCGTTACGTAATTTGTGTACGCCCCCGTTTTTGTGTACGCACTGTTTTTCTTGTCTTCGCATAGGCTAGGTTCTCATACAGTTTCATGATGGCGGCCGTTTTTTGCTTGTCGGTGATGGCCTCGAAACAAAAATACGTCGCTAAAGATTCAATGCAGCTATCGAGGTTTTAAAAATAGATTCCAATTCCAAAATAGATTTCCAATTTAAAACGTATGATCAATAACTCGCAATTAACACACTTAAGGGAAGGTTCTCCCTTGTTGGGCCAAAAAATGTTCGATTTTTCATCAATTATTTATGCGAAAAGCATTAATTATAGAATGTTTATGTTTGATATGTTGACTAACCGGTCTTTATTGAACATCAAAATATTTTTTAATGTTCGACAAAACATGATGGTGGGAGTGGCAGGAACCACGTATGTCGGTGCGCGGGCGATGACATTCTTCGCTTGCGGAAGTATTGTCCCGGACAGGTGATTTGAAGCAAAAAAATCAAACATATTTTTACTTTGTACAATATTGTGTATAAGTTGACCTAGAATCAAGAAGAAAGATTGAAAAATAAAAAATAGTGAGCGATAGGAAGGAAGTTTGTTTTTTCCCCGAAAATTTTCGCACTTTTTAGCTCACTATTTTTTTATTTTTCAATTTTTCTTCTTGATTCTAGGCCAACTTATATACAATATTCTACAAAGTAAAAACATGTTTGATTTTTTTGCTTCAGATCACCTGTTCGGGACTTAGGACTTCCGCAACCGAAGAATGTCGTCGCCTACGCACCGACATACGTGACTCCTCCCACTCCCACAACCATGTTTTGTCAAACTTTAAAAAATATTTGAATGGTCAATAAAGACCGCTTAGTCGACATACTAAATATCAACATTCTATATTTATTATTTTTGCATAAAAAATTGGTGAAAATCGAACATTCTTTGGCGCAACAAGGCAGAACCATCCCTTCAACTGTGTTGCTTTTTCCCGTGTTATTTTTGCTCGTGTGTTGCTATCAATGTGTGCTGTTTAGTCCAATCTGTGTAAATATGCGTCTTGTATGTTGATTCTAAAAGCTTTATGTGTTTTTGAATAAGCGTATTATTGATCGGGACACCTACAAAGGTGTGTAATAATTTAATGCGTAAAAATTGCACACACGTGTATAATTTTAACGCATTCCGTGTTACCAAATGCATAAGTATGTAGAATCAACATGGCAACGCGAGTCTAGCCTGTATGTTGTCTTCTACATACTTTGAGCACACGTCAAACACGCTCAGTTTTTGCAGCGTACCGGTCAACTCGTCTACGGCGAACACAGATTTTCCCATCTCGACTTCCTCGGAGCTGCCCTCGGAGGATTCCCTTCCACAGTGACAACGCTGTTGTTACGACGGACGGATCGTTGCGAGAATTTACGTCGTTTCCTCGCGATCTGCTGCACCGCACACTTGTCAGACCAGGCGACGGCAGCGCCGTCCGCCCGGCGCGTCGCACGAGACAGCTCTCGATAGCTTTACGGAAGCACGTGCCCTCGGGCAGCCCCCTGACACGAGCCTACTATTCTTATACGATAAACGAAAACGCGTTTTGTCCCGGCTCTTTAGTTCTTGAAAGCGCCACTACCTAGCGTTGGCTGTTATGTGACAGCCTTCGGCTCTAAATACTTCGATCGGCTGAACGATTCAATACTTTCGTTTCGTTTTGTTATCGTTATTGCGATAACATCATGTTATGTTACAGCGATAACAGGATCCATCATACACGCGAACAATGGTTTTCGAAAAGTGATCTACACTAGACTTTTATTCATGTAAAATGTTCGAAACACCGGTGCAACGTACATATATATGCATGCTTGTCATACGACTACTAGCGTCACAGTGCGGCAAGGACATTTTGCGAACAGCATTTATCTCCCAGTGTCAGCCCCCTCCTCTCGGGCGACGGAGGCGGGTGCGTGGCGCAAACGCACGCGGTTTTATGCGCTCTAACGGCGCCGCTCGACTCGTGTGCCTCGGTTTCCGTGTCGTCTCATTTTCTGGCTATAACGGTTCTTGCGACTCGGCGACCTGTCCGGGTTTGTTGCCTAACGGGAGACTCTCCGTAAAGAGTTTTTCGGGTGCTCTCACACTCGCACGATTGTAATTCGCGACGGCAAGTGGGACGCGCGGCTTCGGCTAAATAACGTCCAGTGCTTCGCGAGTCCGAACTGTTACAAGCGACCCCGCGACTACGCGGTGATATTCGTGCGCTGTGCCGCTCGCGCGTAGTTATTCGCGGACTCAAGAGTCGAGCCTGCCTTCGAAAAGTGCGGTGCTGCGCATCCACGGACTGCCTCGTGGCGAGCTGTTTCCGCTGACTTTCTTCGCGCCAGTTTTATCCCCGACAATTACATGCGATCTCTCGAAGCCTCGGGTGTTTTACGTCCAGGCCCCTGACCAGGGGGCTGGCATCTTTCAGAATTTGTGCTACGCAAAATATCCTCTGTTTGTAGTATCCTACGGTGCCACTCGTAGCGCTAGTTGTTCCCGAACAACCCTGATGCCCGCGCAGGGGCTATGCATATATACACACATGCACACATTTAATTCCAAGGCTTTCCATAGCTTCGAGTGCGAGGATCGGCTAGTGCTGTGAAAAATGCACTTTTTCAGCATTACGCGGCTACCCTGAGGTACCACTGTGCACAACATACGGCATTAGCACACGAGTATAAGTAATTTCGGGAATTCCATCAATTTCGCACCGCGGCTTAAGGCAGACTTTGTCCTTGAAATTTTCAAAAAATCAATTTTTTTTAATACGGACTTTTAATCTACATGTAAGTAGAAATAAATCTGTCGAAGCGTTTCCCGGATTTCGAACGTTTACGATATTTTAAACGCGTTTGAAGTTGACACCGTCAGCGCGCTCTGACCGTCTCAGCGGGGCGCCCGGCTAGCTGGGTTCCTGCAGGTCTCAGCGCGTCTGGCGCAGGTATACAGAGCCTTTTATGCTTAAAAACCTTTGAATAGGGTCCCTATTTTCTCCTTTATCGATTTTGCAACGGTTATTTCAGTCTGGCTTCGGCATTGAAAACAAAAACATCGTAGCGTCTGTGTTTTTTTTTTCGTTATTTTCAAGTAATTTTTTTGAAAATTTGTGCGTAATATGCCTCAAAAGAGTACAAAAGATCATCCGTAACAGTACGGGCGCAAAAGATCGCATCCGCAACCCCCTAATCGCTGGGAATTTGAAAAGAGCAATTCGTTCACAAGCACGTCAGCACAGAAAATTTTACAAAGTGGCAAATTGGGAAGATATTAACTAAGTGTTGATTCAGTGTACTGCTTTTTGAACTTCGTATTAGTTTTTAACTTTTTATCCGATAACGTTTTATGTAAAGAGTGCAACGGACGAATCGCTTTTTCCATGCGTCATCGACGAGGCATCGATTTCAAACTGAATTTAAAATGCGAGTGCGGGGAAAAAAGTGTTACTTCGTGTCCACTTATCGGTAAAGCTTATGGAATAAATCGCCGAATCGTGTTTGTTTTCCGTTTATTAGGCCTCGGAATAAACGGTTTGAGCAGGTTTTGTGGCATGATGGACATTTGCAGCGGGATGACGACCACAATATATTACGCTCGTGGAGAAAATATACGAATCGCGACGAAATCGGTTTACGACATGGTTCTGAAGAAAGCTGTAGCAGAGGAGAAGAAAGAAAACGTTTCTCGAGGATTACAGGAAGATCACTTCATCGTTTCAGGAGATGGCACGTGGAAAAAGAGAGGGTTTTCATCTCTCATTGGCGTGACTAGTCTCATTGGATGCCACACCAAGTTTTGCCAATCTTGTAGCTTTTGGGAGAAAAAAAAGATGAAGATCCTGCTGGTTACGATGAATGGAAGGAAACACACGTGGGAACTTGCACCGCAAACCACGTCGGTTCCGCAGGAAAGATGGAAACCGACGGAATCACCGAAATGTTTCTCCGATCGGTAGAACTGCACGGAGTCAAATACGTCACTTATGTCGGGAATGGTGACAGTAAAACGTTTAAGGGATTGCTTGAAGCCAATCCCTATGATGACGTTACTGTAAAAAAAAAGAATGTATTGGTCAGGTCGAAAAAAGAATGGGAACGAGATTGAGAAATATGAAAAAAGGAACCAAGGGACTCGGAGGAAAAGGGGCAGCCAAACTCACAGATAAAGCGATCGGAAAACTCACTAAATACTATGGCCTTACTATCCGCCGAATTCACATTCTGTGCAAGCCATGAAAGACGCGATATGGGCGACGTATTACCACAAGAGCTCCATGGATAAAAAAAACCCAGCATGAGAAGTGTCCACTAGGAGAAAACAGCTGGTGTACGTGGCGTAAAGCTGAAGCGTCGGATACTTTGTCTTTATATAAGCACAAGGCTCCTCTTAGTGATACTGTTCTGAAGGCCATCGAGCCAATTTACAAAGACTTGTCGTCGGACGATTTGCTCGAAAGATGTTTGGGTGCTCATACTCAAAACAGTAATGAGTCACTTAATAATATGATTTGGATGCGTGCGCCCCAACATCTTCATTCCGGCGCAGATGTGGTCAATATTGCCCCGGAATTAGCAGTGATTATCTTCAATGAATGTGAGGAATCATTGTTAATTGCCATGGATCTCATGAGTGTCCGAATTGGCACATTCGCCGAGAGCTGGGTCCATTCACGGGACAAACCAAGGATCGAGCGCGCAGAGAGGCAGGTGACCGACGCAGCAAAAAAGGCCCGGATTGAGCAGCAGGAGATGTTAGCGGCTCAACATGAGCAGCTAGAAGAAGAAGAGGGATGCCTCTATGGACCAGGCATTGCCGATTAGCGGTAATTATAAACACATTTGTGTAAACACATTACAAAACTTTAAACGCGTTTTTCTCGAAAACACGTTTTGAAAAATGGCTGACATTCTCCTGACCGCTGTAATTAACTTATCGACCTGAAATTTGGAGAGCATTCTCAGAAAATATGTCTTCACGGAATGACGGATCATTTTTTCGATAGATACATTTTTGCATTTATTATTTATCCTTTTATGCGAAAAAAACGCGAAAATTCGATTTTTTTTAATCGCCGCCATTTTCCGAAATTTGTACTAAACGAAAAGCCCATCCGTCATTCCATGACCAAAGAGTCACAGATTGATAATATGCTTTAAATTTGTGTTTCAGATGAACAAAGAGGGGGCAGTGATGTCAGCCGTTTACCTCCCGTGATTTGAGGACCTGTTTTCGCGGAGCTGCAACGGCCGCCATTTTGGTTTTTTTTTTAAATTTTTTATCGTTCTGTATATCACGAATAAAAGCAAGAAAAAAACCGCACTCAAAAAGCTTTACTCGTTTCCTTTAAAAAAGAATAAAATGTAAAGATCTGAAATATGGCACTCCAAAGACAGTCTCCCTTAAACTCCATACGTCAAAATAGCCGTATTCGGCGTCGAGGTGGTCAAGTACGCCGTGCGGGCCTCGCGCCTGTGCAATAAGAATATTGTCCGTGACCGACTAGCGTCACGGGGAGAACCAGAACTAACAAGGAAACGGTACGACCGTGGGGTCGGGGATTTGGCCGAATTTTTTTGTGGTGAAAGAGGACCCCTAGCACCTCACGTGGTTAAAGTAGTAGGACGCACTACTCTGAAAATTCTGAGAAAAATCGATTCAAAGTTTCTTAGACGCCTTATGAGTTTAAAATGTTAGGCACTTGTCGAGCCGCCTAGTCTAGACGGTTAGGGCTCGGTCTTTTGCGCCGGAGGCCTCGCGTTCGATTCCGCATTTGGATCTTATTTTTTTTTATCCCAACAATTATTCAAAACGTTTTTCATCCCTACATTGTTTTTTTTTCAATTTATTTTCATTTCTTCCAATAAAACAATTCATAACAGTGGATTTTTTATTTTTCATTGTAAACTATATGAGGAGGAACATTGGGTCTTTAATGAGAATAATAAAGTCGATTAGGAAAAATTCAATTTTTATTCATATAATAATTATATACAAAAACCGCAGTGGTAATTATCATAGAAACATACAAAGCAATAATTTTTGCGGCATCTTGCGCAACATATTAAAGCGGATTTTTTACAATCGCAGGGAGTTTGCAATACATCCGTACAAAAACATGTCCCCTTAACATTCATGAAAATATTTCTTGTAACTGATAATTTTGAGGCAAACCAGGCGTATTGAATCATGTCTCGGAATATTGGTGACGATTATTGACGAATTATTGTATGGATGGTGAATGATTGTATGGATTTTTATACAATCTTCCCGGGTATTAATATCACGATTCTGCTTTTATAAAAATCCGATTGTATATAATTTGTAATAATTTTGTATATAATTATTATATGAATAAAAATGGAATTTTTCTTAATCGACTTTGTTATTCTCATTAAAAACCCAATGTTCCTCCTCATATACTTTACAATGAAAAATAAAAACTCATCGTTATGAATTGTTTTATTGGAATTACCAAGAAAATAATTTTAAAAAAATGAAAATAATAAAAAAAATAACGTAAATGAATTTAAAAAAATAATGTAGGCATGAGAAACGTGTTGAATAATTGTAGGGATAACAAAACAAACAAAAAATAAGATCCGGAGGACGACGGCTCGACAAGTGCCTGACATTTTAAACTCATAAGGCGCCTAAGAAACTTTGAATCGATTTTTCTCAGAATTTTCCGAGTAGTGCGTCCTACTACTTTAACCACGTAAGGTGCTAGGGGTCCTCTTTGACCACAAAAAAATCAGCCAAATCCCCGACCCCACGGTCGTACCGTTTCCTTGTTAGTTCTGGTTCTCCCCGTGACGCTAGTCGGTCACGGACAATATTCTTATTGCACAGGCGCGAGGCCCGCACGGCGTACTTGACCACCCCGACGCCGAATACGGCTATTTTGACGTATGGAGTTTAAGGGAGACTGTCTTTGGAGTGCCATATTTCAGATCTTTACATTTTATTCTTTTTTAAAGGAAACGAGTAAAGCTTTTTGAGTGCGGTTTTTTTCTTGCTTTTATTCGTGATAAAGCATCGGTAAAATAAAGCGGTCGAAAATCGCAGCATTTTTATATACGGTAAGGGATAGGAGGTGCTAGCCCCCTGCCCCTGACACAGAGCAGCTTCAATGGACCACGAAATGTCGCTCGCCGCTAGAGGCGCTGGGCGTCATGAGCCCGGCTTGCTCGCAGCTCACGTAGCCATATTGCGTTATTTAATAGCAATAAGAGTTATAATAGCACACCTAGTAAACTAAATAACTTTAATATCTTTTAATATTGGGTGTACAACTTAATGCGGTCCGTTTTTTGCTTGAAATACGCACTTATTTGAATGATAAAATGAATGAATTGAGCCAATTTTTGGTACCCTGTTGTGACGTGAAACGTATTCCAGTCAAAGCGTTCTGCATCGATCGAAGCAAATGGTAGTCGGAAGGGGCAAGGTCTTGGCTATAAGGCGGGTGAGCCAGAATTTCCCACCCGCTATTTTCCAAATAGTTTTTAACCACAATAGCAACGTGAGGTCGAGCGTTGTCATGTTGAAAGATTTTGGACTCATGTCTAGTCGCATATTTTGGACGTTCTTCGGCTATAGCTCGCATTAAACGGATCAATTGTTGCCTGTAGAAGTCTCCCGTGATGGTCCGAATGCCTGTGGTCCGAATGGCCTGTAGATCGAATCCGATGGTCCGATGGGCTTCAGCTGCACTTTTCTTCCCATTGAAACGGAAAACCAACACTTCCCGCAAATGGTGCTTATTTAGGGCGAAATTCGACATTTTCGCCGCAGTAAAAAATTAGACTTGATGCGCAAAACTCAAAGGTCTGTAAACGATATTTGGTTAAGAGATGTTGATACTTTACGATACAGCAAAAATCAGCTGTTGCCGTCAACCATTTATAGCACCTAGAGCCATCTTTTGAAAACGGACCGAACTGAGTTATGCACCTAATAATTAACCTCCGAACAATGCCAGATGCGAATAAATGCGGATGGATGGATGCGAACGATATGCTCTACGACCGATATATATATATATATATATATATATATATATATATATATATATAGTTAACCGGGTACTCGACTACCAGCGCCACACAATATATTTATACTCGAACGACAAAGCTGCGGACAGAGAGTGACCACTTACTATGGGAAAAGTCTGCAGTGTCAAGGGCATGCTCACAGGTGTGTGAACTGGGAACCCCACTTCTCTCAAAAATAAAAATAAAATATGTTTCCTCTATTATTTAAGATGTAGTTAAATGTAGTAGAATTCATTTTATTTGTAGTTCGGGAATAAGATAAGTTTCCGCACTACTCTCATTGTCACAATGAAGAAATTTTAACTCTGTGACCTTGAATCACCCGAAATATCATTTCATTTTAAACTGCATTCAATGTAGTTAATTGTAGTGAAGTTTATATTTCAATCGGCTCGTTGTACGTAGGAGAAACTGATACCCGATTTGGTAAGCCTACGTAGAAATTGTTATTCATTTATTTTTGGAATTTAATTTTTCTAAAGAAAAAATGACTACATCCAATGTAGTCAAGATGGGCGAACAAAAAAAAAATCCAAGATCAAATTTTATAGAATGTGTACAAGATCAAGTAACGGGAGCCTCCTATGTTTTGTGGGCACGGTAACACCGAATAAAAAGGTTACTACGATTAACTACATTGAATGTAGTTACACATGGAACAATGTTTCAAGTGGTTTAAGGTTATTCAATGCGAATTCAACCTCATGGAAATGGAATTACGGCTGAAACTCGACTTAATCAAAAACTACAAATATAAAGAGTTTAACTACACTAAACTACATTCCCAACAACAGACGAAACATGTGTTTGTCGTTAATTCCGAAGAAGTGAAGTAGAGGGAAGTCCTCTTGTAAGCAACATGAGTGAGTTACATACATTTAAACATTGAATGCGGACTCAGCAGTATTTTACAACTAGTTTATACATTAACCTGGAAAGTTGAAACCCAAATAAAATATTTCTATTCAAAGCGTGTTTTCTGTTACTCTCATATTGTCAACCTTGGAAGTATTTTGTTGTAGAATTTCTACATGGATTCATATACGCACAATGTACAACGAAAACCGTGAATTACTATAAGCCGTGAACGAACCGAATAACCTAACCGAGAATCGAACCCCAAGCGCCGCTCCGACTTAAATACCAAAAGAGTAGCGCCTAGCCGAATAAGTCCGATGGCCGAACGGATAGCGCACTGCTACCGTATCCCGGACGATCTGAGTTCAAATCCTCGTCTTGTTTTTTTTTCTAAGCATTGTTTTGTTATTCTAAGCATCTAGTTAGCTATTATAACCCAACTAAAACTGCTCTCCTAATTTTCATGGATACAGCAACGCTTGGGTTTTGATTGGAGGCACTATGCTCGATCAAGTATCGCCTATGTCCAAAGAACCGATTGAAATTAAAAAGTCACTACAATTAACTACATTGAATGTAGTTACACATGGAACAATGTTTCAAGTGGTTTAAGGTTATTCAATGCGAATTCAACCTTATGGAAATGGAATTACGGCTGAAACTCACCTTAATCAAAAACTACAAATATAAAGAGTTTAACTACACTAAACTACATTCCCAACAATAGACGAAACATGTGTTTGTCGTCAATTTCGAAGAAGAAAAGAAGAGGGAAGTCCTCTTCTAAGCCACATGAATGAGTTTGTTTGGTTTGTTTGTTAAATGTAGTTAAATGTAGTTAAATGTAGTAGAATACATTTTATTTGTAGTTCGGGAATAAGATAAGTTTCCGCACTACTCTCATTGTCACAATGAAGAAATTTTAACTCTGTGACCTTGAATCACCCGAAATATCATTTCATTTTAAACTGCATTCACTGTAGTTAATTGTAGTGAAGTTTATATTTCAATCGGCTTGTTGTACGTAGGAGAAACTGATACCCGATTTGGTAAGCCTCCGTAGAAATTGTTATTCATTCATTTTTGAAATTTAATTTTTCTAAAGAAAAAACGACTACATCCAATGTAGTCAAGATGGGCGAACAAAAAAAATCCAAGATCAAATTTTATAGAATGTGTACAAGATCAAGTAACGGGAGCCTCCTATAATGTTTTGTGGGCACAGTAACACCGAATAAAAAGGTTACTACGATTAACTACATTGAATGTAGTTACACATGGAACAATGTTTCAAGTGGTTTAAGGTTATTCAATGCGAATTCAACCTCATGGAAATGGAATTACGGCTGAAACTCGATTTAATCAAAAACTACAAATATAAAGAGTTTAACTACACTAAACTACATTCCCAACAACAGACGAAACATGTGTTTGTCGTTAATTCCGAAGAAGTGAAGAAGAGGGAAGTCCTCTTGTAAGCAACATGAGTGAGTTACATACATTTAAACATTGAATGCGGACTCAGCAGTATTTTACAACTAGTTTATACATTAACCTGGAAAGTTGAAACCCAAATAAAATCTTTCTATTCAAAGCGTGTTTTCTGTTACTCTCATATTGTCAACCTTGGAAGTATTTCGTTGTAGAATTTCTACATGGATTCATATACGCACAATGTACAACGAAAACCGTGAATTACTATAAGCCGTGAACGAACCGAATAACCTAACCGAGAATCGAACCCCAAGCGCCGCTCCGACTTAAATACCAAAAGAGTAGCGCCTAGCCGAATAAGTCCGATGGCCGAACGGATAGCGCACTGCTACCGTATCCCGGACGATCTGAGTTCAAATCCTCGTCTTGTTTTTTTTTCTAAGCATTGTTTTGTTATTCTAAGCATCTAGTTAGCTATTATAACCCAACTAAAACTGCTCTCCTAATTTTCATGGATACAGCAACGCTTGGGTTTTGATTGGAGGCACTATGCTCGATCAAGTATCGCCTATGTCCAAAGAACCGATTGAAATTAAAAAGTCACTACAATTAACTACATTGAATGTAGTTACACATGGAACAATGTTTCAAGTGGTTTAAGGTTATTCAATGCGAATTCAACCTTATGGAAATGGAATTACGGCTGAAACTCACCTTAATCAAAAACTATAAATATAAAGAGTTTAACTACACTAAACTACATTCCCAACAATAGACGAAACATGTGTTTGTCGTCAATTTCGAAGAAGAAAAGAAGAGGGAAGTCCGCTTCTAAGCAACATGAAGGAGTTTGTTTGGGTTTGTTTGTTTGTTTGGGTTTGTTTGTTAAATGTAGTTAAATGTAGTAGAATTCATTTTATTTGTAGTTCGGGAATAAGATAAGTTTCCGCACTACTCTCATTGTCACAATGAAGAAAATTTAACTCTGTGACCTTGAATCACCCGAAATATCATTTCATCTTAAACTGCATTCACTGTAGTTAATTGTAGTGAAGTTTATATTTCAATCGGCTCGATGTACGTAGGAGAAACTGATACACGATTTGGTAAGCCTCCGTAGAAATTGTTATTCATTCATTTTTGAAATTTAATTTTTCTAAAGAAAAAACGACTACATCCAATGTAGTCAAGATGGGTGAACAAAAAAAAATCCAAGATCAAATTTTATAGAATGTGTACAAGATCAAGTAACGGGAGCCTCCTATAATGTTTTGTGGGCACAGTAACACCGAATAAAAAGGTTACTACGATTAACTACATTGAATGTAGTTACACATGGAACAATGTTTCAAGTGGTTTAAGGTTAGTTAAACTCTTTATATTTGTAGTTTTTGATTAAGTCGAGTTTCAGCCGTAATTCCATTTCCATGAGGTTGAATTCGCATTGAATAACCTTAAACCACTTGAAACATTGTTCCATGTGTAACTACATTCAATGTAGTTAATCGTAGTAACCTTTTTATTCGGTGTTACTGTGCCCACAAAACATTATAGGAGGCTCCCGTTACTTGATCTTGTACACATTGTATAAAATTTGATCTTGGATTTTTTTTTGTTCGCCCATCTTGACTACATTGGATGTAGTCGTTTTTTCTTTAGAAAAATTAAATTTCAAAAATGAATGAATAACAATTTCTACGGAGGCTTACCAAATCGGGTATCAGTTTCTCCTACGGACAACGAGCCGATTGAAATATAAACTTCACTACAATTAACTACAGTGAATGCAGTTTAAAATGAAATGATATTTCGGGTGATTCAAGGTCACAGAGTTAAAATTTCTTCATTGTGACAATGAGAGTAGTGCGGAAACTTATCTTATTCCCGAACTACAAATAAAATGTATTCTACTACATTTAACTACATTTAACTACATTTAACTACATTTAACAAACAAACAAACAAACAAACAAACGCAAACAAACTCATTCATGTTGCTTAGAAGAGGACTTCCCTCTTCTTTTCTTCTTCGAAATTGACGACAAACACATGTTTCGTCTATTGTTGGGAATGCAGTTTAGTGTAGTTAAACTCTTTATATTTGTAGTTTTTGATTAAGGTGAGTTTCAGCCGTAATTCCATTTCCATAAGGTTGAATTCGCATTGAATAACCTTAAACCACTTGAAACATTGTTCCATGTGTAACTACATTCAATGTAGTTAATTGTAGTGACTTTTTAATTTCAATCGGTTCTTTGGACATAGGCGATACTTGATCGAGCATAGTGCCTCCAATCAAAACCCAAGCGTAGCTGTATCCATGAAAATTAGGAGAGCAGTTTTAGTTGGGTTATAATAGCTAACTAGATGCTTAGAATAACAAAACAATGCTTAGAAAAAAAACAAGACGAGGATTTGAACTCAGATCGTCCGAGATACGGTAGCAGTGCGCTATCCGTTCGGCCATCGGACTCATTCGGCTAGGCGCTACTCTTTTGGTATTTAAGTCGGAGCGGCGCTTGGGGTTCGATTCTCGGTTAGGTTATTCGGTTCGTTCACGGCTTATAGTAATTCACGGTTTTCGTTGTACATTGTGCGTATATGAATCCATGTAGAAATTCTACAACAAAATACTTCCAAGGTTGACAATATGAGAGTAACAGAAAACACGCTTTGAATAGAAAGATTTTATTTGGGTTTCAACTTTCCAGGGTAATGTATAAACTAGTTGTAAAATACTGCTGAGTCCGCATTCAATGTTTAAATGTATGTAACTCACTCATGTTGCTTACAAGAGGACTTCCCTCTTCTTCACTTCTTCGGAATTAACGACAAACACATGTTTCGTCTGTTGTTGGGAATGTAGTTTAGTGTAGTTAAACTCTTTATATTTGTAGTTTTTGATTAAGTCGAGTTTCAGCCGTAATTCCATTTCCATGAGGTTGAATTCGCATTGAATAACCTTAAACCACTTGAAACATTGTTCCATGTGTAACTACATTCAATGTAGTTAATCGTAGTAACCTTTTTATTCGGTGTTACCGTGCCCACAAAACATTATAGGAGGCTCCCGTTACTTGATCTTGTACACATTCTATAAAATTTGATCTTGGATTTTTTTTTGTTCGCCCATCTTGACTACATTGGATGTAGTCATTTTTCCTTTAGAAAAATTAAATTCCAAAAATAAATGAATAACAATTTCTACGTAGGCTTACCAAATCGGGTATCAGTTTCTCCGACGTACAACGAGCCGATTGAAATATAAACTTCACTACAATTAACTACATTGAATGCAGTTTAAAATGAAATGATATTTCGGGTGATTCAAGGTCACAGAGTTAAAATTTCTTCATTGTGACAATGAGAGTAGTGCGGAAACTTATCTTATTCCCGAACTACAAATAAAATGAATTCTACTACATTTAACTACATTTAACAAACAAACCCAAACAAACAAACAAACCCAAACAAACTCATTCATGTTGCTTAGAAGAGGACTTCCCTCTTCTTTTCTTCTTCGAAATTGACGACAAACACATGTTTCGTCTATTGATGGGAATGTAGTTTAGTGTAGTTAAACTCTTTATATTTGTAGTTTTTGATTAAGGTGAGTTTCAGCCGTAATTCCATTTCCATAAGGTTGAATTCGCATTGAATAACCTTAAACCACTTGAAACATTGTTCCATGTGTCACTACATTCAATGTAGTTAATTGTAGTGACTTTTTAATTTCAATCGGTTCTTTGGACATAGGCGATACTTGATCGAGCATAGTGCCTCCAATCAAAACCCAAGCGTAGCTGTATCCATGAAAATTAGGAGAGCAGTTTTAGTTGGGTTATAATAGCTAACTAGATGCTTAGAATAACAAAACAATGCTTAGAAAAAAAACAAGACGAGGATTTGAACTCAGATCGTCCGGGATATGGTAGCAGTGCGCTATCCGTTCGGCCATCGGACTCATTCGGCTAGGCGCTACTCTTTTGGTATTTAAGTCGGAGCGGCGCTTGGGGTTCGATTTTCGGTTAGGTTATTCGGTTCGTTCACGGCTTATAGTAATTCACGGTTTTCGTTGTACATTGTGCGTATATGAATCCATGTAGAAATTCTACAACAAAATACTTCCAAGGTTGACAATATGAGAGTAACAGAAAACACGCTTTGAATAGAAAGATTTTATTTGGGTTTCAACTTTCCAGGTTAATGTATAAACTAGTTGTAAAATACTGCTGAGTCCGCATTCAACGTTTAAATGTATGTAACTCACTCATGTTGCTTACAAGAGGACTTCCCTCTTCTTCACTTCTTCGGAATTAACGACAAACACATGTTTCGTCTGTTGTTGGGAATGTAGTTTAGTGTAGTTAAACTCTTTATATTTGTAGTTTTTGATTAAGTCGAGTTTCAGCCGTAATTCCATTTCCATGAGGTTGAATTCGCATTGAATAACCTTAAACCACTTGAAACATTGTTCCATGTGTAACTACATTCAATGTAGTTAATCGTAGTAACCTTTTTATTCGGTGTTACCGTGCCTACAAAACATTATAGGAGGCTCCCGTTACTTGATCTTGTACACATTCTATAAAATTTGATCTTGGATTTTTTTTGTTCGCCCATCTTGACTACATTGGATGTAGTCATTTTTTCTTTAGAAAAATTAAATTCCAGAAATAAATGAATAACAATTTCTACGTAGGCTTACCAAATCGGGTATCAGTTTCTCCTACGTACAACGAGCCGATTGAAATATAAACTTCACTACAATTAACTACATTGAATGCAGTTTAAAATGAAATGATATTTCGGGTGATTCAAGGTCACAGAGTTAAAATTTCTTCATTGTGACAATGAGAGTAGTGCGGAAACTTATCTTATTCCCGAACTACAAATAAAATGAATTCTACTACATTTAACTACATTTAACTACATTTAACTATATTTAACAAACAAACCCAAACAAACAAACAAACCCAAACAAACTCATTCATGTTGCTTAGAAGAGGACTTCCCTCTTCTTTTCTTCTTCGAAATTGACGACAAACACATGTTTCGTCTATTGTTGGGAATGTAGTTTAGTGTAGTTAAACTCTTTATATTTGTAGTTTTTGATTAAGGTGAGTTTCAGCCGTAATTCCATTTCCATAAGGTTGAATTCGCATTGAATAACCTTAAACCACTTGAAACATTGTTCCATGTGTAACTACATTCAATGTAGTTAATTGTAGTGACTTTTTAATTTCAATCGGTTCTTTGGACATAGGCGATACTTGATCGAGCATAGTGCCTCCAATCAAAACCCAAACGTTGCTGTATCCATGAAAATTAGGAGAGCAGTTTTAGTTGGGTTATAATAGCTAACTAGATGCTTAGAATAACAAAACACTGCTTAGAAAAAAAACAAGACGAGGATTTGAACTCAGATCGTCCGGGATACGGTAGCAGTGCGCTATCCGTTCGGCCATCGGAATCATTCGGCTAGGCGCTACTCTTTTGGTATTCAAGTCGAAGCGGCGCTTGGGGTTCGATTTTCGGTTAGGTTATTCGGTTCGTTCACGGCTTATAGTAATTCACGGTTTTCGTTGTACATTGTGCGTATATGAATCCATGTAGAAATTCTACAACAAAATACTTCCAAGGTTGACAATATGAGAGTAACAGAAAACACGCTTTGAATAGAAAGATTTTATTTGGGTTTCAACTTTCCAGGTTAATGTATAAACTAGTTGTAAAATACTGCTGAGTCCGCATTCAACGTTTAAATGTATGTAACTCACTCATGTTGCTTACAAGAGGACTTCCCTCTTCTTCACTTCTTCGGAATTAACGACAAACACATGTTTCGTCTGTTGTTGGGAATGTAGTTTAGTGTAGTTAAACTCTTCATATTTGTAGTTTTTGATTAAGTCGAGTTTCAGCCGTAATTCCATTTCCATGAGGTTGAATTCGCATTGAATAACCTTAAACCACTTGAAACATTGTTTCATGTGTAACTACATTCAATGTAGTTAATCGTAGTAACCTTTTTATTCGGTGTTACCGTGCCCACAAAACATTATAGGAGGCTCCCGTTACTTGATCTTGTACACATTCTATAAAATTTGATCTTGGATTTTTTTTTTGTTCGCCCATCTTGACTACATTGGATGTAGTCATTTTTTCTTTAGAAAAATTAAATTCCAAAAATAAATGAATAACAATTTCTACGTAGGCTTACCAAATCGGGTATCAGTTTCTCCTACGTACAACGAGCCGATTAAAATATAAACTTCACTACAATTAACTACATTGAATGCAGTTTAAAATGAAATGATATTTCGGGTGATTCAAGGTCACAGAGTTAAAATTTCTTCATTGTGACAATGAGAGTAGTGCGGAAACTTATCTTATTCCCGAACTACAAATAAAATGAATTCTACTACATTTAACTACATCTTAAATAATAGAGGAAACATATTTTATTTTTATTTTTGAGAGAAGTGGGGTTCCCAGTTCACACACCTCATGCTCACCGCTACACGCGTAGGTATTCGAGCCTAACCTGCTTCGCGATGCGCGCCCTACGAGGTTCTTCTTTCTTGTGCACGGCCTCGTGGTCAGGGAGCGTTTTTAAACATTCTCGCGGTTTTGTATTAATAAAGGTAATCCTCAATACGGTTTTCGTGTGTGTTTATTGTTTAGCGATATTTCTCGCCTCTGGCCACCCACAGCCCGTCCCAGATCCACCGGTGATAAATCGTAACACTTACGTATTAATTATTTTGCTATTTTGTTTGCATCATTTGTTTGCCCGACAAGATCTAAACGCACCGTTGTATATGTTTCATACGTGAAATACATGTTTTTTCGTAAGCTAAAGTGGAACAAATATTGAGATAGTATTTAGGTGAATTACGAATCGAGTCTTGATAGCTCGGTGCCGTTTCCCTGGCGTTTCAGTCCGTCCAATTGCATCATAATAGTAACGTAACCGACAGAAGCGCTGCAAATCTGACATAAAAATAATATTTAGGTGTAAGCCCATATAAACACATATTCTAATGCCCATTACGTATATATATAAGGTGGCTGCATATGAAACCAGCCACTGGCAATAGATGGCGTTGGGTACACTATCTTCTCGAATTAAAAGTTGGCTATACACATAATGACAGGTCTATGGAGTCCGGTCAAAACGCCATAGATGACATTTGTTTGGAAAGGTTTCGCCGCTTCCACAGTGGTGATTTCTCTATAGAAAACAAAGCCCGGAACATACTGCCAAACCAGTATCTTACCTTTCGCCCAAAAATGGGCGGCTTTGTATGCAACTACCAATTATATATAAGAATATTACTTATACAGCTTGAAAGAAACACAAATCCAGGTGTTTTTTCAGTTTTTAAAACGGATCAAGTCCCTCGGGATGTGACGTAATCTATCTGTATGATGCAAATGACATTGTTACGGTCAATTTACCATTTTCTCGTTAGACCTCGCGCGGAAAGGACGCTTCTCGGATATTTCTGAATTCGATATCTCTCGGGGTCAAAATGCCACAATTATAAGATAACACCCATCATCATTCTGTTTATCTGTCCCGCCGATATAGACACTTATCTCCGTAATATATGTAGGCAATGTACAGGAGTTTTTTTTTAGACTTAAAAGATGGGCGATTCCAGTCCATGACAGACCATCGGCTTGTGGTTGCCACATTTGTTGCCTTTGTGTTTTGACGGCTACATAATAAAAGAAATCGGCAAACACATGAGGACGCTCACATGTTTAGTATGATTTTTGTTGGAATACTGATTTTCTTCGTGTCTTATGCCATAACAATGTCAGACAACTTTCAAGTTTTTCCTGCTACAACCTGGGACCGGGTATCCCTGAATACCATTCTCTGACTACTTCATCTAGGATAATGCTATCATTTTCAATATTGTTTACATCAATACCCTAATCATCTTCAATTATCACAAGTAAAAAAAGGGGAAAAATCACAATACAAAACAGTAGAGATCTCAACAAGACAGCAAACGTTTTACATAGATAATCCGAGAAGACAAACTGCATAGATTATCCCGAACCCCAATGTTTATGAAAGAACCACGAGGCCGAATGTATTGCATGTGATGGAGATTGATTTTCGCGATATTTCAGGGGTCTGTATTTAAACGCATCACCCCAAAGGCAACGGTAACGTTAACATTGTAAACAAACAAACTTGCCTTGTAAACGACCGAATACTTCATCTGAAGTATGCCAAAAAGTTCAATCCTCAAAGGGTGGTGGAGCAATCGAAGGGACCACATCTTGGCCTGTTGAAAGACAGAGTACATTTTTCGATTCCCCTAGAATCAAATATTCCATTCAGACCATACAAAAATATAATTCGATATGATTACCGAAAACGTGCTTCTCGATGCTGGCTGTACAATAAGAATTTCGTGAAGAAGGTCTCCGGCTTTGTTCGCCTGTTACGGATAATTTATCAACTATATGTCTGAATGCATCCGACGTGAATAGGGCTCACGCCTTTCCATCAGCCATTGGAACGAAACGTCAGGAACCTACCTCATAGGTAACTGAATCAGCAATGGCGATCTCGACGATCATTCCCGTGATGTGAATAAAAAACCAAACGGTAAGTATGATATAGTTGATGCGATATTCACGTTTCCACATTATTCCGCTCGTTGCACCGAGGCATACGTTGTAGAAGATCGATGAGAAGTGTACCAAATGGCCAATGACTATCAGATACAGCAGTGGGGATAAGAAATCTATGACAGACCTTGTGAGATTGATCATGTCGGTGTGGACGCGGCCAAGTGCAGCCATAGGATCGGATGCAACGAGAGCTTCGAATCTGAAATGCGCCAACCGTTTCTCGAAAAGCATCTACGATGGAAAATGTTCGTATGATCCAGACGCGTAAAAACTGATCTAGCCAAACGTCGTCGTACGGACATCCCATTCAATTTCATTGCAAAACTCTTTGCTCACCCACTTTTCTTCGATCTCGTTGATCGTATCGGCTCGTCCACAGCGATGTCCGTTGGATCGATAAGTTCGGAGATCTCTCGTAGCTTGCTGTTGAACGATCGAAATTGATCGCGTATCGTCACCATAACTCCGATGTAAAACATCACAACGTTCGGAGGAACGGCATGAACGATGGAGAACAATCCGCGGATTAAAAGATCGAGACCCGTTGAGTGTGCTACACTACTTGTAAAAATACACAACCAAAGTAAGTTGCAGACTGCCGCTTGGTACTGCACTTTTCTCATTGAATTGCGGTGAACCATTCGAATTCCGAGTAAATTAAAAGGCTCCATCATTTTTACGAAGGATCTTTGTATCGTGCGTAATCGAGTCTGACGAACAGCGAACGTTATCCAGACTGTGACGATCGTGAAGCACTCGAAAATGTGACCAAACACGGTCGAAATTTGGGACATCGTGGTGTGCTGTTTTGTGTATGTCTTCATGTTGGCTTCCAGGGTAAATTGGTAAAAAGACAAGTATATTGCGGACAAGATGATCGCGTAGCCAGCCCCCATGTAGGAAATGCGAATGGTCCCGCGTTTGGTCAAACCGTAAGGGCTGAGGCCTATGATTTTCCAGTAAACGTACAGAATCCTTGTCACCATAATTGCCTCAGCGAAGACGTTGCTTTCTCTGGACTTCGTTGTTACGAACGGTGGAGACACATTGGCGCACAACGAGATGGATTAAACTGTCAGTAGTGATAAATTGACAAAGTGCATTCGATGTTTGGACACGTAATCAATTGATGGACGATCCGTGTCATCATTCAGTATGTTTGTGAGGTGGGAACAATAACAGCGGATAAATGGAAAAAAGTAATACAATCTTTAACTAATCAAATAATACGTCGCGGATCACGTACGTCTTTAGACTGTTCGATTTGTCTGACGTATCCTCCAGACGCATATGCTAGCTGTCCAGTTGCAACACGAACATCATGCAAGCTCCCACTGTGATGATTACCTGAACCCGAGCAAAATTACCATCATTCGTTGATACGTAAACAGCATATTCTGGATTTTTCGACAGGCAATTGTGCAGTGAGAATATAATCGGAAATTGCACGCTTATAAATGTCGCTCTCCTAAAGACACAGTCTTCGTATTTATGAACTTGTATTCAGATTTGTAAGAGAGAGGCATCATATATCGGTTACTTTTGTTTGAAATTGACAAAAAGTAAACAATTGCTAAAACCTTAAACTTTTCGGTTTCCCGACTACATGTTATAAAATGCAGTCGTAAAGTCGAAAAGTTTAAGGATTTAGCAATTTTGTACTTTTTTTCAATTTCAAACAAATGTAACCGATATACGATGCCTCTCTCCTAAAAATCTGAATACACGTTCATGATGCTAATAATCATTTTACACATTACATTTGAATATTTTGAGTTATATTATGTTTTACTATTAGGTTTTTAAAAAGGTTTCTTATAATAAGATATCCGATATAAGGGTCCAATCTCCATTTTTATTATATCTGATATTAGAGAAGTATTTTTATATGAAAAAAAAACATAACATTTTTGTTCTAACTTTGTAATTATTATCAAATAATCGATCTTTGCGAGTTACTCTTTGATTAGGTGGGAACATTTTGGCACAAATAGAAATCCAATAATAAGCTCGATTAAGTATCCGATATTAAGTTTTGACATAGCGGAATATGAACAGTAATATTTTCGTACATATTGCTGTTTTTGCGCACATTATATTATATATTAAATGAAATAATGGTAATTCTTTACATAAGTGACTTTTTCGAAAAATTCTATTCATTCGACTGTAAATTATGGTATTCAGTCGGGGGGAGCTGAAATGTTTCATTAACAACATTTTTACGAGCAATAGATGGTTAAAAATAATTTCCAATTTTTCAAAAACGCAAACAAATCCAATATAGGCGTCAAAATGTTCAAAAATGCCATATGTCATGATGTGTTTCCGCGAACTCCAAAACCCCATAAACTTTTATGGCGAGGGGGAGAGGGGGGGATTTCCGCTTCCCCGACCGAATATCATCATTTGTAACCCAATAAATGAGAAAATAGCAAAAAAATAATTTTAGGCTTATCTTCCGGAAAAGTGATTTATCCAAAATAATTGCTATAGTTCATCTAAAATAACAAAAACATATATTATTTAGATACTCCTCAATGAAAATAATACTCTTTAACACAAAAAATACTTTTTCACGCCGGCGAAACGTAACATCAGTTCACTGTTGTGCCATTTTTGTTGCTAGTTGCTCGACCAAAAGGTTTGCAGTGGCAACATCTTGCGACCAGTTATTTGTGTATAAAATGAAAAACTGATGTCGCTATAGAAAAACTCGAAGTTGTGCACTATCCGACATTATGCAACGACCCGATATATAGTGCTTCTCCCCTACTTTCGCTGCTTATTCCGAAGTTACTAGGAAAGAGATTTCTTGCCTAGTGCAGTTAAGGGACAATTCATAAAACACGTGACACAATTTTTATAAATATTCGACCCCCCTCCCCCCATCTGTGACAGTTCGTGACGGGTGCCGGTGCCCCCCCCCCCCCCCCGCCCTGCCGCTCCTAGAAATTACGTGACATGGAGCCCCCCTTTCTGCTCTTGTTTTTTTTTCAGAATAAGAAGCAAGTAAAATACTAAAACCATTTTAATAAATTATTTCAGAACGAACAATTTATATTGTTTACTTTAAGCAAATATATACGTAATATATAAAATCGTACAATCTATACGGACTAAGAAAAATGTTCTTTCTGTTATGTAACGTCAATAATAAATCATTCGATAATCTTTTATCACGATGCACCTAGAATGTTTTCCCAAGGATGCTTCAGGTGAGTCTCAATCATATCAGAGACATTACGACTTCCTCGTAGTCGGAACTTTGAGTGGGCAGTACAGAAAAATTTCAGCGTCTCAGTATTACCCTTTTCCAGATTTAATATGCTTATAGCGTCTCGTGACTTTTGCTCGACCACCCTCCCACCCCCCTGTGACAAAGTGTGATGATTTTCCTAACCCCCTCCCCCACTCCCCTCAATGCGTCACGGGTTTTATGAATGGCCCTTAAGCCAGTACTTGTACCTACTTCGTGATTCATGACAATGCTGGCCCAAGAAGTGCTGATGACCCTGGGCCTGTGGACGCCCTCATGCACTCCTCTTTTCTTGCTTTTTCGGACTTTTCCCGGCTACCTGTCTTGGCATGATTTACGGAGAATGTTGAATGAGGGTTGTAAGGACTACACCACATCTTTACGCTCTTAACTTTTTTATGATTATTTCATATTGCGATATCACACCATACATGTTTTGTTGTGATAATTGTTTCACCCTGAAGATGTTTACTTTCCATTGCAGTTTGCCGTCAGCGACAACGTTAATCCAACTTCGGTTCAAATTGGATGAGTATCACCAAGTAGGTGGTTATAGTTCCGGCCATCTGTTGAACGGAAAAAGGAAGATTGCATAATTGCAAGGCATGCAAGTGTGGACGGTATGATACAAAAATCATCGTACCGTTTGTAAGAGGCTGGAATTAAGGGGAAAAAATCCAGCACCGGTGAATTCGAGTTTCTGATGATGCAACTGCAACGAGAACGATTTTACAGCATCGTACAATAGTGAATCCGCTTTCTTCACGCGAACCTCATGAATTAGTGTTCCAGCGTCCATTGCCTGTCGATGAGATCGCAAAACATTCGCTGGTCCATTTGAACATGTACGAATAACGCGATGGTTTACCTGACCGGAGGTCCAATTGCAAATCATTACGAGTACGATTATCGGAATGCTGTAATTCAATTCTATATTGACGTTAATGATAATGGTCGCCAAATTTATTGTGCCCTTGCGTCGAACTTCGTAAAAGATGAAGTAGGGACTGGTGCTCAAAACAATAAAGGCAGTCGTCACATAAACGATCTACGAGTAAAGACAATTTATTTTTCATTGTATTTCGTTACTATGACAATAAAATTCACCTTGTTCAATGGAATAAATCATCATTCCCATGGTCGCTTACCACACTTAAATTGAACGCACGATTTATTCGTCTACCAATTGCGCATAAATTGTAGTGAACTTTCGATAGGACACGTAAACTCTCGGCGCAGACATCCGACGTTACGATGACCTGCCGAAATGAGAAATTAATTCACTTCACTTCCACATCAGGTACACACACATTGGCAAGACAGTAAAAAAAATTAAACCATCGGCGATGATGCGTTTGCTCTCACTACTACGGCGCGCAATTTCTCGTTTATGGAACGGAATTTGAATCCAATCAAGCCAATAAGAGATCCCAGTATGGTCATATCAATCATTTGAATTACTATCGGGACCAGCGAGGGGATCCATTCTACCGCAGTTCTAAAAACAGAGAAATATATTCTTGATCTTTCGATATTGGTTTCTTGTTTGAAACGCATTCGACAAATACATCTTGCAACTGACATTCCCATAGATAGATAACAAACGTATACATCGTAAGCCGCGAAGGTCATCACAGCGAGGAAGGTTGTCCAAATGTAGCTGCGAACCATTCTCGCGCTCGAATCGTAATCGAATGGACAACTCGCTTTGTCCAGAATTTTATTCTGCTCGGATAAGTCATTGATTGACTCTGATAGCTGGATTACATTGAAAAATAGACCGTTTTATTCGCGCTATGCATCCAGACATGCCCTTTGAATTACAGGGGGTGATCACTTTCGGCGAGGAACAAATTTGCTGATTTTCATAATTTTGTTAAGGAAATATTTCTTCACCATTTTCGAGCCTTAGGGTATTTTTTCTTACTACTTTTGGCTGTTCCATAGTTTTTTTCTTTGATTAATCTTTAAAAATGGTAGAGGTATGGCATGGTCTTCTAAACTGCATTTTTTCAACTGTTGTGATGTATAGCTAATCAATGTTGTGACGTAAAACTAATTGATCGATACTGATGAAATTTGGTATAAATATAAAATGTCAACTGTTGTGACGTATAGCTAATCAGTGTTGTGACGTAAAACTAATCGATCGATACTGATGACATTTGGTATAAATATAAAATTTCAACTGTTGTGACGTATAGCTAATCGTTGTTGTGATGTAAAACTATTCGATCGATACTGATGAAATTTGGTGTAAATATCAAATTTCAACTGTTGTGACGCATAGCTAATCGTTGTTGTGACGTAAAACTAATCGATCGATACTGATGAAATTTTGTGTAAATATAACATTTGAACTGTTGTGACGTATAGCTAATGGATGTTGTGACGTAAAATGAATCGATCGATACTGATAAACATTGGTATAAATATATCTAACCTTATTGTTTGAAACATGACCTCAAATGTTTTTGAAAATTAAAAATATTATTTTTTATTCCAAAATGTAGCGATTCTTTTCGGCAAATTAAATCTTTTTATTTCGGAGCGTACCATCTCATTAATTTTCCAACATTTTTAACTTTTTCTTGGTCCATGTTCTACGTATGAGTGTTAACGAATGAAATTTTTTCGTTGGTTTCTTTCCGATCAATCTCGCCGACAGTATCTGCCACGCCGTCTAACAACAGTCGCAACAACCCGTTTAGAAGACCGTGAAGATTAATAAAATTAAAAAATAAATTGTAACAGCCAAATGTTGTAATAAAGCGTATTCTAAGTCTCAAAAATTATGAAGAAATCTTTCCTTTAAAAAAAGAATGATGAAAATCAGTACTTTTATCCACGCCTAAAGGTATCTTCATCCTTAAAAAATGAAATAACATTAGTACCTCTTTGAAGGCAATGGTCCTCCAAACCATGCTGAAAGTCATGCACATCAGGCTCGAGATAAATCTTATTATAATCGTCGAGATGGCTATTGGTGGAACATATCTGATTTAACAAAAATCGAAGCAATGAATCTACAATTATGCAATTCGCCCAAGTTATTAACAGTTTTTTTTTCAAAATCAATACCTCCAAGAATGTGAATATTTAGCCATTGTGATGCTGATGTCACCGATGATAATTGCGAAGATCAGGATACTGCATGTAGCATAGAATCTGCTAAATTCATATCTTTTCCTATCACTCCGATCGCGAATGGTAATTGGAAAGATTCCCAGTACGCGCCACAGCCATGCTACGCTCTCGAGGATTTCGTAAAAGTCGTAGACCGTCCGAGTTTTTTCTATCACCCGTGCGGTAAAACAATTTTTATCGAGTCATCGTCAATTATTGCGGAAATTTCTACTAGTACGTCTTACAAGGAGACGGCACGGCCGTGGGGTCAGGGATCTGGCCGAATTTTTTTGTGGTGAAAGAGGACCCCTAGCTCCTCACGTGGTTAAAGTAGTAGAACGCACTACTGGGAAAATTCCGAGAAAAATCGATTGAAAGTTTCTTAGGCACCTTATGAGTTTAAAATATCAGGCACTTGTCGAGCCGCCGTCTAGACGATTAGGGCTCGGTCTTTTGCGCCGGAGGTCTCGCGTTCGATTCTTCCTGCGAATCTTTTTTTTTGTTATCCCAACAATTGTTCAAAACGTTTCTCATCCCTACATTATTTAAAAAAATATATTTTAGCTCAAGAACGTAACATTTTTCATTCACTGAAAAATATTCGTGCTCGTTGTTCTATTTGGTTTTATGGCCTTGTAAGGGTCTAAAGAATTTTGACCTGGGGTCCCCTTAGGATTATAACGGATATCTGCGCATAGGACTGTGGGTGAGTCTGTGAGAATTGAACAGCAGTTCATTTTTCGATTTCGTGGTGAACAGACGTGCCTATTTTTTATTGTTAAATTTCAAAGTTCTCTTACAATTCGAAGTTAAAAATGTCGACTGAAGAAGTTGCTGGCTCTTCTGGAATAGGAGAGGAAATTCCTGAAGAATCCATGTACAGTAATAAATCAAAATCGCGATTGAAGGACGCAGTAGTTTATTATAAAAAGCTATTGACGGAAAATAATTTAATAGCATCGACACCTTCGGAAGAAATATCTCACGATGCTATGTTATTGGCTGGAGAACTTTATAATAATACATTGGAACTTTTGGGTGAAAACAATTTTGTAGTTGAAGAGGAATTAATTCACGCTCATGAGGATTGCGAAGAACTACAGTTCGAAGTGCCCCAACTTGATTCTTCTCCAGACGAGTACGAACCGGAACCGACAAAAAATAAAAGTGAAATGATTTCCATCGCCTACAAAGTCAAAATCGTGAACATTGCTAAAGTGCATCCCGCGTGGTCTTTGGCGACATTGTAAAAGAAAGGATGCAGCCGCTTGATGAGAAAAGAGTATCTTTCACAATGGGAGAATGATATTAAAAGTGGTGGAATGAGATTGGACAAATTTGAGGCGATAGATTCGTGGACCTACGACCGTTTTGTGGAAGCAAGACAGCAATATCAGCAAGTTACGACAAGAAATTTACAACAATGGGCGTTGGCTGCTGCTGCACAATTCATCGATTTCAATTTCAAGGCGTCTGATCGATGGGTCACAGCATTCAAACGGAAACACAAAATTTCTCAACGGAAAATCGCGAAGCTGGTTTCGAAAAAAGAGTCGGCATCAAGGAGGAAATTCGGGCGTCTGCAGAGACCTTTCGTCGACAGACGTGCCGCTTAATACCTCCTAATAAGGATTATGTTATAAATACTGACCAAACAGGTAAATACAAGTTTTCCGCGTATAAAATATTTTTACCGATTAAAAATGTATGAATTCAAAATTAATTATGTAAAAAGTTTTATACATACATATTCGAATATTTTTTTATATTGAAAATACTTTTTTCAGGATGTCAATATCAATCTATTTTCAACGGGACACTCACTCAAAAAGGAAGTAAAACAGTCTTCGTCACAAATTCACATTATCCGGAAAACTGCTCCCTCGTATTCAAAAATTAGTACGTGACTATGCCAATACATATACGAACGTCATTGCAACATCATCGAAGTCCGCAAAACCAACAACAGTCTTATACACGGATTTTCTCCAGAAATATTTAAAAACTTACGCCGGGGAGAAAAAATGTTTACTTCTCATTGACTCTTGGGGGGGTCAAACAAATCCAGAGATGTATGATGAAATCTTCCAAGATGACGAAAATATGCCAACTTGCTTTGTAAAAGTAATTTCTCCAAAATGCACTCCCTTGGTGCTTGGTGCTTGTGACGTTTACTTTTACAGAGAAGTTAAAAATTTCATAAAGCACTTGCAAAATTGCAGCGAATTGTTAGAGCAGAATCGTGAAATTAATTGCCGGGAAGATTGTATAAAAATCCATTCAATAATTCACCATCAATTATCGTCACCAATATTTCGAGACATGATTCAATACGCCTGGTTTGCCTAAAAATTATCAGTTACCAGAAACACTTTCATGAATGTTAATGGGACATGTTTTTGTACGGATGTATTGCAAACTCTCTGCGATTGTAAAAAATCCGCTTTTATATGTTGCGCAAGATGTCGCAAAAATTATTGCTTTGCTTGTTTCTACGATAATTACCACTGCGGTTTTTGTATATAATTATTATATGAATAAAAAATGAAATTTTCCTAATCGACTTTGTTATTCTCATTAAAAACCCAATGTTCCTCCTCATATACTTTACAATGAAAAATAAAAAAACCCACCGTTATGAATTGTTTTATTAGGAAAAAAAGAAAATAATTTTTAAAAAATGAGAATAATTTTTAAAAAATAATGTAAATAATTTTTTTAAAATAATGTGGCGATGAAAAACATTTTGAATAATTGTTGTGAAAAAAAAGAATATGATGCGAAGGAGGAATCGAACGCGAGATCTCCGACGCAAAAGACCGAGCCCTAACCGTCTAGACTAGACGGCGGCTTGACAAGTGCCTGACATTTTAAATTCATAAGGCGCCTAAGCAACTTTGAATCGATTTTTCTCGGAATTTTCCGAGTAGTGCGTCCTACTGCTTTAACCACGTGAGCTGCTAGGGGTCCTCTTTCACCACACAAAAATTCGGCCAAATCCCCGACCCCACGGTCGTGCCGTCTCCTTGTTAACGTTATTCAGAGACACCATATTGAATTCTTGACGCTGTATTCTAGTGTAAACACCCATTTTCTTTAAATCTAGAGAAACAGGTCAATCTACAGTGCTAGTATTTCACAGTTTCACAAATTAAAGGTGATAAAATTATCTAAAGAAGCTTTTTGGTTAAATGACTGAAAACAATTTATTGAGGTCCGTGGACGTTTTGAATGTCAAGCAAAAATTTTTAATTTTTTTCCTGTGGTTTTCTTTTGATTACTGAAAAACAGCCAACGGTAAAAAAATTAAACGCACGATTTGTAAACTAAAAACTTGGAGCCTCAATTTGCTTTTTTACAAATTGGTCTGTGACTATTTTTAATCTCCGGGCGTTGTGACCGCGGCCATCCTTGTGATCAGAAACAAACGAATATTTTTTTTGTTCTATTCAAAAAATCACGAAATGGCGGCGTTTGAAAAAGAGTGCTCTAATTTTTGCAATACAATGTTCACTTCTCGCAGCCCAGAAAAATCGTAAGTACAAAGCAATAAAAAAGATAGAGGGCAAAACGATAACCACATTCGTAAAGTATAAAAGAGACAAGAACGACTGCAATCACAACGCGGGGCGATAAAAAAAATCGTGACATAACCTCCGCAACATCCAATGTCGTGTTATATTTCGAATAATACGCTTTGACAAAATTTAAGATATTACTTCAAACATGTATAAATTTAACTGTGAAATTCTAGCACTGTAGATTTAATCGTCTCTTCAAAGGTTAGTCGCAAAAAATTACTCTGAATATCGGAGTTCACACTAGAATACCGCCTTAACGGGTTACGCCTAGCTTGTGGTCAGAAAAAAGAGGGATTTTCGTGAATTTTTTTCTAGAAAAAAGTGTGCAGGTTAAACATTGTGTTTTACATTAAAAAGTATGATTTAGAGTATCTGACAATTTTTGTATTGAAAAATATTTATAAATGTGGTAGAAAAATTAAAAATAATCAACACATTTAGTTTTTGCATAATATTATCTATTGCTAAAAAACCCTCCATTTTATTTGGTGAAAAAGAAACTATGGATCGAAAAAAAATCTTTGCTCAAGCACTGATTTTTTGTGTAAGAGAAACTTGTAAAATTTCAAGTCGATCGGTGCACTGATTTCTGAGATATCGTGATCTGTTGTGAAAAAGTAATTTTGAGAAAAACGGAACTTACCTATAAACGCCCATAACTCCCTCAATTATGAAGGGTTCGACTTGAATTGTTGAAAGAATATTTTCGCAATGTTATATTTTGAGATCCCGTCGACAACCATAAACAATATTCAAAAAAATTTTAACTAGGTGTAAGCCCTTAAGGCAAAGTCAAAGGCGTACACCCTTTTGAATTGACTGACATTTCAAAGAATAGAAATATCACACTCAATGCTCTATTCACAAGCGCGGCATTTACCTTGCCTGAAGGGATTATACCTAGTTGTAAGAGTCTAAAAATCACTTTTTTGAAAACCAATACATTATGACCAGCATATCATCTTATAAATATTCCCTGAAAGTTCAAGAGGTTACGTGGGTTTTGAAAAAGTCAAAAAGTCCATTTTTTCAAAGTTTACTATCTAATAGTTATAGTATAATCCAATAGTCTATAGTATAATCTAATAGTATGATATGTCTAGAATATTCTCCTAAAGTTTTAAGTCAATTGGAGTAAAAGTCTAGGAGAGAGCGCCTTCGGAAACTTCCCCCGTTGGGAAAGACCGGCCGGGAGCCACGCACGTCTATCGCATTTTTCTCAAAGACTATTTTTAAAGTCGGTGGACACGATTTCTCAAAAACTAATGCGTCGATCTTATTCAAATTTTTCACACTTCTTCAAAATAGCATTGACTAGTGATTGAACAGTGGTGTTTTTTTTCGATTACCACTAATATTACAAGGCTATACGTAGCGTAAATTGTACCAAAAATTGAACTATTTTACGTACAACTCTGCCAAAAAATAAAATTTCAATTTTTTTCAATCCTTCGTTCAATCACGCGCTATACTAACTACCAACAGAAAAAAATAGTTTTCTTAATTTCAAATAAATCTATCCTGAGTTATCCTGACCACCACGAAGACACTTTTTTTAAGGATCTCCGGAAACTAGGTCCCGCCGGCTGAATTTCCCAAATCTTTGGATGATTTTTTTTTATATTGTTGACATGTTGCTCTTTTATGTGCTTAACATGTTGAATAAAATAAATGATATATTATATTTTTTCAAAAATAAAGAAAATTGCTTTTTTTGGCTGCGAACCCCACGTAACCCCTCAAAGCCGATCGGATCAAAATTAAAAGTTTTATAGGCTGTTAAGTTGCCGTCCGTCGGAACGACACTTTTTTTCGAAAGTACGTTATCAAAGCTGGTGAGTAAAATATTTAAAAACTACTGCATCGATCTATCTGAAATTTTTAAGGCTTTTGCTAGATGTGAAAATATAGCATTTTAACGAAGGATTATTTTCGATGCATACTTTCGATTTAAAGAACGGAAAATGCCTATTTATTCTCGCAAAAACCAAGTCTCTCACTTCGAACACGTGCGATTTTTTTTTTCATTTGACATTTCGGGAATTCCTTCGATTAATCGTAGAATAAATTTAGATACTAACGAAAACTTCTTCATTTTTCTATATCAGATAACCTGGTTGAGAAGGGCTCACCGCAAAAGACATTTTTGACAAGTGCTCCCCCCACATCGACTGTAAATCGATTATAATTAAATACGTTTACACAAAATATTACAGTGTTCTTCAGATGATACTGTTTCCAAAACCTGATTTTTATACTTATATTTTATCTTTATCTTCATCTTTATCATCTTTATCTTTATCTTCAGCTGATATTGTATCTTTATCTTCACGGACTTGTAAAAATAAATCCCAAAAATTAGCTATTTTCGACTGTTACAAGTAGGCACAACTCGTTTAATTGTGAAAATTATATTCAACGATAAATCTTTCGTCGTACTGACTTGTGGCCCGAAAATGCTGTGCCTCCAAAGGCGTCACAGGACTTCTCGATACTTGTGAATTTGTTTTTTCGCCCATCGTATCTTTGCGAGCTCGCGTCAACTTCGGAAAAACTGAACCTTTACACGTCGTCGATTTCTGCCGCTCATCTGAACCCTTTTTCTTACATATCCCTCTTCCAATGGCAATGGAGTCGTTTATGAGGAACTTCAATGCCATTGGAAAAGGAAGATAAAGTCATTTGTGTTCACAAATTACTTTATTACTATTAGACTGGCGAGATACATTTACCTTGTCGACGAAACAACATGCACTTTCTGGTTCCATCAAATTATCGCTTTCATTTCTTCTTAAAACTGTCATAGATTATTCTCCTGACAGTGACAAATGGAAAGCAATTTGACGCTATGCCATTAATTGTATTAACTTTATTTGCAGCAAGCGAGTCGATACAAGAGGAAAGGAAAATTTGCAATATACGAAAGTGGCTATTCATTAAATTTCTTCCACGGAAATGGTTCTATCCAAGTGTAAATCATATTTTTTATATTCATAATAATAATAGGCTATGGATTATAAATCAATACTTCCAAGACAAAGTTAGCCTTATTGTGAATAATCGACCATGTAAGTCTGCTCCTCTTTTTTATCAGTCTCTTTTGTGTTAGCCAAAGCTACTGTACAAAAACTTTTCGAAAAAAGCCAATCGACAATTCTCGTTTTTCGGTGACCAGGATTTTGTTTTAGTTTGCTATTTATAAATAAATGCGTATTTTCAGATTTGATTCCAGTGAAATTGAAGCACCGGAATCCGCTTAACAATAGTAAAAATCGTACGACTAAAAAAAATCTTTAGGAGTTGTTCCTAACAGACGACAAAAACTTTTCACAAAATTGTGGATAAAATGTGGTGTACCGAAAAACTGGTGATATTTGGAAATAAAAACGATTATTTTTTAAGGGAGAACGACATTGTGACGGGTTAGATAAGGCGTTTTTTTTAAATTTGTCAATGTATTTATAGATAGACAAGAATATGTGAATAAAATTTGAAGTTCACATGTTGAAGGTTAACCAAGTTATAGACGATTTAGTGAGACTAAAAGTCTCCATCACGTTTTTCTCAAAACGACTTTTCTCGGCCTGGCCGGAATTAAAATTCTTGCTATAGTTGGCCGATTTTCAATTTTAAATTACCAACAGTTTCGTAATCGCTTTAGCTGACGTTGTGCGGAGTCATTTTTTTTTAAATTTAGTATTTGTTAAGCTTCCGAATACAAGTAAAAATTTAGCCAAAATTACACTTTTTTAGAGATCCGCCATTGTGTTATTTTTTTCGAAAAACGGCTACGCACAACGAGAACTACATTTATCTAAATTATAAAACTTTTCTATTTTTATTTTCCAGACTATCCATGGTCAAATGATCGATTCAGCCGGTGAACCACATTTTTTATGTAAGGGCTCTGTCGGACCTCAATAACGTTGTTAATATTAATTTTTTTTTTTAATAAACATTTTCATGAAATAAATTCAATCTTTGCTCAATAACAGTCATTTTTTCTCCAAATCCCAAATCAATAATCTGGTAGACAAAAAAAATAGGAAAATCAGCACAGTGGTGTCTTCCCTTGAATAGGACAATTAAAGCTACTGAAAATGCAGACCTCTTCGACTCGTTTGAAAGAGTTGAATTTCTGAATCGTCTGATGGACAGATTTCGAACTTTCGACGTGTAAAACTTCGTTCAAGGCGTCACATAAGTGCTCTTTAGTCTACACCAATAAGCATTCGCCAAAAAAATTTATACCGCACGGTTAGCAGTACCTTCTTGTATCACCCGTAGAATTAAGGAGCTCCGGAAGTTGTCGTCAGACCACCGTACCAGGATGTGACGCTTGGGTTTTTATTCTATTCTATTTGTATTTCAAGCCTCCGACTATAAGTAAAAATTTCGCAAAAATAACACTTTTTTGTAAACCCGCCATTTTTTTCGAAATTCTTTCGAAAGAATTTTAGAGCATTTTTAGAACTTTTAAAAACATTTTTGGAATTTTTAAAACCTTCTTTATTTCATTTTTTGATTTTTCGAACATTTAAGATTGTTTAGAACATTTTTAGCATTTTTAGAATTTTTTAGAAAATTCTCGACTTAAAATCTATTGGCATTGAATATTGGTTTTATTATGCTTAAATTCTGTTCATTTCAACTTATTAACAAGTAATATCGCAAAGCATATGAATTTACCCCGGAATTTTCAATCGCCTGAATTATTTTGTAACTTCATCGATCGAGATAGTAATCGTATAACAGTTTTTTACAATCAGGTGTTATTTTCAGTAAGTTTTTTAAAATCATTCAAACGCTTTCTTGAATCTTGTGTGTTGGGCTCTATTGATCATCCAGTTGTACCATTATCGTTATGTACGTGATGATAAGGCTGCTCATCTAAACAAACAATAAGCAACGAATATGGACATTTTTATAGGAACATATTGAAGACATTTTTGTACAAACATTTGTACCGTAGTAATGGTACAAAAAGGGTAATGAAAGCAAGCGAATGAACATGAACGACCACGTTAAAAACATTGGCGAAAAACGCGCAAGTGACTACGTATTGAAAGTCTAAAACTTAAAATGGACCTTACCGCGTGGATCATTGAAAATTTGATGTCGAGTACACCGAACAGTTGGACGATCAAAGGATTTTGAAGTAACCCAAGGGATTCTATCATTGCCTGTACAACAATAATAATTCAAATTAAGGCCATGTCGTTTTTGGCATGCCACATAACAGTAAAATGTCCTTACCGCGTGGAAGTGTCCGTGTGATGGATTTGAGATCAAGAATTCATGAAGCACGTTACCAGTTCGATTGGCCTGCCAGCAAAATATGGAAGTAATTTTATGAACGGGAGGTTACCGTCGAGCGGCATGAAAAATGCATGAACAACGGTATTTTTTCTTATATATATCATAAATACCCGAGTAGAAATATTGTCAGGCTGGCCTGATATTTGATCTGCGCTTGATCACCTTGTAGTACGAAGGCCTCACTTAAGTTTGCCTTAATTTGCCTGATCAAGCTGGGGTCAGGCGGTGGTCGAGCAACCGGACTTACGGCTTACTTCACTTCGCCTGACCCGGCTAGCTTCAGGCGATGTCAAGCAACTGGACTTACGGCTTACTTCAATTCGCCTGATCCAGCTAACTTCAAGCAATCATCATGTAACTGGACTTCTACAGTTTGGCCATGAAGAAAAGAGGTAAGGAGCCCGAACGCGTATGCTAAAAGCACCCCAAACGTGGACCCTGAAAGTGACGAAAAGTTTTGGTTCGAAATTCAGCCACATCAAGCGCTAGTGCCGAGAGGGGAGGATGTGAAGTATGGCATCGGTGACGCTATGAAGTGAGCGTATATATGAACTGGAGAATTCTTGGTTATAATATTTATGTATCATTCTTGGCTGTTCGTCTACGATGACAGAATTAATCGACGAACGAATAAATTTATTATTTTTTCCATCTGTCTTGCGTGCATAATAGTCCAGTCAAATTACTGAAACAAAAAAACATAAAATACCGCATTTTTGGGATTATGATGGATCGATAGGGGGGTGTATTCTGAGCTTAAATTTCAATTTGGGGGGTTCTACTAAGGTCAGCTCAAGGTCATTTCGATGAAAACGCGTTTAATTCGATATCTCGAGAACGGTTAGTGTTAGGCCAAAAATTGTTGAGACCTTTTCTCTTCTAAATTAAATTTCCTAACTTTTTTATCTGAAACTTTTTTTTTATCATCAATATTTTTCGATTTATTACTTCCGGAAAGCAAAAATTTTACTTTTTTTTCTCCATATTTTTCATTTTTCGCCATTTTCTCCCCAACCGTTCAATTTTATGAAATTTTACCGTTTATCAAAGTTGTAGATCCTTTAATTATGAACAACTTTTTCCGATAACTTTTTTTTCTAATACCAATATGTTCGGAGTTATATATTACTTTACCGAGCGAAATCCGCGCCAATGTCGCAATATCATCGACATCAGTGGGTATTCAGTACTTGAAAGAAATATTAAAGTATTCCATGATAATTTATTAGCCAACTTACCTGTATCAGAAGGTGAAGCGATTAAACTATTTAAAAATTGTACTTCATTTAAATATTAAATATTGTAATCATTCAAATATCATTTAAATATTGTACTTCTTCAATTTGGGTATTTTTTATTCCATTCTATGGGATAATAATGTGAATAAGGATTACAAAAAGAAGTAAATGAATAATTGAAACTGTTTCACATATTTATTGATAAAAAAAAATAGGTCATGAAATTCGTAAAATTAAGCACCCGAGGTCGATGGAAGTGATTCGTTTATATTAAAGGCCCTGACGGTATCGGGGCATACGTCGTCCTCGTCCATTGCGTCAAAAATATTATCGTCGACAACATTGGCGACATTAGAACAATAGTTCTCTTGGCAATTAGTGCAAATTACTGAGCAAAACAGGCCGGCCTTTCTACATCCGCACACTTTGCCGCAGTTGGTTTTGGATTTGCACGCAATCGATCTGAGTAAATCTTCCGGAGCTGGTTTCAGTGACATTGGTATCGGCTCTAATCCACGGGGGGTGCGACGCCAGCCCCACTCCTCGGGTTCCAGATAATTTTCGAGCCAGTATTGCGCTTGGTAGTAACACCTCAACGAGTGAAAAAATGCGGCATCAGAGGTAGGAGGAAGGGATTCTAATTTAACCCTCCCACTGCCTGCCATTTTTTTGTATCCCTTATAACGGAGCTCGTTGAGATTCGTACAATTCGTGTCACCTGAAGCCTTGCGATATAAATTCAAAATGAATTGTTCGCCGTTTGAAGCGAGAGTTGTTTTATCTGCTTTATCTTGTAGAAAACATCAGTTAGAGAAACCAAATCCGGAGTATTTTTCAATGCAGTCATTGGTTTGATCTTGCCTACGTTGAATGGTGCCGAAGTTGTGTCGCAACCACTAATCGCGTGCAAAAATAACAGGTTTTTTGCGGCATTCGGCCCATATATCGGTTTGAGACAGTATGGGCTATATGTAGCGTCCGTCGATTTGCCTCGGCCAGGTTTTCTCAAGTACATGTTGTTGCACGCGCCGGCTGTCGCAGTCAGCAAAACTCATTCAGCAAAACAATAATTAGACCATCCGCATCTTCTACGGCTTGCTCCACCTCTATGTCTGATTTGATGAGAACAGTTTTCAGTAGTGAGATAAATCTGGTCTTATTATTGTTCTCGTTGTTCTTATTGTTCTCGTTGCCTAAAAACTTATCTTGAGTTGTGGCGACGGTCATATTGTCGGTGAAAATGATATCCGCACATGGTTTCAGCTGGGATCGGCGCAGCCGTTCGGCAGATTTGGTGCCAATGGCGCGGATTTCGCTCGGTAAAGTAATATATAACTCCGAAGATATTGGTATTAGAAAAAAAAAGTTATAGGAAAAAGTTGTTCATAATTAAAGGATCTACAACTTTGATAAATGGTAAAATTTCATAAAATTGAACGGTTGGGGAGAAAATGACGAAAAATGAAAAATAGGGAGAAAAAAGTAAAATTTTTGCCTTTCGGAAGTAATAAATTGAAAAGTATTGATGATAAAAAAAAAGTTTCAGATAAAAAAGTTAGGAAATTTAATTTAGAAGAGAAAAGGTCTCTACAATTTTTGGCCTAACACTAACCGTTCTCGAGATATCGAATTAAACGCGTTTTCATCGAAATGACCTTGAGCTGACCTCAGTAGAACCCCCCAAATTGGAATTTACGCTCAGAATACACCCCCCTATCGATCCATCATAATCCCAAAAATGCGGTATTTTATGTTTTTTTTTTCATTCTGAGCCGTAATTTGACTGGACTATAACTGCGCTTTGAATATTCTCTTCTATCGCTCTCTCTTTTCTCATTCTATCTCTGTCGTATCCGATCTTGAGTACAGCAGCGCCTGCGGATATTTCCGTAAAAATTTTCGCTGATTCCATAGCCCGCGTCCACAGTACAGCGTTCGGGCTCCTTACCTCTATTCTTCATGAGTTTGGCGCTAAAAACGTGTCTAACCTCATCTTGTCAAATGATACACAGACACGAGAGAAGCACGAGACATATTATTAATCACTTTATACATTTTTATATATAACGTGTACGTTGTGAATAAGATGGACAAACACAATCGGAAGAAAATTGCCCAACAACTGCGTCTGCGTGAATAGCGGGCTCTAAATAAGGGAAAAACGAAGAAATAATACAGCAGCAGGTTAGTATAACAATTAATTTTTTTCAAAGACTTACAATTCTTAAATCTATAAATATAAATTGGATTAAACCTGACTATAAATTAACCATACGCCAAATTATATATGCATTGGTTGAAATATTTATTATGATACATTTGACAGATCCGGAACACAGATCCTCTCAGCCAGGAACAACTCGAAATTCCTGAGGATTTGGATGTGTTGGCGCTATCACTATGTAAGTAGATTTATATTTGTTTTTATGTATCGCTTTTATTTTCCTTTACTTGGTCCGTCTCCTTTGTCAGAGGAGAAAAAGAGACAGCGTAGGCCAACCAAATGGTAAGCTGACAGCGTAGTTCAATCTGGTAAATGTTTTGCCATCGGTGCTGATTAGCCCGGACGGCGTAGGCTAACCGAATAATGATAAGTTAACTGCGTAGTTCAGTTAAGTGAAAGTAATTCCATCGGTGCAAGTTAGCCCATAAGAAATGCACTTCGGATGGACATTACGTTAACTGAACTGACTACGCTGTCAACTTACCATTATTTCGTTGGCCTTTGCTGTACGGGCCTGGACAGCGTAGGCTAACCGAATAATGATAAGTTGACTGCGTAGTTCAGTTAAGTGAAAGTTAGTCCATCGGTGCAAGTTAGCCCATAAGAAATGCACTTCGGATGGACATTACATACAATGAACTGCACTACGCTGTCAACTTACCATTATTTGGTTAGCCTTCGCTGTACGGGCTCGGACAGCATGGGCTAAGCGAATAATGATAAGTTGACTGCGTAGTTCAGTTAAGTGAAAGTAATTCTATCGGTGCAAGTTAGCCCATAAGAAATGCACTTCGGATGGACATTGCATTCACTGAACTGCTCTACGCTGTCAACTTACCATTATTTGGTTGGTCTTCACTGTACGGGCTCTCCTGCTTCGATTCTAATTTTCATTAAAAAATGACCGCTCGCAGCTTTTGCAACAGTTTTTTTCTTCTTTAAAGTAGATAATTGTATGGTGAGAAAAAGGAAAAAAAATAGAGCTCAAATTTGTGCCACCCTAATAAAATAATATGCATACCTTGTATAGATATATATGTAGACATTGAATTCTAAGTGGGATACACATTTTCGTATTTTTCAGTGGCTGTCATTTCGAAATATAGGGAACACGGAATAGAAGTTCTTTCGAAGCAAATTGGACAAGCCGTTGGAGCGGTATCAAGGCCTGATTAATTCAGCAAAAGACTGGGACAAGTTTCGAGCATCGCGGAAAAAAACGAACAAAACGCCCAAGAAAAATGATGTTTGTTTTCCACATAGATATATGTGATAGATTGTATATTAAGATTAAAAAATAAACGATCAGCGGTATTTATAAAGTCGTGCCTTTTTCTCTTTTGTGTATGCGTTGTATTTTTTATTTCAGAAATAAATCGGTCATCCAGCCGTGAAAAATCATATGATTTTTCACTCTGATCAAGCCGTGAAAAATTAAGCTCTTATCAGGCCTCAATTTTTTACGCTGATCAGGCCTTGATCTTTTACACTGATCAGGCCTTGATTTTTTACCCTGATCAGGCCTTGATAGTTTACCCTGATCAGGCCTTGATTTTTTTACCCTGATCAGACGGAAGTCAGGGATTGTGTTTCAAAAATGATCAGGGCTTGATAAAAAATTCTGATCAAGGCTGGAAAAAGAAATCAGGATGCCTGATCAAGTGTTTATTGTAGCTGGAGCAAGATTTCTACTCGGGTACTTTTGGAAATTGCGGTTAACGTATTTTCTTCTTCTATCTTGTTAATGATATTATTAACATATCTCTGATATTGGGAGCAGATTTCAACGTTATTGATTTAAAAAAATCTAAAATAGCGGCTCCAGCTCCCGTTAAATAAAGCCATACATAGCGTGCTTTGGCCTGCGCGGGGCGCTCCATAGCCTTGCCAGCTCATTTGAAACAAGCACGGGTTAAACATTATTTAACTAGAATTAAATTGGGCGGTCTTTTTTTTGTTTTCTCAAAAACCCCTGGACAACAAAATGGCAGCCTTTTGGAAAAAACCCAATTTTTGCCCGGTTTTTTTGCTTCAGCGGACGAAAAAAGAATGGTAATTCATTTTTTTACAAAAATCGCTTCTTGATGGGCCCGAAAATTAAAGGTCCTTTCAATTGCGCAAAGATTCATATGAATCAGTTCAGCCGTTGAAGCTGCCGAGGGCCCCGCACGCTGAAAAATGCTGTGTCCAGACAAAAAAAGCATTTAGTGTTAAACGTCATAAAAGATCGTATTTAATGTTTGTTTTTGACAAGCCAAACAAGCAAACTCACGTGTTCTAAACGCTTTAAGGATGCAAATTACGCGAAAAGAAATCGAATTTTTCATCCAAAAATCCAAATCCAAAAAATCGATTTTGTTGCATAAATTCTAAAAAATGTGTGCGTGTTATATGGACCTGACATAATAGACTAATAGTGAGTCAACATTTTTGTGGTGCAAATCGTCCTTAACCGTTTAAACGCGTTATTATCAATGCTGTATTTTTGAAAATTGACTTCGATCATATCTCAAAAAAAATTCATGGTATAGTCAGCAGATCTATAGTTCTAACCCGAACTAGAATATTTCTGGTATCAGTCACAGTTTTTTTAAGCGATAAAAGTCGAAAAAAAATAACGAAACACTTTTAAAACCGTGGCAAACATTCAATTTTCAATATATTTACTTTATTCCGGCGATAGCCTCACGTCTACAAATTAAAATGCCGTTTGATTTTCTTTTTCAGCTGTGCAAAACCTCTAAAATCATGATAGTCGTCAATCAACTTTTTTTACACATTTATTTTTATTTGATACAATTCTGAAAGTCTACAAAATTGTCAATAAATGTGTGGTGAAAATTCGAAGACAGTGTGTTTTAATGGATCATAAAAAAAACGTAAATAAAGCGGAAAGAAATAGCTGTCACATGGCCCTTAAGCAAAGAAGACAAACTCTCAATATCAAAATATCTCTCAGAATTTAAAGGCAAACCTCGTTTCTGGTAGAATCGCATACGGCGAAGAGTGCGATTAATCCTATTACGTGAAAAATAAACCGGACGGACAGTGCCCAAAAATACGGACTATCCTCGTTCGACCAGGAATTCTCATACTTAATGTTTAGACAGACATCGTAGAGGCTTGATACAAGTTCGAACAAGTAGGTTCCCATTGTTAAGTAAAGCGACAGTGAACAAAATTCCACTATGGAATTGGTGAAACTCACGAGCTCGTGGTACAGCCTAATGCACGCCTTTAAAGAATCTGCCGGGGCTAAACATTCGATGCTGAACAAAGATTAGTATTCACAGAAAAAATAATACACCGTTTGAACTGATTTTATAACATACTATAGATTCATTCTAGCTATGACTTCGCGTAGTTAAGGCGTCGTCTCACTTTACAATTTTCATAAAATTGATTTTTTTATAACATTTTTCGAAAGTATACATATCCAAAAGTATCATACTAAAATTTTATGAAGATCGCAGGAGTCTAATTGTATTTTCGTGTGACCATTAGTTTACTTACCTGAGCAGGTTTAACGAGCACGAGCAAACTCTAAACGCTTTTATCGACGGCTTGTTGATAAAATCTTCGGAACTACTGAACCGATACTTATGAAATTTTGACCACATATTCTTTACAACTATAGCTATAGCGCATATCAAGGATTTTTTTAAACTTTGATATTTACTATTTTTTTGACAAAAACAGTGAACAAAACACGTTTTTTTTTACAAATATCCGCCACTTTATAATTTTTGCATATATCAAAAATCGTATGATATGCGCTATAGTCATTAACACACTGAATCTAAAACTGAATTTTTTGGTTCAGATTATCCATCTTTGAGATATCATCAACAGCCCACACCTACAATTTTGTAGGACATTTCGTTAACTACCATTTTCCTCTATAAATAGTGACTTAAATAAATACATATTTTTTTAATATTTCAAAAGTGTATTTATTGAATGTGACAACTTTTATATCAATATCTATGATTTAAACCTATCAAAAAATTAATAAAAATAGCCTTTTTAGCGTCTGAAGTGAGAAGACGCCTTCTAGCTGTAGCGAGATTTTTTCCTTTAGACGAGGTTGAAATGCGCTGACTTCCATAATTTGTTTCCAAAGGAAAGATTCCTTCACCAATTTTGAGACTTACAAGGAAAGGTTGCGAGGTCGATCTGTCCGATTTCGATTAAATTTGGCATGCTTGTAGAATGGGTAAAAATAGGCGACGCGTATTTTTTTCATATCTGTGGAACCGCCATTTGAAGGGGTGAAACGCACCCTCGAAAATAGGGGTGTTTTTCGTCGGTAACGTTATCGTTCTCATTTCCATTTTATAGTACCCGAAAAAATAAACATTGTTGCAATTTGAATTTTTTTCATATCTCGTACCGTTAAAACCTTATCGACGAAAAACGAAAAACACCCTATTTTCGAGGGTGTGTTTCAGCCCTTAAAAATCGGATTCCAAAGATATAAAAAAAATAGGTGTCGCCTTTTTTTACCCATTCTACAAACATACCAAATTTCATCGAAATCAGAGAGATCAACCTCACAACCTTTCCTTGTTAGGATATGTTTTATTACTACTTTTGGCTGTTACATGGTATTTTTTTACTTTTATTAATCTTTAAAAATCGTGGAGGTGTCGCACGGTCTTCTAGGAATGACCCTAAATGTTTTTGTATATAAAAAAAGTCTTTTTTTTATTAAAAAAAAGGTAGCCATTTTTTCGGAAAATGCATCCTTTTTGTTTCAAAGCGTACGTTATCATCGATCTTCAACATATCTCATTTTTTCTTGGTTCATATTCTGCGTATGAGTGATAATGAAAGAAAAATCTTCGTTGGTTTTTTGTCAGATTAATCCCGTCGACGCTGCGTGTCACGTCGTCTGACACCATTCGCCGCAAACCGTTTAGAAGACCGTGCTGTACCTCCGTCATTTTTAAATATTAATAACAAAAAAAATACCATGTAACAGCCAAATGTAGTTATGACATATCGTAAGTCTCAAAAAAATTAGGGTTTTTTTCTGGCATTAAGGTATCTCCCCCCTTAAGTGGATTGGATGAATCATACCCTGAACGAACTAAGGCAGACCAGTCTAGAGCCCCGAAAAAGCGTGAATTTGCACAATTTTTATGGCTACCCAGTTTATAGAATAAAAATTCCGTTCAGTGGACTTTGTTCTTCATATCTCTAAGTAACTTTGCAAGTTTTTCTTACAAGATTCGGCAATCAAATGGCGGCGCTGAAGCTGGATGAAGCGAGTCACCTTTGTCGGATATAGTGCTCTGCAGCCAACAACATCACATTGCTAATTCTTCACTAGTCGTCTAGAAATTTTTTTGGAACCTTAGAACACCGTTTTACATCGAAATACGTAGGAGATTCTTGATATGCTAAAAACAATTATTTTCTGCGTTTTTTTTACCGCGATCAATTTTTTTTTAACTTGCACCCCATTATCCAATACCGATGCTATGGATATGTACTATGTAGAAAAATCTTACCTAGGACTCACAATATTTCATACTTTCGTTCCAGCTAAAAAAAAATTAACGAGAACTCTTACCGGTCGCTTGGTGGTGATACGTCATTTGATTACAAAGCCTTGATGAAAAATTTGTGAATATACTCGAAGATACGTAGATTAAAAGCCACTAAACGGAGTTTTCATTTTATCAACTGGGCATCCACGAAAAATTGTCGAAATGTACATTTTTTTCCGTGCTCTAGACTGGCAGTCTCCCTAAAGGTGGGATCCCACGGCCCGTCATATTACAGGCCGCGCCAGGCCGTGGCGAGCCTGTCGAGGCCTGCGCGAACGATCGCGCCCCGCGCCTGGTAATTCCCACGGCGTGTGTCGGCCCGAATCGGCCTATTGTTTTCGCCATTTCAACACGCCAAGTGATACGAAGCGCATGGCTGTGTGTGCAGCCGCTGTGGTTTTAGTAATTCTTGGTTTATATACGTCATCCAAAAATGTTGCCATAACGTTGTAGAATGACCATTCCGGTTTATAAATATCATCGATGCCACTACTCGTTTTTATAGAATTCTTAATTTTCTCTTTTAACTTCCTGTATGCCGAAGTCAAGTTCTCTTTTTTCTTTTTTGATTCTGCGTTGGGCCATGTTCCATCTTTTTAATTACTTTTTATCCGTAACCACGCATCATAGACATGGTTCTTATTTTTATGTTGGCGAGACGAGTTATTCCAAAGCGCCTGTTTGTTTTCGTAAAGATAAAAAAAACTCGCATGTTAGTTCGTTCGTCCACTCTATCGTACGACCGCCGACGAAATGAACGGGAACCAATGCGCTTGTTCAGGCCACGACAGGCCTGTCGTGCCGTGCCACGCCACGCCGCGCCTTTGAACTTACCGATTCCCGATGGATCGGACGGGCAACGGCAGTTCACCACAGACCACAACGGTCCTGACCGTTCCCACGGCCTGTCAGCGTGTCCTGGCGCGGCCTGGCATGTGAGAACACGGGCCCTGGGACCCTAGCTTAAAAGAGATCGTTTGATCAACTTGCCCACTTTTTTCCGAGCTTCTTCGACAGCTCGTTTTGCGAATGACGTCCCGCCTCGTTGCGTCAACTCGCGAAAGTTCAACAATTTTCGCGTTCAATGCTCGATAAAAATCCCGAATAAGGCACATCGAGGCAACGAAAATAATCGTGAAATTTGGATAAACAATTCGTCCGAAATTGAACTGGAGCCAGACACCGAACGCGTAAGATGGCGACTTTGAGTGCTGATAATGTCCGCAAACGAAGATACAAATCCATGCACAATTGACTATGAGCACTTGAATTTTAGCGTTACGCGCGAAATTTCGGGGGAACATACGAATTCCAACGATCATACGAGTCTCGATTATTCGATGCAATGATTTTTGCAAGTTTCGGAATGCGTTTTGACGCAAACCGAAAGACAGCCAAGTTGCAACGGTCATCGAGCATTGCACGCTCTTCGCTAAAATGTCAGCTATAACGGACATCGAAGTTTGCCGAGGTTTCGCAAATGCCACACGATTTTTTATCGCTCTGACGTAACAAGCCACGTAGAAAATAGTTAACACCGTTGAATAAAGAGCGCCACCACGAGAGAACCGAATTTTTCGATTTTTAGTCACTTCGAAGGGACAAAGCCCGAATACTTTCCAGAAAAAGTAAAGAATTTTGGACGTTGCCATTGAGACGGCGATTGAGTGATCGCGGTATTTTTCGGCACGACGCTAACTGCAACGAAACTTCATCAAACTTGCGAGACTTGATGAAGAAACGTTGCGTTCGATTTGTGTAGAACACGAATCATCGGATCGAGAATTGGTGCCAGCAACATTTTGCGCCTCGAACTACGTTAACGACTTTCCTGAGGCGAAGCGTGCGCGCGTCTTTTGTTAATCCATATGCCATTAACGCAAATGAATTGAAGAAGAGCACTCTACGAATGCATTGCAAAAACTGACCTTGACTGTTTTCACCCATTATTGCGGCCTTTTCCTTAGCGAGTTTATTGACACGACATGACAGTGACAAGGTTGTCACCTTCATGAATTGTAAGATCGGTAGAGAGCGAAAAAGCGAATGACATAAACTACTTTATAAAATTAAAGGAACAGACCATTTTTAGTATCTTTTCAGTATTTTTTGAAGCGCTGTATCTATGTAAAAAATGGTCGTATCGAAATTAAAAAAAAAAGAATTTTGAAGCCCCGAGGGCTGGTTTTGATGTTTGGCAAAAAAAATTTGGCAATTTTTTTAAAAAAAGTCATGACATAGTGCACGACAAAAATTGTCCAAATATCGTCGTTGTCATCGTGAAAGAAACGAAAAAATTCTGTAACCGCCTTGCTTAGAACTTGATTAGAACATATCCATTCGATAATTGGCATTAATGGAACTGTCGTACGACCGAGCACAACTTAGACATGAAAATGACTAATAGCTGAGCAATTATTTCAATAATGAAGTGCAGGCCTTATAGTTCCCGGGAGACTAATAAGAGTCCGAGGTATTCGCCACGAACGTCTCCGATCGCTGCAAATTTTCATCACTGTCGAACTGCATCATAACCGTTATGTAAGTACAAATCGTTACGGCAATCTGAACAATCAAAGAAATAACTTTATGCTGGTATGAATGCAAGTATTAAAGAATCATTGTAGGTGAACAAACTTTTACTTAGGGAGGTTGGAGCGTTAGCCACAATCCAAGATTTAAAAAAAATATATGTTGTTGTGTAGACTATGCTGAGTATTTACGATTTTTTCAATTTTTTTTCACCACTGAAAGGTCCAGAGTTATAAAATAGTATAATGTAATTTTACGTGAAATTGAATGGGTAAGGCATATTTAGCATCGAGATAAACTGTTGCTAACAACGGATCAAGGCAGACTGAACTTTTGTAAACATTTGAAAACGGAAAAAAACGCATCGTGCCCATCCTAAACCATATACAGGATATCACTCTTATCTCTGCCACGCGAAATAACTCGGTAATTATCGACGTCACAAAAAAATGTTCCAGACAAAAGTTGTACGGTGTGAACGGGGCCATCAAATGCGACCATTTTTTTATTTCGGTGCAGGCGCTGACGCATAGTAAAGGTCACCTCCACTTTTTTAAATAGAATGGTACTTTTTTTCAACCATCTTGTCGAGCACCGCAAGCCGCACAAAAAACATTAAGTCGTCAAAGTCGATCAAGGTCATTCAAGGTCACCTATTAAAATGAAATAAAAATCTAAATATCTCGGATCACTACTAAATATTTGGTAGTGATCCGAGATATTTAGATTTGTATTTCATCTGCATTTTTGATATTGATCATCATTGATTTGCATCATCGATACTGACCTGGAATGACCTTGAACGACTTTGACCCCTTAATGTTTGTTTATGCGGCTTGAGGGGTCCCACAAGACGGTTGAAAAAAAAATGTACCATTCCATTTAAAAAAAGTGGAGGTGACCTTCACTGTGCGTCAGCACCTCCACCGAAATAAAAAAAAATTGGTCGCATTTGATGGCCCCCTCCACACCGTACAACCGTTTTCTGGAACATTTTTTTGCGACGTCGATAATTACCGAGTTATTTCGGGTGGCAGATATAAGAGGAATACCCTGTATATTCAATATTTAATCATCAAGGTTTGATAACAGATTACGAATCTTGGCTGGCGATAGAAGAGCATTGCCGCCAATGTCCGCAAAGTTGCGAAATTTCGGCAATACTTCATATCAATTAATGGCAATAAAAAATAATCTTGTTGCATAAAGATAAATAGGCATAATTATAAATAACTGAGAATTTCATTCTGCGCTTTATCAAACATTCACTGATGCAGTTTTTTTCATAATAATCATCGATCATTTCATACTTTCTCGAGTAGTTCGAGGTAGTGACACAAAAGTGTTTCCTACTCACGTAATAAAAATATAGAAATGCATAATTTTACTCTTCAATTTTATATTTTATGAAAAATTAGCATCTACCGAATAAGTTTATACCTCGTATGCATTTTTTCAAGTTCATTGAAAGAAAAATTCATTAACCGTCATTTGACTCAACTGGGCCGTTCCAACCTCCTCAAACGGATCATGGCACTTTTATTCTCTTACCGTGTGCACCAACGAGAAACTCGTTCGAACCAAGCCCCATAGTGTTATTGTTACTCGCCTGTGCAGCAAACAAAGCGACAAAAGTTGCCCCTGTAAAAGTGAGACAGAAAAATGTAACAATCATTTCTACGAAAAACGAAATCCGTGTGTGATGTGAGAGACTATCGAATCGGGCTAAAAATGAAGAGGATCGGTTCTCCCGTGGAATTGCGAACGAATAATTACCGTGGCCGCGTATTTTTGTGCATTCTTTGAAACAAGCGCCTGATGCAATATTATCCCAGCTCGATTCTCCTGTTTAGGATTGGATTAATTTAATTTCGAAGCGTTTTGGAAATTGGCATCGGCGGGATATAACTCGTGCGCTATTCGGGTACTATGATAAAACAAAAAAAAATCATCAACTGATCCTTCAGCACACCGAGAAAAAAAATTATTGATCCAATATCATTGGTGTTATTGAATGAAATTTCGTTGATTCAATTGTAAAATTGTTGGTGGAAATAATCGGATTTAGTAGTCCAAACAAACAACTTTAATAACAATAATATTAAACGTTTTTTTTCAGTCAAAAGATATATCGTTAGCCGAGAACAATATATTATTGAAACTATCTAAAAAATTATCGCGAACAAATTATATAGTTCTGAATGCATTTTCTGCACCGAACAAAAAAGCGTTTCAATTCATAACATGAATATTGTTGATTCGAGTACAAAAGAAAAATTGAATTTCGCTCGTTTGATACGGATAAAGAATTTTATTGAGAAAATATATTATTTTATTGTCTTGACCATATCCGATAGTGATTTTCAAGTACATTTTCGTTAAAATATTAATATTTAATTTTGATTAAAAAATATTAAGCGAATGTCTGAGTTGGTTAAAAAAATTATGCGAAAATGATATTTGTTTCTTGCGCATTTGGTTGAAAGAATTCAACCAAATCATGGCCGAGCGCCGCCGAAATTATAAATGTGAGAAAACTTGTAGTTCTCGGAGCAACCGCTAGAAGCCGCACGCGCGCTCGTTTCTCGTAAGCGTAGCGCGAACCGAAAATCTACTTAAACGCCGGAGAAACTCTAGAGAGTATCGCTTCTTGGCCTGTGGCTAAGATCAAAGTGTAGTATCTGTTCTTATCAGTTGAATATCTGATATTCTCTCCATGGATATTCGATTGGATATCTGATATTCTCTCTACTATTATCGTGGATGATCATTCTAATGCTCACTTTCCATTTAAGATTTAAAACAAAATGAAAAACTTACGTCTCATCGCATATTCGTTTCGATGTAGGAAAGAAATAATTCATTCTATTGATTACATTTTTGTACGAAATAAAAAATGTTGGAGCAACCGCTTAATTATTTAATCCATACATTTACGGATTGTATATAGAATGATTTCAATAGAATATAATTTTATTCGAAGGATAATGTAGATATTCAGAGAACAGAAGAGATTTTCAAATATTTGAATCAATCACATTTTCCAATATTCTATAGTATTGTAACAATCTCATATACCAGTGGCACTGCGCGATCAGACATTTATTTGGATCAACCAATATATTTTTTTGATTCAATTGGTTTTTTTGTGTAGAGATAACATTGAAGTGATGTGTGGATCCAGTGTTGACTGTTCAACACCGTTTTTCTGGCGCTCCTGTATACATTGAATTGCAACATTGAGGAATTAAATAATAAGTCCGCGTAATCCTTCGTATTCACGCGGCCTCGGAGGATCTCCTAGATTCGATGATTGACGTATTCATCACATCCTGCTGAAGGTTCTGGCTGTCCAGTTGCATCATGACCGTTATGTAAGTGCCTACTATGCCGATGATCTGATTCCAACAAAAATTGCCATGATTATTCGACGCGTGAAAATAATGTTTTGGATTACCTTGCTAAAAGTCATATGGTAGAAAACTTCGATTTAACGATTGGACGAAAAATCGTAATGGTTTTTTTTACTTAACCGTATACACCACCGAGAGCCTCATTTGAAGAAATCCCCACAACGAGATGGCCAATCGCCGCCGCAGCAAACGAAGTGAGAGCAGCTGTCCCTGGAAAGACATTAAATATATAGAAGAAATTTCGCTCGATACTGGTTATTCGAATCGAAAAAAAAAACACATTTACCGTATCTACATATGTTTTAGTGTTATCGGCCGTGAGCATTTTGTGCAATAGTCTCCCAGCTCGGTTCGCCTATGAGGATAAAACCGTTCTTAACCAATGGGTACAAGACCAACTCTACTCGGGGGAGTAGCAAAACAGGCAACATTTTACTTGGCTATTTATCTCACACTTTTGTGGAGGCGAGCAAGAAGAAAAATAGTTTTCGTCGCACCGTTTATCGACCGCTGAGGATCACTTGCGTTTTTGAAGTTTGGGATTTCGTTGATCAGGAAAGAGTGACTTGTATATAAACCATAAGATGAATCCTCAGTACTCAGTACCCAAGACTCAGTAGCGTGGGAAGTGTGTTTCTTGCATATGATGGCAATTAAACTTGGGCAACTTTTCGATTCGTCGCACACGGAAAAAACCAAATCAATTCGATCAACGAAAATGTTCATTCAGATAAGATCAACGAAATTCCAAAACTAACACAATATTTCATTTTTCCAATAAATCATTTTTTGGCACCCCCAATGACGGATTTAGTAAGCCCATGGCGTTTTTTACAGTTTAGATTGATGATAAAGACCTCGTTGGCAGTTGAATCGGGAATGCCCAACAGGATCACGGTCTGACTCAGATGAAAGAAGAACCAAGCGCATAATCCTCCAAATGCAAATATCTCTCTTGTTATCCAGTGAGTACTAGCTCTCATCATCATACACAGAATGTAGAGACCCGATGCCATTTGGGTGATGTGTACAAGCTGCACTAGTATAATGGAGAGAGAGAAAAAATTGGCCATCCTTTGCGTAAGCGTTACGAGGTCAGAATGCATTTGGCCGTAGATCTCCAGCGGATCTGGCATTGCGTAGGACTTGAGGCTGCAATTGAACGTCGCGATCATCCTAATTGCAATAAATTTGAAGATTCGATTGTAGGAAAAGGCTCACGTTGTCTTTTTTACTTGCGGATAATAAACACGATGTATTAAGGTAATCCTATCGCCAGGAAAATCCATAGGATTTTCATAATTTTTTTTAAGCTTCACTAAATATGTTAATAATCGTCTCTGTGAAATTTTAGGGTCGGTAATCGACCGAACTACAGAGAAAGAAATTATTAAAATTGCGTATTTTTGTGAAGGAACTCCGAGACGACATACAAAAATCCCATTTCCGGTCGCTACAAAAGTGTATATAATAGTGGGAATCCGTCACATTCTTAAAAATAATCAGATTTACATTCTTAACACCTAAAGCAATCCAATGCTCTCAGAAAAATTACGCTTATTGACCTAATTTTTAGGTAATATCAAGTTCCATCTGAGCTTCCAGTATTGCATTGATTACCACTTGCTATGATAAAGAGACGTGACAGCAAGGCAACAGCTGACTGTAGTCCTAACCCCATCTCACTCATTCAAATTTCCACACATATTTCATTTCTAACCGACATATTTCGCCGACACACATTTTCCACGCTTTTTACCAGTCGTGGCTCAAATACAATGCTTTATATTTCCCGCACCTAACATTGCTTTGACAGATCGACATTGAAAAGCATGACGGTTAAACTCACCTGGTTGAATAAAAAGAGATGGAGATAGAACCAATGTCGTCAAATATCAAACCTAGAAATACTGCGCGAATCGTTGGAATAACCATTGTTTTAATTTTTCTAATTAAATGTGAACATTCATTAAACAGTTTACACATGGAAAATTTCAGTTAATACACATTATTTTTTTTGCATATGTTAAAAATATAAATTGTACAAGCCTCAAGTATGATCAGTGGTATGACTAGTGTGGAGCGATAGGATTACCTTAACTTGATATCATATTATTTATCTTGCATAATTTCAATTTGCGCTCCCTTTCCGAAATAAATTAATGTACTTGTCTATCGAGGCAAGGTTACGAATCTCGATCTCTCCAATTTCGATTAAATTTGGCATGCTTGTAGAATGGGTAAAAATAGGCGATACGTATGTTTTTATATCTGCAGAACCCGATTTTGAAAGGTTGAAACGCACCCTCGAAAAACGGGATGTTTTTCGTTTTTGGTCGGTAAAGTTTTTACGGTACGAGATATGAAAAAAAAATTCAAATTGCAACAATGTTTATTTTTTCGTGTACTATACATTGGAGATGAGAACGATAACGTTATCGACGAAAAACGATGCTCGATTAAAAACATCCCAATGTTCGAGGGTGCGTTACAGCCCTTAAAAATCGCGTTCCGCAGATATAAAAAAATACGTGTTATCTATACTTACCCATTCTACAAGCATGCAAAATTTCATCGAAATGGAAAGATCGACCTCGCAACCTTTCCTTGTAAGTACTACTGACCGCCAGTTCCTCGACGATTTCTGACGCTTCCGGAGCAAACTCGTCAGTGTCGTAACATCATCCGATAGTTTGTCGATTATTCGATTCAAGAGGTAGAAATATTTATTGACCACGATGAATGCGTTGACGAATATGATGACAACGTTGTCGGTCACAACACGTAGAAAATTAAATGGCATCCATATACCGTGTTTGAATGATTTGTTGCCGTAAAGGAACAGATTATCAAAGCAATAGAGACAGAACCAAATGGAATTTACGAGGATCACGTGAATCTTGAGCCTTCTGACTACTTTGTTGTAATTTTGGCCAATCCCGATTAATTCAGCAGTCGCGCATACATTCTCATGTATCTTCAATATCTTTCTCAATTCGTTCGATCTTAATGCCGTGTGCAACCATGACAGGAAAATCATGAAAAATTCCACCGAAAGTCCAAAGACATCAGCGACTATAGTCATCGAAGTTTCGCGAGGCAGAATTAAATTGATGCGATTCGAGACCGCCCTGACGTACACAATAGCGTAGGCCAGGAGCAGTACCATCGTGTAGAAATATCCTCCTCGGCTATAACGGATTATTTCGCTTTCGTCGAAAACGAACGGGCACAGACCGAGAATTTTCCACCAAACGTAGACGAATCTCGGCAATGGCGAAAAAATGACGCTTTTTGTCATTGTCATCGAACAAACTGATACTTCACTCGTATTTCTTCGGCTGATAAGCAGACAAGCAGTCGATAATCCGATTTAACCAATTACAATAATTTCGAACGTTCATGTTCGTAAATCACAGTAGAAACAACACGGCGATGTGATCGATTGAACGAACGCCAAACTTCTGTACTTTCCACCTGGGAGAATGATATAAAAAAATGCTTCACTTCGATGCACTTAAGCGATGACTTCCATTACACTCCAATTCTAAGCAGTGCGCGTGTATCGTTAGGCCTCGCAGGTTTCGTAATCCATTAAATTGGCGACGTACGATCATTTGTTCGGCTTATCGAGCGACGAGCAGTTCTTAGTTATAAAATTGAAGCATTATTACAAAATACGCAGTTGCCGTTGCTACGACCTGCGAAACAAACGAAAAAGACAATTTGCCACTGAACTGTATATCCTCGGGCTGATTTCACAGCTGTGGTGGCTGAAAACCTACTTTGTAAACCATTAAATAAACGAAAGCAGAACTGGTTCCACACGGAGAAAAAAATCATTGATCCACTATCATTGGTGGCATTGAATGAAATTTCGTCAATTCAATTGTAAAATTGTTGGTGTAAATAATCGGATTTATTAGTCCAAACAAAACGCTGTTGACTTTAATAACATGATATAATTTTTAAAAAAATTTTATTCAAAAGATATATTGTTAGCCGAGAACAATATATTATTGAAACTATCTAAAAAATTATCGCGATAAAATTATACAGTTTTGAATGCATTTTCTGCAACGAACAAAAAAAGCGTTTCAATTCATAACATGAATATTGTTGATTAGATCACACAAGAAAAATTGAATTTCGCTTGTTTGATTTCGATAACATTTCTATTGAGTAAATATGTTATTTTATTTTTTCACCATATCCGATATCGATTTTCAAATACATTATTCGTTAAAATATTAATATTTTATTTTTATTGAAAAATGTTAAGGTAATTTCTGAATTGGTTAAAAAATTATGCGAAAATAAAATTTGTTTTTGCGCATTTGGTTGAAAAAATTCAACCAAATCATGGCCAAGCGTCACCAAAATTATAGGTATGAGGAAACTCGTAGTTCTCGGAGTAACCGCTAGAAGCCGCATGCGCGCTTGTTTCTTGTAAGCGTAGCGCGAACCGAAAATTTACTTAAACGTCGGAGAAACTCTAAAGCCTATCGCTTCTTGGCCTGTGGCTAAGATCAAAGTGTAATATCTGCTCTTATCAGTTGAATATTTGATATTCTGTCCATGGATATTCTATTGGATATCTAATATTCTCTCCACTATTATCGTGGATAATCATTCTAATGCTCACTGTTTATTTAAGATTTAAAACAAATTGAAAAACTTACGTCTCATGGCATATTCGTTTCGATGTAGTAAATAAATAATTCATTCTATTGATTATATTTTTGTACGAAATAAAAAATGTTGTAGCAACCGCTTGATTATTTCATCCGTACATCTATGGATTGTGTATAGAATGATTTCAATAGAATATAATTTTATTTGAAGGATAATGTAGATATCCAGAGAACGGAAGAGCTTTTCAAATAAAATAATATGGTATGGTTTACCATTGGTTTTTTTCTCAGTGCATGGATGGTGAGAGATTCCAAAATACTTCTCCATTGCAAATCGACAGCGATTCGACGTTCGATTTCTTTAAACTTCTTGAGCAAGCGTTGCAGTTCTTCACAATTTACATACCATAAGGTACGCGTCGTTGAATTCATTTGGAGACAAAAAGGCGGAAGCGCCTTGAGGGTGAATCCTGAAAGGAGTAATTTTGCATGAATGTCAACGGTGAAGAAAAAGTTTTCTCGACAACTGAATCCGCCTGTTTTGGAACAACTCTTATAGTGAATCAATACTCGGTATACAATAAATACTTTCCCATCAAGATAATACGCTCAAAAGTGCAACGAGGATACAGAAGATCGAACTCATTACTTTCGCGCTACATTGTCTTTCTAATCTTGATTACTTTCGATGACCGGTAAGTTGCCAGGCGTTGTACACATAACCGGATGAATCAGCTGTAAAATTGGAGCATTATGGTCAGGTACGATGTGGTCGTTGCAATAGTCTGCAATTTGAAAGCACTTTACGTGTGAATATTTTATTTAATAGCCGACTCTTCTACATTAGACCACGTGATAAACGTTTGGAAACTACTCTGTAGACGAAAGAACTATCCAGATCGGAACAAAAAAGTGAGAATAAAAAAAATTATTCAATTCTTATTGGATTTGATTATGAGCTATATTTTCAAACAATTATTGAACATTTTTTTCAACGATTAATAATTATAAAATTAAAAAAAAATTATTTTCGCTGACATTTCTCCACTGTTGAGCTGTTGAACTTTGTTATGTAGTAGGCGGAATCTGAATTAGAAAATGTATCCGGATTCGTCGGTCGGTACAGTGGTTGTGTGGACGAAGGCACACACATGTGTGTGTGTGTGTGTGTGTGTGTGTGTGTGTGTGTGTGGGTGCGTGCGTGCGTGCGTGCGTGCGTGCGTGCGTGCGTGCGTGCGTGCGTGCGTGCGTGCGTGTGTGCGTGTGCGTGTGTGCGTGCGTGTGCGTGTGCGCGTGCGCGTGTGCGTGCGCGTGCGCGTGTGTGTGTGTGTTTGGGTTTGTTTGGGTGTGTGTGTGTGTGTGTGTTTTTACGAGGTTTAGCGGGAAAATGCCTGCGCACCGTAGCAAATACTTGCCGTGTGTCAGGCTTGCACCGACTAAAAACCCCCGTTCCTCTGTGGCCTTACAAATTCTCCCGCGGGACGACCGCTAGATATTACATCGCGGGAGAGGCCTTAGCCGTAACTCTTCCTACAGTGCTGTCAGACGACCTTACATCCCCCGTTCCACTCGAGATGGTATGAGTGGTTTAGGGGTTCGTGTCGCTGATTTCATCTATGACTGCCTAGTCTTCCGGCGTCGTCCTCTTCCTCGCGCGTTCTGCACGTCGCAATTCCTTAATCACTGCGGCAGCATAAGCCGATACCGCTGTCCATGCGTCTGCTGCCTTCAGCATCAACTCAACCAGGTTGTCCGGGGTGATGCGTGTCTCCAGCTGATCCTCGACTATCGCGCGGGAGGCACTAAAACGTGGGCATTGGAACAATGCATGTTCAGCATTCTCCTCGACTGCTACGCATGCTAGGCAGTCCGGGGAATCTTCATAATTAAACTTATAGAGATAAGCCTGGAAGCAGCCGTGTCCTGAGATCACTTGAGTGAGATAATAGTTGAGCTCCCCATGTAGACGTTCACCCATATCTCCACCTTCGGGATTAGTCGATGGGTCCACCTCCCCTTGGTAGAGGCATCCCACATCGTCTGCCACTGGTTCAAACGGGTTGCTCTCGCTTCTGTCCTTGCATAACTGGGATTTCTAGCTCCCTTCTGCTGGTACATCGATCTACGCTCCTCAGCGAGCACCTCAATGGGCAGCATTCCCGCGATAACGTTGATAGCGTCCTCGGAGACAGTGGGAAATGCACAGGCTACCCTCAAGGCGCTGACGCGATACGTTGCTGCAGCCTTCCTGCGGTATTCCTGGATGTTCAGTGCGTCAGCCCATATGGGTATGCCATAGGTGAGCACTGAGGTCGTCAATGATGACAGCAGTTTCCTCCTCTTCTGTCTGGGGCCACCAACATTAGGCATGAGTCGCGCCAGTGTGGTAGCCACCCGAGCGGCCTTTCTGCTGATCTGCTCGGTTTGCTCTTTGAAGTTCAGCCTCGCGTCGAGAATCACACCCAGGTACCGAATGAACGGTTGGGATGTGATTTCGGCGTTTCCAACCCTGAGTGTTACCGTTTCCATCAGCTTCCTGCTGAATACGAGGAGTACTTCTGTTTTATGGGCTGCAAGCTGCAGTCCAACAGAAGACATCCATTCCTTTATCTTGGCGAAAGCTTTGCCGAAGAGTGCGGTGATTTGCTCCAGGAATTTGGCGATGACAATCAGCGCCGCGTCATCTGCAAACGCTACGACGGACACTCCTTTCGGCAATTGTAATAGCAGCAGATCATTGTACATGATGATCCACAGAAGCGGTCCAAGTACAGAGCCCTGAGGAACTCCTCCAGTCACCCTATACGTCTTCGGTCCATCCTCTGTGTCGTACATGAGCCACCTATTATATAGGTAACTCGCCACTATTCTCCGTAGGTACCATGGTACTCCTAATGTTTTTAGGGCATCCATTATACACTTCCATATCGCCGAGTTGAAAGCGTTTTTGACGTCGAGAGCGACAACTGCGCAGTACTTCTTGGACCCTCTTATCCATCGTTTCCCCGCAGTCGATTCCTGCGCCTGCTTCACGACTGTGTTAATGGCATCCAGCGTAAAGCGCTCCTTTCTGAAGCCAATCTGGCCCTCCGCCAGTAGAGGGTCCACGAACTTCTCAATTCTGTTATGGATGATGCGCTCGAAGATCTTTCCGGCGGTATCCAGCATACAGAGCGGACGATAGGATGAAGGTTCGTCCGGTGGCTACTTCCCTTTCGGGAGGAGCACTAGCTTCTGCCACTTCCACTTGTCCGGGAAGATTCCTTCCCTGAGACACCCATTGTACATGCGCAGGAATATTGCCGGTGCCAACTTGATCACTGCCTTGGGTGCGATCAGCCCCCTGTAACCATGGGTTATACATCGCTCTCGTAATGTCCGTCGCTTTTATTTTCAACCGCTGCCACGTGTGGTGCTAGTAGTCGTCTGCTCGATAACTGTATATATGTCGTATGATCTGTGAACCGGCCGAACCCACCGAACGCGTACAATATTGTTGCATTCGAGTTGTGACAAACATTTAAACAAGCAAGTCACGACCACAACCTTAAAACGCGTAAAACTCTCCAAATACTGCGAAAATGTTATTATTATAATGAGTATAGAACGCGCATGCGTAAAAGAAGCCGAGCAGAAGACTACTAGCGCCACGAAGTGGACTGTAGCGCAATTAAATATCCCGGACAGCACGCGAATAATTTATTGCCATAGGAATAGTACCGAGTGTCATGGGGTTGGGTGCAATGTTGGGTATCCCATCCATGCCGGGGGCTTTATTGTTGCCCACCCTGGCAATCGCCGTAAGAAGCTCTTCTTCAGTAATGGCTGGGATGTCCTCATCGACGTCCTCCGCGAGCTGGTAGTCCTCCTCGGGTTGCTCAAGGAACAGATGTGTAACAATCTTTTCCAGCAGGGCTGCGTCCACAGGCGATGACATCGGCTGGCTTTTCAGCCGAGTCATTACTACTTTGTACGGCCTGCCCCAGGGAGCATCTTCCACCTCGCTGAGCAGTTCGCCCCAGCTTTCAGCTTTACTCTGCTTGATAGCCTTTTTAAGCTTCAAGCGCGCCTTCCTGTGCTGTTCTTCCAAATCGGGGACCGAGCGTTTGCCTCGAGCTCGTTGCGCTCGGCGGCGAGTTCGATGACACTCCCTTTGGAGGCCGGCGATTCATTCGCTCCACCAGTGTACCGCTGGTCGGAAGCCGACATCACGTTTCCATGGCATTGTGGCATCGCATGCTTCGGTGACCCTCTGCATAACCACCTCGACCTTCTCAGTTGCACTTTCCGCTGCGAGGGGGCTGGTGTCAAAATTTTCACGAAACAAATCCGCGTCAAACATTTTCGCTATCCAGCCCTTCCCGTTTGTCTTCGGTGCCTTTGCTATTCTGCTGAAGTCTCCGCGAATCTCCCAGGGAATCGCTTGATGATCGCTGTGAGTGTAGATATCACTGACTACCCAGTGGCACTGGTTGCCTCTGGCCAGGCTACTACTTACAAAAGTGAGGTCCACTATAGAGGAGGCTTCACCTTTAACAAAAGTGGGCTTTGTACCTGCATTAAGTAGTACTACATCCAATAAGGACATAGCCTCAAGCAGGGCTTGACCCGTCCTGTTCGTCACTTTACTACCCCATTCCACAGCCCACGCGTTGTAATCTCCGACTATGGCTACCGGGAATCGTTGGTTTGCGTCTGCGCCTAAGTTGTCGAGAAAATTCTCAAATTCATCAGTCGTCAGGCTAGGTGGTGCGTAACAACTGTAGAAATGAACTCCTTTGGCTTTCATTCTCACAAAACCAGTTTCCATCCGACTCGCAAGATCCTGAAATGGAAGCTTTCCGCAAGACCAAATTGCGGACTTCCAACTTGCGTCAGATTCCCAGGGTTGCGTGTCTAGATGTCTATATGGTTCCGAGAGTATCGCCAAGTCAGGCTTCAGCTCGCGCACAGTCTGCATGAGCAGGTCCTGCGCGGCTTCACAATGGTTGAGATTGAGCTGGAGTACTCTCATTTGCATCGTTTTTGGAGTGCCTGGAGAGCCTGGAGAGCCCGCGTATACGCTGGACATCGGCTGCTACCTGCGATGTGGGCTGTGGGTGCCCCATCTTCCGCTTCTGCACATATGACACACTTTGCGCTTGCTGTGCATTCGGCAACTTTGTGGCCAGCGATACCGCACTGGATGCAGTCTTTAGCCCGGTCAACGCTGCTCTTGCAGTTCCGTGATAAGAGTTTAAATTTCCAGCACTTGAAACACTTTAGTGGCCTCACCACCTCTCGGATTCTGCAATTACACCAGCCGACTCAGATGATTCCTGTATCCAGAAGTTTCTGGGCAGCAGGCACCATGATTCGTATTACCGCGGTCTGAGTCCTGCCATATGCTCTACGCAGAGACTTAAGAGAGTGTTCCGTGGCTGGATAGTCCGGTCCCAAGACTCTCTGCCGGGCCGCCGATATCTCCTCCTTCGTCGCATCCTCTTCCAGGTCCTTGATCTCCAGATCCACTTCCTGGACTTTACTCTGCACCGTTGCTGATTCGCCAAGAACACCTTCGAATTGGTTTCCGCAATTCCGGTGCTTTGGCTGAGCTCTTCTTATTCAGAACGATCAGCAGATCTCCCGCGTTCGTTCTGCGTACGTTTTGGACGCATTCACCTGCATCCTTGAGCGCCGGATCCTTCTTTATACGACTCAAGATCTCCGCATAGCTCAAGTCACCCTTTTTGTGGATGACGAGAGCGTTGGGCAGAGTCGGCCGTTCGCGAAGTTTCTGCGGCTTCTTCTGAGGCTGCATCTGGGATATCTTGTGCGATCTTTTCTTTTTTCCGGCAGTCTGCCACTCCTGCTGTGATCGCACGCCTCCCTTATCCTCAGGTTGACCAGCCAGCTCCTCCAGCTGCTTCTTCTTCATCGGCTCCTTTCCCACAGTCGACGTTGGTGTAACCCGCTTTCTCCTCTTCGCCTTGCTTACTTACGTCGAGGTACCGTCCACGTCCATGCCTTCATCGTTCCTCTCCTTGTTAGGTAGAGTCGATTTCGCTTGGCTTATGGTTGGCGTGGTTTGCGTACCTCCAGTCGACGTTTCCGCCTGTGGCTTTGCACTCGTGCGTGCGTGCGTGCGTGCGTGCGTGCGTGCGTGCGTGCGTGCGTGTGTGTGTGTGTGTGTGTGTGTGTGTGTGTGTGTGTGTGTGTGTGTGCGCGCGCGCGCGTGTGTGTGTGTGTGTGTGTGTGTGTGTGTGGGTGTGTGCGTGCGTGCGCGGGCGTGCATGCATGCGTACGACTTTTCTTATGGGTATGAGACCCCCCAGTTTGTCACTTCTGTGGTATTTTATGACTCCAAACTCATCCCCTAAGCCACATACATTGTGGGTCATAGTTCAATACTGTGTATTGCCTCCTCGATTGCTTATTACGGCTTTTAAGCGCTCTCGCATGTTGATGCACCGCCGGATATCCCTTTGCGAGATCCCTTGCCAAACTCGAAGGAGCCCTTCAGTCAATTGACGGTGACCCCCCAGATTCGGATAATCCCGGCGCAATCGACGACCAACCATATCCCAGACATGTTCAATTAGATTTAAATCGGGACTCATGGCTGGGTGGTCGAGGGTCGTCACGTTATTCGCGTCGAGAAAATTTCTCGTTAGCCTCGCGGTATGAGGACGAGCGTTGTCCTGCATAAGGATAAAGCGATTTCCCAAACGTCTACGCAAGGGCAAGACGTGTGGTTCCAGGATTGTATTGACATACCTTTCGGCTGTCAATGTCCCTGGAATGATGACTAATGGCGTTCTAGTGTTGATAGATACGCCTGCCCATACCGTCACAGAACCACCATTAAAAGGAGCAGTCGGCTGCGTGCATCCGTCGCGATCACGTTCTTCAAGGCGGCGCGACACATTGGAGCACCTGTCACTGCCATGAAGCGAAAATCGCGATTCGTCAGTGAATAAAACGGGGATCCACTGTCTCCGACCCCAGTTTTGATGACGATGAGCGTAGGCTAGTCGGGCCCTACGATGCCTGCTATTTAGCATAGGCACTCGATTTGGGCGACGAGAATGTAGTCCTTGCTCGTGTAAACGATTCCGGACCGTTTGTGCCAAAATCACGGTCTTAAGCCGGCAATACACGTTGGTCGAGCCTCAGCCAACGCGAGCGTAGGCAAATTGATACAAGCAAGGGCTACCATGGCACCAGCAATGGCAAACCCAAACAAATTGGCTGTCTATACGTTGGTATTTGCCTTTACTCGGCTACCTTGGGTCATCATGTATTGCCGGCTATACATACAGGTCTGACAACGGCGGTAATGGGGGTAGGCACCCTTAGCGGTTCTGTTTTTTATTCCGATTTCTGCCGCTTGGTGCGTGATGGCAAGGGGAAGTAGTGGTGCGACGAAGAGAGAAATAGCTCTTCTGTCCATTTCCCTCCTGAACGCAACGCATGCGCCGTTTGCCCTAACTTAATTTACCGTACTGTCGTGTAAACTGCACAATATACGAAACCAATTTTAAAAAATGTGTTGATTAAAAAAAAGATGACCCCTTTCATCTAAAAAAAACTGAAAACTTTTTGAATACATTAATTCATACCAGCACATATTACGACCATTTACATCCTTTTTTCTCCAATGTCTCACAATACATCGTTTTTCGAAATGTTTTTCGCACACGTACTGAGACTCTTTCAGTCCCGGAGTAGCATCGAGCCATTTTTTGTATCGCTCGACGTTTCTGGGCACGCGAAACACGGAGCACTTCTGCTTACAATTTTTGTACTCCGTTTTACAATTGCGAACAGCGCAACGCTTAGCCATTTCGCATTTTTTTCGCAAACACCACCAAAAAAAATTCACACTCATGCGTAAAAACACGATAATAAATGTATCACGGTAGATCGCGTAGAACCTTCTCGTATATGGTTGCAAATAAAGGTTATTTCGACAATCGCGCCACAAAAACATACGTAAACACCTTGGGCCCATTCGCTGGCAAGAGGTAAGGGGGAAACTACTTCCCCTTGCTAGTAGCGACGCGTAGCGACGCCTAGTGAATCGAAAAATGAAGCCGATAAGCGTGCCTACCCCCCCCCCCCCCCCCCCCCACGAAAATTTAGCTTCGTTGCAAGACCTGTTTCTAGGACCGTGGTCGAAATGGATCGCCGAGGAAACTCCTGTCTACGATTTTAAATCCGATGAGCGATAGTATGGGAATGTATGGCGGGCTCTCGACGAGCATGTCGAACTATGGCCCTGTCATCTCGATTGGTAGTTATTCGTCGTCTACCTTGTCCCGAACGTTGCGTATAGTTACTAGTCTCACGAAATCAACTTGTTGTTGCGAAAGCAACTTGTTGTTGCGTATAACGCCCCTACGCAAAAGCGTGACCACACGCGCATTTTCGACTGTAGACAAATGTCGCCTCATTAAGATTTTTTTTCAATTACCAAAAGTCTCGACTTTTGTATGACCTTGAAAAAAAAAACTTCTTTTCCTTAAACAAAGCTCATAACATAAGGTGAACGCTGAAAAAATTAAGCAAGAGTTAAAAACTTGCAGCCGAAAAAACAGTGATTGATAGAAGGGAATACGGTTTTGCAACTAAACATTAAATGAACATTAAAAGAAAGGTAGATACAGCGGTCAGATGAACGTGGCACGATTGTTTTTGAGAGATGTGAAACTTTGCATCCCTCAATTATGAGTCTCGATTAATTAGATGATTAAACGAACTTACTTGTAAGTGAAGTTCGATCATAATTGTATGAAGCACCTCTTCTGATAGACCACGATGTAGTTACCCCCACTATGCCCGAATCACCACACGCTTTGCAGTCAACAAAACTCTTTTGTTTTTAGCTGACCTCTCCTATTCTTACGTTCATATATTCAAAGTGTTGTCGTAAGAGGGTTCATCTTTAGGATGAATTAGGGAGCTGACCTAGTAGACAGATTTTAGGGTGGGAAGTGGTCTATCAGAAGAGGTGCTTCATACAATTATGATCGAACTTCACTTACAAGTAAGTTCGTTTAATCATCTAATTGTATTTCGCACCTCTTCTGATAGACCACGATGTAGATATTTAAAGAAACGACAACCAAGCCTATATTGCACTCAGTAACTCATTTATAATCGTAGCAATGGCATCTACATACAATACAATAAAAGTGTTCACAACGCAACCAAACTGGATCAACATTTTGTTTCAACTGAACTTGAGATTGAAGATTTTCCTGCGAAAATCATCAGTTTTTTAAACATTTTCGTAAATCGCGTTAGCAAACGCTGTGTTCTCCGGTAGGATTGGCAGATCATAAAAACGAGCAAATGTTTTGGACTTTTCTGACCAACCTGCCGCCTTTCTAATACTTTCGATGCCCAAACCTTTCCTTTTGGCAGCCGCGGTTGCAGCATGACGCGTGCTATGCGCCGAGAATATGTGGGTATCGATGCCGCTCGCTTTTAAGACACCTTTTGTCCATCACGCTAGCGTTCCAGCAGCAACTTTTCGAACCGGTTTCTTTAACGAAATAAACAATGAGTCAACCTGACCCCGTATGTGTTCTGTTCGCTGTAAATAAGTGCTCAAAGTTTTCCAGATACATATTTTCTCATCTGAAATATATTTTGGTAAGATGAGTAGTGGTTGGGAGCGATTGCGGCCCGACGTTTTAATCAAATCTGGAACTTTTATTTGTACCGTATCTTGGTTTCGGTCGATGTTTTGCACTTTAATCAATGACAACGTCTGCATTCGTTGTCCCGTTATAAGAGCCAAAAGAGTGGCGAGTTTTCCCGACAATATCCTCAGTGGAATTTCTTCGTTGTCGCCTAAACTATCAAAGTAGTCCAAAACAAGCTTGGGATCCCATGTATGTTCGTATTTCGGATTCGATGGACGGAGCTCCGATATCCCTTTGAAAAGCCGCCGAATACGAAAATCTTGTCCCACGTGAGGACCGACTACCAAAGAAATCGCGGATCTGAGGGGGTTAAGCGATCCATGTGCTGCTCCGCCCTTGAATTCTTCAGAGAGAACTTCAATTATCTCCTCTATCGACGGTTCAAGAGGGTTGATATTCCTCTTTAGACAAAAAGACCACCACTTTCGTAGGGCGCAGTCATATTGCTTCAGCGAGGAGGGCCGAAGTGAAGAAATCATCAATTCCAATGCTCCTTCCGGGATATTCCTTGCTTGAAACGCTCTCACTATAACCTCCCAACCACCAGGGAAAGGTTCTTCCACAGTGGATGAGGTTCCCTGTTAGAGGAACAAAGTAAGTCTTTGCTTGGTGAAAAAACGATTGGATGACCAGGAACCATTTCGCGGAATCTAGGGTACCACGGCTGTGATGGCCAGTCCGGTACTACTAAGATAACCGACGCTCTGTCCTCTCGAATTTTCCTTAAAACTCTCGATATCAAGGCAAAGGGAGGGAAAGCGTAGCCTAACGCAAATCTAGACCAAGAAATCGTAAACGCGTCGATTGCCATGCATTACGGGTCATACGACCACGAAACGTATTCTTCGCACTTTGCATTGATACGAGACGCAAAAAGGTCAATATCCGGCTTTCCGAAAGCGTTTACAATTTCTTCGAATGCTCTATCTGCCAACGCATACTCGGACTCCTTTTCTGTTTTCCTGGATTCATAATCGGCCTTGACATTTTCTTTAGTTCCAATAAAGGATGCAACGATATTTAGTTGCCGCTCTTCACACCAATCCCATATCGTTCTCGCTAACGTTGCTAGGGTCTGAATACGCGTTCCGCCCATCCGATTTACGTATGTGATTGCAGTCGTGTTATCCAGCTTCAGCAATATGTCACAACCATGTAACTGGTCTGCGAAGCATTTCAAGCCAAAGAACGCTGCCGAAAGTTCCAAAAAGTTGATATGCATGCCTCTCTCCACGGTGTTCCAAAATCCATGCGTCTTTTCCGTTCCACAAACCGCTCCCCAGCCGGATTTTGATGCATCACTTCGAATTTCCATAGTGAAATTTGGAGGCTTTATCGAGTTCTCTGCCTTTATAATTTTTCTTAGCCACCAATCAATATCGGTCTTAATTTTTACAGTCAGATACATACTCTCGTCAAAATTACCACTATTATCTCTCAGAGCCAACAGTTGAGCTCTCTCAAACTCCTTAATATGAGCAAACCCATACGGGACTGCTGGGCAGCATGCAGCCAGAGTTCCAACAAAAGTCGCAAATTCTCTAATTTTAACTTTGCTTTTACGCAGTAATCCTCGAGTTAGACCCATTACTTTCATCTGTTTTTCCTCCGGTAGCTCTATCGTCATTTTCTTTGAGTCTAGCCAAAATCCCAAAAATTTGCACCTGTTAGTTGGCGTTAATTGTGACTTTTTATAATTAACCAAAAAACCTAGCCTTTCCAACAAGAATGCTGAGGCATGTGCATTCTCTTTACACTGAGAAAAACAGCTTTCGATAAACAGTAGATCATCGAGATAGATAACTGATGAAAAACCGTTTCCCCTTAAATAGGATACTACCGGTTTTAATAATTTTGTAAAAACATACGGCGCCGAAGATAGACCGAAGGGTAAGCATGTAAACTGGAAAAGCTCGCCTTTAAAATAAAATCTCAGGTATTACCTCTCAGTCTTGACTATTGCGATAGTATAATACGCGTCTTTTAGATCTAGGGCGGCTAGAAAACACCCTTCGCTCATTAAGTTTATCGCAGTTCTTCTATCCTCTAATTTAAAGTGCTCCGTTTGCACAAATGCATTTAGTTTCTTAAGATTCAAAACCAATCTAAAGCCCCCATCAGATTTTGGAACTGGAAAAATGTCGGAAAGGAATTGTCGTTTACTCTCCTGACATCTTTCTATCGCGCCCTTATAGACCGAGGTTTTGATCAGATCGCCAACTATTAGGCTCTCCTTATGCGACCACATTCGTTCCTTCGGACCGGCCGCCTGGTATGGGGTTGATAAAAAAGGGATTTTATATCCGCTAACCCAAGCCAAGGTGCGCTCGTCTGACGTAATTTTATGCCATTCGCCCTCAAACAAGCGTAGTCTACCTGCCACCGTGCTTACAGGCTGAACTACCATTTCCGGTAGTGACGATGACCCTGTCGGCGTTTGGGTTCTTCCCGACGCCGATTGTCTTTCTGCCTCGACGTGTTGTTCAGGTTCCTTGATACATTCATTTTCTTCCCACCCGCCTCCGACGTTCTCAGGAACTGTGATCCGGTCTGACGTCGAGGCGGGACTTTCGCGTTTTTTGAAACTTTGGAATTGAATGCTGACAGACCAGGTTTCAGCTCTCGAGACGCACTTTCAAGCATCTTCGCAGCTTTGACCCGTCCCTCCAGATTCTCGCCAAACAAAAATTTATCCGCCTTTGCCGACGCTAAAACCTCCTTGAAAGGCGTGTTCAAATTTGCGAGAATCAAATTTTTTCGAACCGCCGTTTCGTCATGTTGAAGATCTGTCAGGAGGCGGCCAACGTCGCTCAGATGTTCCAAGAGGGAGAGTTTTTCTTGCTTATCACAAAGTACTGTTTGAAACATCCTCCCCACGGCGGAGAGGCACGCAGTAATCTTGATTTGTTTAGCAACAATCCTCTCGTCTCGTTTCTTATTAGGTTCCGAAAGGGTGGTATTCACCTCTGGATTAATCAGCGGTGGATCTATAAAAACCGCGTTTTTCGGCGGGGAGTATTTTTTGATGAGCGAGGATACCTCTTGGGTAGGCAGGCCCTCCTTTAGGACTTCTTCCCATCTTACTGCCAATTCAGTCGGAATTGCATCGCCCATTTCACGAGTTTCTAAAACTCTTTTGCCCATCAGCTCAAGAATGTGAGCATCGATTGCTAACTCGCCTTCAGGTATTTCGTTAGGCGAAATACCTTCCCGCGCGCTGTCGCCGAGATGACCGTGGTTGGCGATTATTTCGGTATTACTCTCGCGCGACATGCCGTCCGATGTGTTCATTATCTGGACGGGGGTCCTCTGTGTGACTGGTAATTCAGCATATGACAAACCATGAATCTCGACAATATCGCCGTCCCGAGATTCCTGCCTGACCGACGTTCTTCTCTTCCTTCCACGATCTGGCTCTGACGAGCTCGAGCGACGACGATGGCCTGGCAAGGACGTTACCAACATCAGAACTCCGTACATAAAATGTACACGTTGTGCAGGTTAGAGCCTGACACAACGAAAGTACGCCTCTCACAGGTTAGCGTCTGTCAGAGTCAACGAGGCTTCCGAAATTACGCTTGTGTCCGAGAAAAACTCTTCCTCATGTAGGTTAGAGCCTACATGAGTGACAAGGTGTTGCCTTAGTCGAAAATCAATCAGAGGCGGAACGGGAAAAAACGTTGCCATGATCACGGCCATGTAGCGGTCCAATCTACAAAAGAACGCAGACGGGTTAAAATACCTACTTTTTCGTTTCTTGTTATGTTTTTTCCTCTTAACTATCTTCTCGAGTTTTCTCAATCTTTTTTCGATGAAATTCTCCGTATTTTCACTATCACTTGAATTATCCGATGTCATTTTACGAATCGCGTGTGACTTCTTCGGCACACAGAAGAAGAATAAACGTAAGAATAGGAGAGGTCAGCTAAAAACAAAAGAGTTTTGTTGACTGCAAAGCGTGTGGTGATTCGGGCATAGTGGGGGTAACTACATCGTGGTCTATCAGAAGAGGTGCGAAATACAATAATAGTGGGACGTGTGCGTAGGGTGTCGTATCCTTAATGTAAATTGTACACACGCGCACATTCAAAGAACTGTGAATTCCAACAACTCCAATCGCTCGTCGTATTATTAAAAATCGTCGTATTATTAAAAACAATTTTTTTCGATTTTGTTGATTAATTTTTTTTCGTCAAAAAATTTTTTTTTTTATTAAATTTTTTTTTCATTAAACAAAAATTTGTTCCCGTTGTTCAACAATCAACATTTTTAAGCAACGGAAATTCGGATCAGTGCCAAAAAAAATTGTGATTCTCAAAAGACGAATAAAAGGTGGTAGATTTTTATCGCCTTTAATCCTTATCCCATTAATCGATTTTTGGCAAAAACCACAATTTCGATCATTCGGAACACAATGAAAAAAAAAATCGCAGGGGTCTAAACTTTTGAGGGCTTTTTTAGGATACTTTGAGGTAATAAAAAACCGATTTTTTTAAATCTATTCGATATTGGCAAAATTATCCTTAGTTAAAAGAATATTCGTAAATATGCCATTTTTCACATTTTTTAAAATCCATTTTCCCGCATAAAAAAAAATCTTGATAAAAAAATGATAAAAGCATCTTATAGAGAATACTTTAAAATTTCCAAACCCTCTGGTTTTTTCTGTGCGACCATTAGTCTCCGAGTAATCAGTCATCAAAGTCAAAAGTGTCATTTTTGCTTTGAACATCGATAACTCAGCGAGAAAAAATCGTACAGAACTCTCCCACCGTTCAAATTAAAGGGGAAGAATCCAGATAGACGAGCCTTTCAATCCGATCATTGAAGAAAATTTATTGAAGTCCGTGCAGACTGTGAAAGATGAGCAAAAATTTTGAATTTTTTTTCACTCTGGTTTTTTGATGGCTACTAAAAATTGGCTGATGCGAAAAAATGTTAAGCTCAAGATCTGAAAACTAGAGATTCACACCTTCATTTTGCTTTTTTTTTTGCTGTACGACCATTTTTCGAGGCGTTACAGCTATTTGAAAATGATCCTAAAATTGGCGGACTTTTTCAATATCCTTTAATTCTTTGGCCAAGTGTATATATGTCGAAGGTGAGAGAACTACTCAGCATCGAAATTACCTCTTCATATATTGAAATATTGGGATATTGCAATGTCCCTAAAGGGATGCATTATAGGCAAAACGGTTGCAAACAAAAGTTTCATCATTTTCACAAACTAAAGTGAAAGTTACGCTAATTTTTTTAAGGGGCAATTTCAAACGTTATTTCTAGGTACATTTTACTTTTCCAAATAGTAAGCAATATTTTTTATTTTGGAATCATTTTTTGCGTACCAAAATAGGTAACACTTGTCTGAAATTTGTATTAGTTAGACTTTAATTTTTTATGATATTTTGTTTATTGTATCGAATAGATACCCATAAAATCGTTTATATTAACAAAATAGGACTTCCATTTCCGGTATGAGTGTGAGTGGATGAAAGTGAGAAAACGGCGAAAGAAAAGCGGAGAAAGGTAGCAACACAGGGAGCAGGACAAAGTGAGAGGAAAAGAAGGAAAACAGGTGAGAAAAGAGGTTAGGAAAGAACGACGGGAGAGCGGTGGTGAGGTAGAGCGGGGTGGAGCAAGGAGGAAGGCGCGCGGAGACAAGAGAACAGTGGCGGCAGAACGGAGTGGAAAGGAAGCAGAAGGAGAAAGGAAGAAGGAAAGGCAGGAAGGTAAAACAGAGAGGGGAGAAAGCGGACCGACCGGTAAGAAAGATAGGTAGGACGGTAAGACAGAGAGGAGAGAAAGCGGCTCGGCGGGTAAGGAGAAGGAAGGAATGTGCGACACGGCAAGGGGCAGGGAGGAGTGCGAAGAGGAGATCGGACGAACGGGTGAGGAGGGGAGAGAGGAGGAGGAAATAGTAAGGACAAAGGGAAGAAAGACGAACGCGGAAAGGCTGAGGATGGAAAGGAGCACGAGTGTAGGAGAAATAAGTGATCTATGGAAAAGGAAGAGGGTGCAGATGGAGGAAAAGGAGCAGGAGGAAAAGGAAGCCTTCCTGAAAAGCAGGAAGGTGCGGCGGTCGCCGGAAACAGGGACACAGGAGGAAGGTAATATCGAAAAAATGATTAAGGAGATGAAGGAGGAGGTCAGAAGGGATATGGCGGAGGTCAAGGGGCAAGGAAGAAAAGTCGAGGAAGAACTGGGAAGGATGAGGGGGGAGATGAAGCAGGCGGAGGTAAGATGGAGAAGGGAAAATGAGGTGATGGAGAAAAGGATAAGGCAAGTGGAAGGGAGAATGATGAAGGTGGAAAAATAAGAGAAGGAGATAGACGAAATAGGGGAGAGATTAAGAGAGCTGGAGAGAGAAGTGGGGAGGGGAGGGAGGAGAGGGAGGGAAAGAGAAGAAACGGAGGAAAAGGAGGGGGGAGGACAGAGGGAAAGAAGGGTCAAGGAAATGGAAAGGAAAATGGAGATGAGAGAAAGAGAGGAAAGACGAAGGAACTTCATAGTAAGGGGGGCAGCAAAGGAGGGGACAATAAAGCAGACGGTGGAGAAATTGATGGAGAGAATTGGAGGAATGATCATCGGAGTAAGGGAGGAAATGCAGGCAGAAAAGTGGGAAGGGAGGAGGGAGGAAGATGGGTTAATGGCGGTGAAGGTGAAAGCAGGGGAGGACACATGGACAATAATAGCGGTATACGTGAATGGCGATATCGAAAGGAAAGTGGAGAGCCTGAAGGAATGGATGGAAAGGCAAGAGGAGGAAGGGCAGGTGTTAGTAGGGGGGGACTTCAACGCGCGGACAGGAGAGGAGGGAGGAGGAGGTAGAGAGGATCCCTATCCTCTCTACCTTCCGCCTCCCTAGGCGGGGGAGGAACGGAGGAAATCAAAGGATAGGAAAATAAACACGGAAGGAAGGAAATTAATAAGAATGATAGAGGAGACAGGGTGGGAAATCTTTAACGGGAATATAGAAGGGGACGAGGAAGGAGAATTTACGTATACAGGAGGGAGAGGGGACACGGTAATTGATTATGTGATGGGGGGTAGGAAAACAAGGGAAGGGGTGGAGAGTATGAGGGTAGGAGATAGGGTAGAGTCAGATCATCACCCACTAATAGTAACAATAAAGAGACGGAAAAGAGAAAGGAAAAAGCAAAAGAAGAAGGAAAGAAGGGCAGGAAGCGGAAGGTGGTCGGAAAAAATGAAAGAGGGCTACGGGAGAAGGATAGAGGAGACGGGAGTGGAGGGGGGAGAGTTACAACAAACGGTAAAAGAAATTATGGAAAAACTGAAAAAAGCAATGAAAGCGGGGGAGGAGGAAGGGGGAAGAGAGAGAGAAGAGAGACGAGGGAGGGGTGGTGGGACGGGGAATGTAGGGAAAAAAGGGAGAGGTAAGAGCGGAGTTGAGGAGATGGAGAAAAGGAAAGGGCACAAAGGCGGCGTACAAGGTGCGGAAGAGGGAGTACGGGGAGTTATGTGAAAGAAAAAAAGAGGAGGAGAGAGAAAGAAGAATAAGAGAGGTAGCGGAGGCAACAACTGAGAACAAGGTGTGGGAGATAGTAAATAGAGGGAGAAAGAAAAGAAGCGGAATAAATGAAAAGATAGAGAGAGAGGAATGGAAAAGGTACTTTATAGGGCTATTAGGAGGGACGGAAAGAGGAGGGAGAAAGGGCGAAGAGAGACAGAGAAACGGGGACACGGAAGAGGAACTAGGAAAGGAGGAACTGAGAAGGGCGGTGGGAAGGCTGAAAGAGGGAAAGGCAATGGGAGGCGATGAAATACCAAATGAAGCGTGGAAATGAGGAGGGGGAAAGGCGGTGGAATGGGCCTGGGAGATATGTAGAAGGGTGTGGAAATGGGAGGGTTGGCCAGAGGAATGGAAGGACGGGATAATAGTCCCAATAGTGAAAAAAGGGCAAGGGACCAGAGTAGAGGAGTATAGGGGGGTGACGTTGATGCCCTCGCTATACAAGGTGTATGCGGGAGTGTTGGCGAAAAGATTAGAAGAAGAAGCGGAAGCGATAGGGGCGGTGCCACAAAACCAGACGGGTTTTAGAAGAGGGATGGGAACAATGGACAACATATACGTGCTAAATTACACCATAGGAAAGCAGGTGGGGAAAAGGAAGGGAAAACTGGTAGCGATATTTATAGATTTGAGAGCGGCCTTCGATACGGTGTATAGGAAGGAGTTGTGGAAGGCGATGGAGGAGAGAGGGATAAGAAAGGGACTAAGAGAAAGGACAAAGGAGATATACGAACAGACAAGGAGCAGAGTGAAAGCAGGGGGGGAGACAGGAGAAGCCTTTTGGACGGAGAGAGGAGTTAGGCAGGGATGTCCGTTGAGCCCGCTGCTGTTTAACCTGCTGACAGCGGATTTGGAGGAGGAGCTCAGAAAGGGGGAGTGGGGGGGGAGCCAAGGTAGGGGAGAGTAAAATATACTCGTTAGCATACGCGGACGACATGGTGGTGGTAGCGGAAAGAGAGGAAGAGATGGAGAATATGATCGGGAGGCTAAAGAAATACTTTGAGAGGAAAAGGCTGGAGGTGAATGGGGGAAAGACGATGGTAATGAGGTTTAGGAAAGGAGGGGGGAGGTACAAGAAAAAATAGTGGAAATGGAGGGGGGAAAGGTTGGAGGAAGTGAAGGAATTCAGATATCTGGGATATGTATTGAGGAGGAACGGGGGACAGGAAGCTCACATTAAGGATAGGGTGAAAAAGGCGGGTACGGTAATGAAGCAGGTATGGGGAATAGGGAAAAGGGAATTCGGCAAAGACGTGGGAAGGAGACTGTGGCTGTTTGACACGCTGGTCTGGACGGTGATGGGGTACGGGGCGGAGATTTGGGGGTGGGGAGAAAGAGCGGCAATGGAAGGGGTGCAGGATAGGTTTTTGAGGTGGACACTGGGGATCGAATGGAGAACACCGGGGTATTTGGTGAGGGAGAAAATGAAGAGAGATAAAATAAGAACCAGCGTAGGGAGGAGAGCATGGAATTTCGAGGAAAAGCTGAGAAAGGGAGGGGGAGTGAGTGCGCAAGGAGGTGCTGGGGAGAAATCAGGGAAAGAGAGGGCAGGGGGGTGCAGGGAAGAGCGAAATGGGAGAAAGGCAGGGAAGAGTTTAGGAGGGTCGGGGGGAGCGGAAGAGGGGAGGCAGGAGCGAGAAAGTGTGGGTTATGAAAGGAAGGAGAAGGAGGACAGGGAGAGCCAGGAAAGGGAGAGGTGGGAAAAGATAAGAGAGTCGAGGTACAACCGCTGGTATAAGGAAGTGAGAACGAGAGAGGTCCCACGGTATTTGAAGGCAGGATGGGGAGAAGAGAGGTACAGGAGAATAGCGAGATTCAGAATGGGAAATGAGATGAAGGAATGCAGATACTGGGAGGCAGAGGAAGACAGGGAATGCAGGGTATGTGGGGAAGAGGTAGAATCGTGGGAACACGTGCTGGACAGGTGTGGAGGGGGGAGCGGAGAGGAAAGAGGAATAGGGGAGAGGATAAGGGAGTTACTGGACGAGGGGGGAAGAGGAGAGGCGTAGATGAAAGAGCTGGAGGAACGGAGTGGAGAAGGGGAAAGGGAAATAAGGAGGAGAGGAGGAGAGGAAGAAGGGAATGAAAGAGGAATGGAGTGAAAGAGGGAAAGGGAGTCGGAGAGGCGGAGAGAGGAGAGAGAAATAGATGTAAGAAAGGCCCGGTGGAAAATGGTGTGAAAAGAAAATAAGGCAGAATGGGAGAGGCGGCGGAGAGAGGGAGCGTGGCTGAGTAGGGTTAAGTAGGTTAAGTAGGATAAGTAGGTTAAGAGCGATTAGAAAGATGTAAAGACGATTGTGATTATAAAGACGATTGTAAACGGGAGTCCTTTGGAACCCTACGGGGACATAAATAAAGAATACATACATACATACATACATACATATTAACAAAATATTTTTATAATATTTAAAACATCTTTAAAAATTGAAGTCCAACAAAAAGGATCTTCAGACCAAAGTTACCTATTTAATTAGGTCAAAAATTGTTCTGGCAAAAATACAGGTTCCTGTTTGAACAAATAAGGTCCATCTAGGAATATATAGGAATAACCTCGAAATGACCACCAAATAAAAAAATATCCGACATCATAATTTTTGTTCCTCAAAACTATGGTACTCATGCGGTAAAGTGTACATAGGAGAAACCAGGAGGAAGATCAGTACACGGATCAAAGAACACCAACGGTATATCAAATGTGGGCATATTACACAACCAGCGCTGGCCGAACATTGGATGAAGACTGGTCATGCCATCCACTTCGACAAAGCCCAAAGTTTGGCCCCGTCAAACAGCTATTTTTCTAGGAAACACCGAGAAGGCATGGAAATACGAAAACATCCGGACAATCTAAACAGAGGTGGAGCCTATCACGTCAATCCTATTTGGCACACCGTCCCCCTGGTTTTTTAATTGACCAGCTGATCAATTAAAACATCTGATTGGCTGGTGCAGCGATCTGGAACGATGCCTGCACTATATAAGGAATACCTAAGACACGAGAGCTTCAGTATCGGAGCTCTCAGCCCTGATGATGCAGACTGTAACGTTTGCGAAAGGTCGGAACAACGCTGATCCTCAACACGGCCTCCATCCAGAAGCCACATACTATCTCATTACATAAAGAGCCGTGAAAGGCTCAAAACTAAAATATGGTACTTTTGCTTGAGACATTTTTTTCCCAAAGCGCATCCTTCTCGAGATATTCCCTTGTGCCGATATAACTAACTTGGCTCCTTGTGCCAAGGGGTTAGGCTAGTGTGAAAGTTGCAAAAAATCGTTGAAACCTTGCTTGAAACCTTGCTTGAAACAACTTAAATTAAAGAAGAAGGTGCAACATATGGTGCAGGAATCCCAAATTGACGGTAAACCTATGATTACAGTTATAGAACTGCTGATAAAAATTTAGACGTTTTTATCGAAACTACGTTTTTTGAAATGGTGTACACGATTTCTCGACATCTAATGAATGGATTAACTTGGAATCTGGTAGACTTATTCAGTGTAATGTTATTTTAGTCTTAAACTTAAGTCTTTTTTCTTCTTACCTTTTTTTCATTAGTTATTAACAACAATGATGGCACTTTTCATTTTAAAAAATCCCTAATTTTTTTGCTGATTTAAACACTAAAACAAAACAGCTCCGCCCGGTCTTCGCTAATATTATCTTTTTTTAATCGTTTTTTTGTTTCAGATCAACCGGGTAGTCAAAATCAAGTACACCGTTCAGCCTCTCCCGTTCAAAGATGCTTCGCGAGATTGCTTATAACTTCTTTTATAATAATTTTTTTCAAATACAAAATGGTATACGGTTTTGTTAATGTACATACTAATAAATGTCAAAACGATCTTTCAATCATCTTACTTATTCTTTCAAAATACATTTTTTTAATGAACCATTGGGTGTTGACAGTAGCCTAACCCCTCAAATGGTACGTCCTCTACATAGCTAACGTCGAATCCTCGCGATAAGCAACATTTTTAAAGTACCTCGTGGGAAGTAGATCCGTAAACGTTGGATTCTCCAACCAGACTTGCTACGGACAAGAGTACCTCGGTAAAAACGATGTCAATAAGAAGAGGCCGCTTGCCCTCATCGAGGCGTGTATATTTACGTAAAAGTTAGCAACCAATTGATAAACAATTGATTTTTAGTTTCGGGAGCTCAATCAAAGGTGCGAAATCGAGCTGTTCTCGAATCTCCAACAATAATTAAGGGGGGAACTACCTTCAGACGAAGAGAAGATTTGCCGATTTCCATGATTTTTTTTTTAAAGGAAAGATTTCGTCAAAATTTTTGACACTTAGGATATGTTTTACTACTACTTTTAGCTGTTATATGGTATTTCTTTTTATTAATATTTAAAAACGGCGGAGGGATCGCATGGTATTCTACACTGCATTTTTAACCCTCCTTGGTCACCGTGGGTAAATTTTACCCGGACCTAACTTTGGGTCTAAATATCTATGGGTCCTAGTTACAATCAAAGGTCGGCCCTCCAAGAGGCGAGGGTTTGAAGTGCCACTATGCCACTATTTTTTCCCTAGAAAGACCATGTCTGACGAGTATCCTGTTCCAATTTTACTTGAAAATATCGAAAATTCAGAAAGTTATGATTTTTTCGTGGAAAGGTGCATTTTTTTACAAATTGACCTATTCACGATTTTTTAAAAACATTTCATTTGAACTTTGACATATCGACTTTTCACACATGTTCTAGAATGTTCAAAGTATTTTCTAGTATTCTTTCAATCCCAATCGGACTGATAGTTTTTGGACGGCAACCATTTGGAACTTGGCCGGGTGAATTTTACCCAGTGTGAGGACTGTGTTACTCTACCGAAGTATGTCCACGGAGGGTTAAGCTGGCGTGACGAATAGCTATAACACTAATCAACCGATTTTCATCAAGTTTGGTATAAATCTTTCGAATCCTATTGTCTAAAACATTACTAATTGTGTTTGAAATTTGTTTTATTCCAAAATGTAGCCTGTTTTGGAAAAGTCAATCTTTTTGTTTCAAAGCATACCACCTCGTCCATTTTCAACATTTCTCACTTTTTCTTGGTTCATATTCTGCGTATGAGTACTAATGGAAGAAAAATCTTCGTTGGTAGTTTTTTTCAATCAACTTTCTCGTTCAAGAGACGAAACTTTTCTTTCACCACCGCGAGACTCCAGAAAAATATTGACATCGTACTGGTCGGGGCTAGACGGGGGACGCTGTAGAAGATCCACCGTTCTTTGGAAAAAAATTAAAAAATACGCCGATACTACGATATTGAAAACTATTGCAGCCGCAAAAAGTGTATTCGCGACTACCATACAGATGGCAAGTTTTCTGAAATCTTTATCACCATTGTTGGGGATACCGAGTTTTCTCGAGGTTCTCTCCGCCTTAGCGAAGCAGTTTATCAGAAGCGCGAGGCGCTTTTGAGAGAAACAAAAACCCAACCAGGTGCACAAAACTTCCAGATATACATTAGTAATTCCGATGTAGTTAACGATTACGGAGATCGGCGTTTCACCCGACATCAAATATTTTGATCGTTCGATAAGCGACCAATAAAACACGCAAGTGTAACACGCAACGAGAAAGAGAACGTAGAAGAGACTGAAACACGAAAATTCGAGCTCGTTGCTTTTCGTGAGAGACAGAGGATTGACGCCCATCAATTTAGTCCAGTAATACAATGCGATCGAGGTACGCGATCGTTTCGTCGCACGCGTCTTATTGCACTTCGTCATTTCTTCCCAACTGCGACCTGTGCAAATATCTAACGCAGTAAAAAAAACGGACCGCCGCCTCGTCACACGCATCGTATAAACATTTCCATTCCTTGTGATATTTCTATTACGATAATGCACGCGAACGCATTAACCTTAAGTGCCTCGGTCGATTGTGGTTCGCGCTTTTCTTCGTTCTCCATTTTGTCCGCTCCACACTCTTACGCTTTTTTATATCCGGCCCTTATTACTGAAATGACAAATGAACTTGTGGCACGTTCGTACATCACTGGTACAGTCACGTGCGTTAAGAGGGGCGATACTTTTAGGCGCGAATAAAACCTGCTGCCATAATTGATCGTTGACGAAGACGTTCGTGAGGCGTTCGGAGACTTTCGAATACATTCACGAGACGTTCAGGAAACGTTCGAAGCAGTTCGAAGACGTTCAAGAGACGTTCGAAAACCTTCGTGAGACGTTCATGAGACGTTTATAAGGCGTTCGCGAGACGATCGTGAGAGGTTCGAAGCAGTTCGTCAGACGTTCAAAGGCGTTCAATAGATGTTTGGTCATTTTTTGAATGTTTTATTCAATAGATGTCCGAAGACGTTCGTGGCGGTTGGGTTTGTTTGGGATTGCACCCAAACAATCCCATGGCAGATGGGATTCGACAGATATTCGGAGACTTTCGAAGACGTTCATGAGACGTTCGAAGACGTTCGTGAGACGTTCGAGAGACGGTCGCGAGACGTTCACGAGTTCGAAAAAGTTCGTGAAACGTTCGAAGGCGTTCAATAAATGTTCGATCATTTATTGAATGTTTTACTCAACAGATGTTCGAAGCCGTTCGTGGCGCTTGGGTTTGTTTGGGATTGCGACCAAACAAACCCAACTGCATTAACCATTCAATCGCTAAAGTTAAATATATATGTCTCTTGGCATGCAGAGGAGTCGCTCTATTTCTGTTCTACATGCTTGCGATCGGATCGCTTCATCTCTCATGCATAGGTGTAATTCGTTCGCTTTGTATCTCTCCTCCCGCGACACAGGTCAACCAACTTGAACCCTTTCCCCTGTCAGGCGAGCGGTGCTAAATAATAAAATTAAAGAAATAAACAATACAAGATAAAAACGAATGGAAATGAATAAAATAAAAATAATATAAAAATAAAATGAAATAAAAATCAATAATCAATCGATACGCCTTCCGCCGCCCCCTTCCAACGACTTCTGCCTCCCCGCGTGCGGCATCTTCCTCCCGGCATCTTCCTCCCGCGCCTCGCATTCCCCTCAGAGGTTCTGACTTAGAATCGGCCGAGCTTCACTTTTTATAATATAATACATACCGGCTTCACTTTTCCTAATATAATATACACAGCTATCACATATTACACTTGTCAAATAATTCTTTTTGCGTATCATGGTTATTATTATATACCTAAATGTATTATATTTTGCTTTTTTCAGATTCGAAAATTTACAGATTTTCTGGTGACTAGTTAATCCGCTAGTACTACCTCAAGTCTCTGCCAGAAGTCAAGAGACAAAACAAAATACGAAACAGTCGCAAATCTGAATGCAGATCCCCATTTGATGTACACGAACATAAGAAGGAAGTTATAATGGAAACACAATTTCTTGTATGCCATGTAAAAGTCTCCATTAATTTGCTCCCTAGTCGAGTCCCGAATCCAATAAATTTATTGTAATTAGGGGTTACCCGTTACAGTATACATGACTTCTTATATTTAATAATTATCATTTACGCTATAATGCGTCATATTTTACTCTTCTTTTTCAAAGAAGTTGGTTGACTTCGTTTGTTTTTGGTGTCGTGCTTAACGTGAGCGACCATGTCTGGTCGCACGTCCAACCAGGAACGGTTGCTCCTGATCGACCAGACCCCGGTTAATCGGGGTTTTACTGTATAATAAAATAACAGATTTTTGGGACAACGAACAAATTCCGCTTCTTACACTCACTACTGTGACAATTAGCAATACAATAAGTTTTAACCATTATGAAAAGCATAGCGAACACGTGTCGTACGTGGTGACCATTTTCTGAGGCCAAGTTAACGTTGCTTTATGTAGCGGGTGGGGGAAACCACGTGGGAGACTCAAGTTATTGGACCGCGCAGTACCTCATTATGCACGGATCGGTCGGTTAGCAACGACGCCTAGGCGACGGTCGCATACAGGCCTACCCCCACCCGACGAGTTCGGTCTCCTGTCTCTAGGCTTTTTGGTTGGAGTCCAATGAAAATTAATTTTATCAGATTGTGAAAGCATCTTTTTGGCAGACTTGGGCTTCAATAATCAGTCAAACGTTTTTTTAGTATTCTTATTAAAAATCTACAACATAAATCAGCAAGAAAATATTATCGATAATGATGGTAACGAAAGGAAGAGATAGGATTTTCGTTGCGTTCCAACGATGCAAACGTCAATACCATTCTTGTAAGTCTTTTATTGATTGTGAGTGTTTTTATACCATTGCTATAAATCCAAGGACTCAACAAGAACCTTCCAAAGCGTTGTTTCATGTTGCAGAATCGGCACTGAGCAAACGCAACGGTAGCCCTCGTGATGATGATCACGCAAGACTCTAATGTACCACTCCTTGGATATATGTCGGCCATTTCAGCCATTATGCCCATCGGAGTATGACGAGTTCAGGACAAATCGCTCCATATTTATTTAAATGGTGAATTGCAGACCTCACACTTCCCGCAGGACTAATAATGGCCCGAGGTGTTCGTCGGGTTAACGATTGATTCGTTGAACGTCTTCGGCTGATGCAGATTTTCGCTGTTGTCAAACTGCATCATAATGGTTACGTAGGTGCAAATCGTTCCGGCAATCTGATAAATCAAAGGAATAACTTTATGCTCGTATGAATGCAGGCATTAACGAATCATATAACGAATTATAAGTCAACGAATTTGTACTCCAAGAGATTATGGTCCTCTTATTTCGTTACCGTATGCACCATCGAGGGCTTCATTTGAATCAAACCCCACAGTGATATCGTCAGTTGTCTGTGCAGTAAACGAAGCGAAAAAAGTTGCCTCTGTAAAAAATAATGAACACAAAAATGCATCAATGGTTTGCATTTAAAACGTAATCAGTGTGTAATATGCGGGACGATATCGGATCAGACTAAACGACGAGTGTCTTTTTGTCATTAGAATCACGAAGAAATAATTACCGTCTCTGCGTATTTTTGAGTATTCTTCAATAAAAGCGCTTGATGCAACATTTGTCCAGCTCGATTGGCCTGGTCAAAATGAAATTCATGTAATGCAGCGGCTTTTTCGAAAATGGGAATTGGCAAAATATAACTAGACTGGGTAATTTGAAAAAAGGAAAAGGAATCTCTTTCACCAATTGATCCTTCGGGATTTCGATATACCTTTTTTGAGGTGGGAGATACCATTATGACAAAATTTGCTCAATCTCATGGTTTTTTTAGGAGAGATTTCTTCACCCTTTTTTTAGACTTAGGGTAAGTGACTACTTTTGGCTGTTGCATGGTATTTTTTGAAAATTGATCTTTGAAAATGGCGGAGGTATAGCACGCTCTTCTAAACTGCACTTTCAAAAGTGGCGTAATGTATAGCTAAAAAACTAGGCGACCGATTCTCATGAAAATTCTTATAAATCTTTCCACCCTTATTGTCTAACAAGGGAAGGTTGCGAGGTCGATTTCTCCGATTTCGATGAAATTTGCCATGCTGTAGAATGGGTAAAAATAAGCGACACGTATTTTTTTATATCTGCGTAACCCGATTTTTAGGGGGTCCAACGCACCCTCGAAAATAGGGGTGTTCTGCGTTTGTTATCGATTGTTGTCGATAACGTTATCGTTCTTATCTCCAATGTATAGTACACGAAAAAATTAACATTGTTGCAATTTGAACATTTTCATATGTCGTACCGTTAAAACGTTAGTGACGAAAAACACCTTAATTTTCAAGGGTGCGTTTCAACCCTTAACAAGCAGGTTCCGCAGATATGAGATAAATATACGTGTCGCCTAGTTTTACCAATTCTACAAGCATGCCAAAATTCATTGAAATCGGAAAGATCGACCGCGCAACCTGTCCTTGTAAGACATGATCTTGGACGATATTTTTAAATGAAAAAAAAAACGTATTTATTGCAAAATGTAAAGATGTTTTTCGGAATATACATTTTATTAAGCGTGCCATTTCAATGAATTTCAACATTTCTCACTTTTTCGGTTCATATTCTGCGTATGAGTGTTAATGAAAGAAAAAACTTCGTCGAATTTTTGTTTTAGATTGATCCCGCCGGCGCTACCTGTCACGGCGCCTTCCGACAGCCGCCGCTACCCATTTAGAATACCGCGCCATACTTCCGCCATTTTTTAAGATTAAGGCCTTATATACGCGATTTCGCCGATTTTCGAAGGTACTTTTCTAGACGCGGTTAACAAAAAGACGCATATTTTAACAACGTATTTTTTACAGATCATTTATGCACATGGTTAAGTGTATGTAAAAAAATTAGAAATAATAACAATTGGCGGAAATATAACATAATAAAGCAATGTATTTATTGCGCGCGCGTTGATGACGAAAGTTATCGGCATCGATGTGGGTGTCTGAAAAAAATGGACATATTTATAATTGCATAATGAATGTATCTTCAGTGTAAACCAACAATATTAGGAAAAAAAATTATTATAATAAAAATTCGTAACTCAAAATTGGTTTACTCAATTTTCTGTTGCTATTTTATTTTCTATATTGTCTTGTGTCATTGAAATTTTTGTTTCTGTGGTTCACACGATAGGTGATGATACTGAGAATACGATTTGAAAGCGATCTGAACCTTCGTTCAAGAGTTAGAACTTGCACAAGGTTCTTGCACAAGAACTTGCACAAGAACTTGCACAAGAACTTGCACAAGGTTCAAAAAAGTGAATCGTGGAAAAACTGCTTTGAATTTGGCGGTCGGGCGCGCCGCGCGGTATCTATTATAAATGCAATCTTGCCTTATTTTTTGAATTTTTTGAATTTTTCAATTCTGTAAAGCTTAAAATATTCCTCACTGTTCAGGCTAATGGAATCAAAAATAATTTTAAAAAAGAAAAATTTTGAAATTTTTCGCGTATATAAGGCCTTAAGGTATTCCTTTCGCGGAGGGCCGTATTTTGTGGGGGCATAAGCAGGGCCTTCTGAATAGTCGGTAAATTACAATTGCGCTTAATAAAAAAAATAAGTAAGAATAGATTATTATACACAACGATAACACATTTTTCCAAGTTTTAACATTAATATTTTCTTTAAACGTTCGGTGACCCTCTGTTTTTATTGTCGTTACGGAATCTTTAGACTTTTTTACACCTGTGAGCAGTTTATATTAGGCGTCTAGAGTTATTTAGTGTACAAATTATTAGATAGAAATGTAGCCAACGTGATATGTCCATAAAGCGCTGTATAAATGAGACGATTTTAGGGCCGTAATTTTTCGTTAAAGGTTCGGTAACTTTGCTTGAAATTTTACCAGTATACTGGGATGAATTTTTACTTCATTATAGACGAAAATCAGTTAAGTGTAAAATATTTGGGTTCGTGAAAGGAATACCTTAATAAAAACGAAAAATACCATGTATCACCCAAAACATATCACACGCCTCAAAAATGGTGAAGACATTAAACCATCCCTTTAAAAAAATGACGAAAACAAGCAATTTTTTACTCACCTAAAGCTACCTTCCTTACTCATAACAACAGTAGATATCGCGGAAAAATGTGAATTGTTGAATTGAAATTAAATATAAGCTTTGTTAGATTTTTCGGGTTTCTTCGTTGTTGCGAGGTCAGCGAGGCTCAAGTACCTCGCTAGCTGTTGTGTCGGCGATTATCACCACAACGATCATCGCGGTAACGTGAAAACAGAGCCAGCTGCATGTTAGAACACATCCCAGTTGCTCCTTGACTCCATGGAATATTTGTTGTGCTTCGTAGGAAAGTAAGTAAATATCTGCGGTCACAATGATTACGCGGGCGAGCATTCCCAGTAGAATGGACAGCGCACAAAAGTTTGCAATCATTTTCGTAAGCGTTACGAGATCCGAATGCATCTGACCATAAATCTCCAATGGAGCTGGAGGCACGTAGGACTGCAGGCTATATACAAGTAGATTTAGAATGGTTAGAGATGGCACCGTGTCCGGAGATTTCATAGAGAATTCCAATGTGATTTCATTTCAATATCACTGACCGAGTGTACTTGTGAGACTGCCGGAGTCCGTGAGGGAATCTCAATGTCGAGGTGGGTTCATCCGATAAATTGTAAATTTTGTCATTTAAGCAATGAAAAAGCTTCCCGATAATTAGCAAAGTAGCGCTGAACATAAACATCACATTATGGGTTCCGATACGAGGAATACTCAGTGGCATCCAGATATCGGAATTGAGCAGGCTATAGTAGTAAATAATGCCAAAATCACCACAGTAGAACGCAAACCAAATTAGGTTAATGGAAACAAACAAAATTTTCAACTTTCGGAAAACATTTTTAAAATTTCGTTCAAGCCCGATCACTCGAAAAGACGCTTCGACATTTTTGAACATTTTGACTATTTTCATCAATTCGTTCTGTCGAAGCGCAACATATAACCAAGTCGAGATAGCCATGAAACCTTCCATCAATAATCCAAAAAAGTGAACAGCGATAGTCATCGCAGTTTCGTCCGGCTCTTTGCTATGAAGGCGTTTTTCCGATCCTCTCCAGTACAAAAATAAATAAAACAGTATCAATATCGTAGTGTACAACAATCCACCGCGCGTGTAAATGATTGTGTCGTTTTCGACAATCTCGAAAGGACACAAGCCGAGAATTTTCCAGTAGACGTATATCCAACGTGGTAGTCGGCAAATCCTTTCATCTCGCGACATTGCCATTCAACACACGCTTAACTTAAACGCATTTTGAAATGATAACACTTATCAACTTCCGTTTTTTACGATAGCAAAGATATTTTTTAAACGCTTCACTTTTTGTGATGTTACAAGAAACGTGAACATTCCCGTTTCATTTCTCGCTAAGGTCTTCCGCTTTTCAGCGTGCGACGATAATGCATCGGCAACGAACTAATGCACGCTCCCTCCGTCATCACGTTGAAGTTGACATAGTCAATATTGGAAGTACGTCGTAAACTCGGTAATCCATCAAGTCGACGATGAGCCATCATTCGCTTGAGTTATGCACTATCCTTAAAATATGAGTTAAGGGGTCTTCTCACTTTAGACGCTAAAAAAAGGCTATTTTACACTTAATAAATACACTTTTGAAATACATTTTTCAAAAATGTATGTATTTATGTAACCCAAACAAACTTCCAACGCGTTTTTCTCGAAACAACGTTTTTCGATGGCTTGTTGATAAAATCTTCGAAACTACTGAAACGATCCTTGTGAAGTTTTAACCACATATTCTTTACAACCATAGCTATGGCGCATGTCAAGGATTTTTTAAATTTTGATATTTACTACTTTTTTGTGCCGAAAACGGTGAAAAAATACGTTTTTTCGAAAAATGTCCACCATTTTGTTACTTTTGCATATATAAAAGTCGTATAATATGCGCTATAGCCATTAACATACTGAATATAAACCCGTTTGATTTTTTGTTTCGGACGATCCATCTCGGAGATTTCATCAACAGCACAGACATACATTTTTTAGGACACTTTTTTAATTACCATTTTTTTCTATAAAGAGTGACTGAAATAAATTTAATTTTAAAAAAATGTATTTCGAACGTGTATTTATTAAGTGTAACACCTTTTATATCAATACCTATAAAATAAACCTATAAAAAAAATCATGAAAATGGCACTTTTTAGCGTCTAAAGTGAAAAGACCTCTTAAAGGAGTTGCGTTTAAGATATTATACTTTTTCTTTTACGATATATGTTTGAATAAATGACAATAGCGAAAAAAATGGAGTTCGGATATCCGTTGTGCAATATTTGTGAAAAAACACTGCCTCTAGATTATGACTAAATTAGTTCAACCAGAAAAAAATTTTGGTATTTTTAGCACCACATAATACGGTGGTCAGTTTTTTTTTTGCATTCCGAAGTGGCTCAATTTTTTTCTACGTAAAAGCCCACATTCACTGATGGCTATACCAGATTTCACTACTAGCAACACTTATTGGCCAACCATAGAACGTCATTGGTACTCCTATAGCGCAAATATATAAAAAGATATTGAAGATGTGTCGTCTTATCTGACTATGTCATCTTGAGCACAACTCCCCTCCGTATGAATTATTTTGTTTGCATAATTTGTTCGCTCGCTAAGATAAAAACGTATATAAACGTTTTCGTAAGTTAAAGCGTAACGAATATCGATATAGTATTGAAGCGATTTACGAATCGAGACTTGACAGAGCTGGGTACTGTTTTCCTGGCGTTTCAGTTCGTCCAATTGCATCATAATAGTAACGTAGCCGACAGAAGTGCAGCAAATCTGACATAAAAATAATATTCAGATGTAGGCCAATATAGACGCATATTTCAATGCCTATTACATATACATATGAAGCATTCTTCATCAACTGGGCCACTTTTTTCATCCGCTCCAATTTTTTTTCTTCAAAATCTGCCAGTTTGAAATATTAGTCAAAAGGAACGTCTGTGAATTTTTAAAGATTTTTTAGGCGTCCGTTCAGGATTTTTAATTTTTCATTACGAACACTGTATCCAAAAAAATATTCATCAAACAAAAAAAAACATAAGAATAAAAACTTTTTATTTTTTCCGCTTTATCGCGAAAAATCCAAGTCATAAGTTTTCTGCATTGAGAAAATTGAAATTTGGCAAAAAAATAAGAATAACATTTTTTTAAACCTAATAACACACTTTCGATTTCGGTACAAATTCTACAGGATGTCTGTCATTGGGTAAAGAGTTTGCGAAAAAAAATCTTAATGGTATCAGAGACCACTATCGTACCTTTCGCCCAAAAATGGGCGGCTTCATAGGCAACCACCCAATATATACAGGGTGAGGCACATAAAGTGTTACAGAGCAATAGCACTCAAACTATTGATCATATCCAAAAATATTTCAGACAAAAGTTTCAGTATTCGAGAAGGTCGTCATACTGGACCACCCTATTTTTTTACCCGGTGGAGGCGCTGAAGCTACGTCAAGGTCAACTCCACTTTTAAAAACGGAACCATGTATTTTTTTCGATGACATTATTACCGATTTAAGACGAATTCAGCGGCCTACAACACAAGGTCTAGAATGACCTTGTGTCACGCAAAGTATGAAAATTGTCGAAAAATCGAAAAATATCGGAACAATCACTTGCAAACGATCCACTATCCTTGGTTTGAGTCTACCTACAGAAGATGCTCGAAGTGATGACCCTCGACTTGTAAGCACTTGTTAATTCGCTGATGAAAAGACCGTCTAACTTCAGCCAACATTTGTAGTGTAATTTCGGTATATGCTCGGCGTAATCTTTCTTTCATGTCGTCAGGCGTGGTAGGTGCTACCGCCATTATGCGTTCTTTGACAAAACCCCATAAAAAGTAATCTGGTGATGTTAGATCTGGCAAACGGGGTGGCCAAGCAACAGGGCCGCCGCGTCCTATCCACTTTTCACCAAAACTCTCATTCATTACTTGTCTTAAACACAGAGCATAATGGGGTGGTACACCGTCGTGTTGCATCCACATGTTCATGCGAACATGCGAGGGCACGTCTTCCAGTAATCGAGGCAGTACGTTTTGCAGAAAGTTTGCGTAAACTTGCCCAGTCAAGCGACCTTCAAAAAAATATAGACCATCGACGCGATCGCCGACAATGCCGCACCAACAATTAGAGGGCCGCGGATGTTGAAATGGTACAGTTCTCATCCATCGAGGATTCACATTTGCCCGATAACGCATGTTATGCCTATTCACATTTCCCGTATTTGTGAAGTTAGATTCGTCAGAAAAAAGCACATGACTCAAAAAATGAGACATCTGTGCGCAATTTTCCACGAATTCAGTTACAGAAATTGACGCAAAGTAGGAAATCATTGCCGTACAAATCCTGATGTAATGACACGATGCGGATGGAACTTGTGTTGATGTAAGATTCTTAATACAGATCGCTGACTAATTCCACTCTCTCTTTCCATTTGCCTGCTGCTCGCATGTGGATTTAGTGCAGCAAAAGCTAAGATAGCAGCCGCATTATCTTCATTAACAATCGATCGATGTTTGACTCGTGTTTGTTTTACTGTACCGAAGCGACAGAAACGGTCAGGTAATCGCTTAAAAGCCATGTGCGATTTTTGTTGCCTATCCGGATAACGAGCCGCATACAAATCTTGGGCGTTTCTATAATGTTTACGGCATTCCCCCAGCACCATCAACATATCAAAAGATTCTTGAAAATCGTTTATTTTCACGATCCGATATACTCACATTAGAAGGAAATGCGTGACTAATTGATATGTCAACAGCAAATGCGCACTTGCTGCCGATAAGAAACTTTGGTATCATAAGAAATGAAAACAGCGATCAAACAAGTGTTTACAAGTCGCGGATCATCTTTGAGCATCTTCTGTAGGTAGACCCAAGCCAAGGTGAGTGAATCCTTTGAAAGTGATTATTCCGATACGTTTCGATTTTTCGACTATTTTCATACTTTGCGTGACTAGAATGACCGTGTGTTGTAGGCCGCTGAATTTGTCTTAAAATCGGTAATAATGTAATCGAAAAGGAATACATGGTTCCATTTTTAAAAAGTGGAGTTGACCTTGACGTAGCATCAGCGCCTCCACCGATAAAAAATAGGGTAGTCGAGTATGACGGCCTTCTCGAACACTGAAACTTTTGTCTGAAACATTTTTGTATATGATCAATGTTTTGAGTGCTATTGCTCCGTAACACTTTATATGCCGCACCCTCTATATGGAAGGTGCCCCAAAACTGAATGCGTTTCCTGAAATGGGGGCTTGGGGGTGAAATTCTGAGTCGATTGATATAAGCATTTATGGGTCTCACAATCCCTGAATTATTCTAAATTTTTAAAGGCGGGCCACTCAGGTGCGCCCGATGAGCAAGAGTATCGCTCACCGACGTACTACTTCAGTGTATAAGAATGCTACAATATTGTTTGCATCAATGCCCTAATCATCTTCAAATATTACTGATATTTTATTATGATTTTCAATGTCGGCAAAAAAAGACAATAAAAACAGTCGAGGTCTCAAAAAGATAGCTGATGTTTTGGATGGATAATCAAAGAAGAGAAACTGAGCAGATTACCTCCCACCCGAGAGTTCATGAAAGAACCACGAGACAGAATGTATTACATGTGAGGGAGATCGATTTTCGTGATATTTTAGGAGTCTGCATTTAAACGTATTACCCAACACGTAACGGAAACTTTAAGATTGCAAACAAACAAACTTGCCTTGTAAACGACCGAATACTTCATCTGAAGTATGCCAAAAAGTTATATCCTCAAGGGGTCATGAAGCAATCAGAGGGACCACATCTTGGCTTGTGAAAAGACAGAATACATTTGTCAATTTCCCTAGAATCAACGGTTCCATTCAGACTATATAAAAATATAATTCGATATGCTTACCGAAACCATGCTTACCGAAACCATGCTTACCGAAACCATGCTTACCGAAACCATGCTTCTCGATGCTGGTTGTAGAATACGAATTTCGTGAAGAAGGTCTCCTGCCGTGTTCGCCTGTTCCGAATAATTCATCACATAGACGTCCCGATACGTTCAAGATGAACAGGGCTCACGCGTTTTCATCAGCCGTTGGAATCATACGTCAAGAACCTACCTCATATGTAACTGAATCGGCAATGGCGATCTCGACAATCATTCCCGCGATGTGGATGAAAAACCAAAGAGAAAGTATGATGTAGTTGATGCGATTTTCACGTTTCCACATTATTCCGCTCGTTACACCAAGGCATAGGTTGTAGAAAATCGATGAGAAGTGTACCAAATGGCCAATGACTACCAGATACAACAGTGGTGACAAGAAATCTATGATAGACCTTGTGAGATTGATCATTTGGGTGTGGACGTGGCCAAGTGCAGCCACAGGATCAGCTGCAACGAGAGCTTCGAATCTGAAATGTGCCAACCATTTCTCTAAATGCAGGTACCATGGAAAATATTCGTGCGATCCAGACGTGTAAAAACTGCTCCAGACAGACGTTATCGTGCAAACATCCCATTCAATTTCTTTGTAGAACTCTTTGCTCATCCGCTTTTTTCGATCTCGTTGATCGTAACGGCTTGACCACAGCGATGGCCGTTGGATCGATGAGTTCCGAGATATCTCGTAGCTTGCTGTTGAACGATCGAAATTGATCGCGTATCGTCAGCATAACTTCGACGTAAAACATGACAAAATTCGGAGTTACGACATGGACGATGGAGGACAATACGCTAACGGAAATACTGAGGTCCGATGAACGATGTAGCATAGTACTCGTAAAAATACAGAACCAAAGTAAGTTGCAGACGCCTACTTGGTACTGTGCTCTTCTCATTGAATTGCAGTGAACCATTCGAATTCCAAGTAAATCGCGAGCCTCGATCGTTTTTACGAAGGATCTCTGTATCCTGCGCAATCGAGTCTGACGAACAGCGAATGATATCCAGACTGTGACCATTGTGAAGCACTCGAACATGTGACCAAACATGACCGATATTTTGGACATCGTTGTTTGCTGCGTTATGTATAGCTTCACATTAGCCTCTCTAGTGCTTAGGTAAAAATACAAATATACGGAGGATAGGATGATCGCGTAGCCAGCCCCGACGTAGGAGATACGAATGGTCCCGCGATTGGCCAAACCGTAAGGGCAGAGTCCTATGATTTTCCAGTAAATGTACAGAATTCTCGTTGCCATCATTACCTCAACGAAGAAGTTGCTTCTCTGCACTTCGCGGTTACGATCAGTGGAGACGTATTGACGTACAAGGCGATAGAGTGAACTGTCAGGAGTGATAAATTGCGAACTTGCATTCGATGTTTGGACAAGTAATCGATTGTTGGACGAACTGTCTCATCATTCGGTATGTTTGTGCGGTGAGAACAAAAACAGCGGATGAATGGAAAAAAGTATTAGAATCTTTAAATAATCAAATAATACGTCGCGGATGACATACGTCTTTGGACTGGTGCAACCTCGGAGGATGTCGCAGACCCAGCGATCGATTTGTTCGACGTATCCTGTAGAATATTCTAGCTGTCTAGTTGCATCATGACCACCATGCAGGCTCCCATTGTACCTATTACGTGAGCTCAAGAAAATAACCATCATTCGGTGACACGTGAACAGCATATCCTGGATTTTTTGACACGGAATTGCATGATGAAAGCCGAAAAAAAATTATTTTCGGCAAACCGTTTGTCGAATGTTGAGGATCATTCGTTTTTTTAGAAATGTATGATTACACGTTCTCGAATAATGTAAAATCGCTTGATTAACGGTAGAATCGTGGATGGCCAAGGTAATCAGGGATTTTCGGTTCTGCCATTCGATTTTTGTTCGAACTCCTTATTGATCCCAATTTGTCAAGCCATCGAACATGATGTTGCTGATTACTTGCAATTCAAAAACATTACTATCAATAAGGAACCAATTACCTTTCTCTTTCAAAGGACCAAACTTTTCTTTCTCAAAAGCGATAATCCAGGTAATTAGGATCGTCCTATTGATGGTCACCGTACGGGGCAAATTGTACAAAAACCAAACGGCTCTACTATTTCAAATTCTTTGGTAAAAATGGTAAGGATTAAACTTGTAGAAAATTCAATTTCCTACAACTTTAATTATTACAGTTTTTTTCTCTACGATCGATATTTTTCGAATTAAACTTGAAAAAAACAGCGAAGTAAAATTATTGCATTATCTTGTTTATTGTTAACTTTAGGGCATAAGTATACATAAACAAACTTGTAAGGAATTGAATTTCCGACAATTTTGGTATTTACCTTTTTTTCCTACAATCAATATAAGGTGGTACGCCAACGGCAAAGGAAGTGAGAACAGTCAAAATATTTTTGTGCGAACCATTCGACAACTGAATGTCTCTATGAAATGAAATTCACACTATTTTTATTGAAAAAACCCTTTTACATAACACCACAGGGGTAGAGTTTCAGGCGCGTTTTTTTTTTTTTTTTTTTGACGTGGTATCCCCAGTAGGCCTAATCCACGTATCATTATTTGCAAGTTTGTTTCGTTTTTTGACATTCTCTTCCTTATAAGATTTTGAAACGAGAATTCCGTTTTTTTCTTGCAAGTATGAAGGATCCGAGCGATGTACTTTCATTTTTTTTCATTCTCTTACAAGGTTTTGAAATCACGTTTACTTTTTCGCGAGATATCAGAATCGGAACTATTTTGTTTTCTTTTTTTTTTCGACGATGCGCCTGCTAAATCAACATCATCGGTTTCATCTTAGAAAACTTGGAAATTTTCGATTTCAGGGATAACACAAAAATATTAATAAATAATGATGAAGCGTTGACATTTTAAATATTTTACGAAGCAACGGCCGAAAATGTTTGCTACTCTCGTGAATACGATTGAGGCAAGTCTTGTCTGTTTTGTTTTTCATTGAGAATAGAATCTGAGATCGCGCGCCCACAAATGTCGCTCTCCTAAAGACACGGTGTTTGTATTTGTGAACGTGAATTCAGTCTTGTACTTCCGTTACTTATGTCGAAGTTACTAGGGAAAAGATTCCTAGCCTCAGTCCTTTTTCTCTTTCCTACCGTGACACTTTCCCCAGGCCTAGTACTTTCGCTACAATTGAGGGGGGATACCATTAGACGGAGAAAAAGTTTGCTGATGTGCATGATTTTTTTTCAAAATAAATTTTTTTACGACTTTTGGCTGTTGCATAGTATTTCTAAAAAATAATCTTTACAAATGGAGGAGATATGGCACGGCCTTCTGAACAGAATGTTTCAAACTGGCCCGACCTATAGGGTAATTCGAGGACAGATGTCCATAGTTTTCTCTGCGACGTCCTATTTCTAAGTCCATAAAAAAACCAATATTTATATGTCTGTTCCTTCATATGTTTATTAGTAATCAAATTGAACACGAAATAATAACAGTCACGTATCAACCTCACTTAAAAAAATATATTCTAGAATATTAAGGTGGCCATCTCTCTTATACTATTCAATCTAAAATGGCCATAGGAGTTGAGTTGCGATGTTATTTTAAGCAATGTAAGATGGCCACATAGAGGAATCATAAGGGAGTTCAATTATTTTCGGTCAGTCCAGACTCTTCCTCCATGGATGGTCTGACTATCTACGACACGCTTCTTCTCTTCTTCCCCTTCTTTTCAAATGCTTTATCTTCTTGCTACATGGATGACATTTGTCGTTGAATTCTGTGCAGTTTTCGTGCACCCAAAGCTCGCCTGCGGTACACTGAATCGAGTCTTCTACACTGAGAAAAAACCAATTGGATCAAAAAAATATATGGTTGATTCAAATAAATGTCTGATTTCGGAGTGCCACCGATATATGAGATTGTTACAATACTATAAAATATTGGCAAATGTAATTGATTCAAATTACATATTATTTTATTTGAAAAGTTCTTCCGTTCTCTGAATATCTACATTATCCTTCAAATAAAAGTATATTCTATTGAAATCATTCTATACACAATCCATAGATGTATGGATGAAATAATGAAGCGGATGCTACAACATTTTTTATTTCGTACAAAAATATAATCAATAGAATGAATTATTTATTTACTACATCGAAACGAATATGCCATGAGATGTAAGTTTTTCAATTTGTTTTAAATCTTAAATAAAGAGTGAGCATTAGAATGATCATCCACGATAATAGTGGACAGAATATCAGATATCCTATAGAATATCCATGGAGAAAATATCAGATATTCAACTGGTAAGAGCAGATATTAGACTTTGATCTTAGCTACAGGTCAAGAAGCGATAGTCTTTAGAGTTTCTCCGGCGTTTAAGTAGATTTTCGGTTCGCGCTACGCTTACAAGAAACGAGCGCGCGTGCGGCTTCTAGCGGTTACTCCGAGAACTACGAGTTTCCTCATACCTATAATTTTGGTGGCGCTTGGCCATGATTTGGTTGAATTTTTTCAACCAAATGCGCAAAAAACAAAATTTTCGCATAATTTTTTAACCAATTCAAAAATTACCTTAACGTTTTTCAATAAAAATAAAATATTAATATTTTAACGAATAATGTACGTGAAAATCAATATCGGATATGGTGAAAAAATAAAATAACATATTTACTCAATAGAAATTTTATCTCTATCAAACGAGCGAAAGTCAATTTTTGTTGTGTACTCGAATCAACAATATTCATGTTGTGACTTGAAACGGTTTTTTTGTTCGTTCCAGAAAATGCATTGAAAACTATATAATTTGTTTGCGACAATTTTTTAGATGGTTTCAATAATATATTGTTCTCGGCTAACAATATTTCTTTTGAATGAAAAAAAAAACTTTTACTTTGATCATGTTATTAAAGTCAATAGCATTTTGTTTTGACTAATAAATTCGATTATTTACACCAACAATTTTACAATTGAATCAACGAAATTTCAACCAATAACACCAATGATATTGGATCAGTGATTGTTTTTTCTCAATGTATTACGTCTGTTTCGTAATAGTTTGCGCCAGATCCCACACAGTAGTTAACAGAAGTTTCCAGAGGGGAAATTTGCCACTCTCTATAAGAATCGCTTCATTTTCTTTCTCTGTATCAGTAGATTAGATACGGTGTTTAGATATTAGATCTAAGTTGTTCAGATACGTCATAAATAAGCAATATAAGTCGTAGGCAATATGGCCATCTGATCTCGACATTTTTTGTCATTAATTGTGAGTATCCCGTGCTTATTATTTTTTTTTTCAGGGAGGAATTAAATAAATGTCCGATGGTTTCAAGGACTGTTCTTCTTCTGATGTTTTTGCATTTTTAGTACCTCTTCAGCTTGCTAGTATATCTTAAGTCTGCATAGTTGCACTCCAGAGGAATGATTTTCATAGTCAAAATACAGAGAAAAAAAAGGATAACGACGATTTTTCTGCCAAACGTCTTTTGTATGAACATTTACAAATATTTCCAACTGTTGTATTCCGAAAATAATCTACAAAGTAATCGGCTAGCATGTATTTAAAAAATAGATTGGATGCAAAGTGATTATTTCGGAAGAATTACCCAGAAATAGATATTGACGACAATGGGCAAACCCAAACAAACCCAATTGTATCTACAAGTATTATGAACGCATAGATAAGACGTACAATGAAAATATGTTCTTATCCTTAATCGACCATCGCGTCCAGAGTTAACGTATGGTTATCGTTATCCCGACCCACAAGTTCATCCAACTGCAGCATCATTGTCACGTAACCGAGAATGGAACCGCAAATCTGACACAAGAGCCATTGACATTGAGAAACGAAGACAATGAAATCACGATGAAATTAGTGTAAGCGATCTATACAACCGCAGGAATTATTATTATGGACTTGCCGTGTAGAGAAGCGAAGTCTTCATCCCAAGTACACCGAATAGTTGAATGGTCATGGGCTCTTGCAGCAATCGAAGCGACCATATTGCCGCCTGCGAACCATCAAATTAGTCTTTTCGTTTCGTACGTATGAGATAAAAAGTCGTAACGGTGCCATCTTTACCGACTCCACGTGCACCTCCATTGGCTTCGATACCAAAACTTCGTGAAGTATATTTCCGGTACGATTGATCTGCAAAATATAAGCGGTATATATGATATTGTCGATGAAAAATAAACACATAATATCGGCCAAGACCTCGCTCGTAGTTAAATCTGCGATGGCGATTTCGTAAATTATTCCCATCACGTGTAGACTGAACGAAAAGCACAACGGGATGAGCATTCCAATGAATTCTAATTTTAAGAGCTTTCCATCTCTGACTCCGACACACGCAGCGTAGACGATCGTACACAGTTGAGATAAGTGGGCCAATATCGCCAGATACAAAGCAGGTGACAATACGTCGATTACGGATCTCGTAAGGTTCACCATTTCTGCGTGCAGTTGACCCAGCAAAGCAACAGGATTCTTTGCAGTAGGATGTTCAATCCTGAAATGATCAATGAATGGTCTACTAATTATGATGAATGATGTTTTAATAAATTATTTTAACAAACACCATTAAGGGGAGGAGATACCTTTAGACGAGTTAATTTTTTGCTGGTTTCATGATTTTTTCTAGAAGGAAGGACTTCTTCATCATTTTTGAGACTTAGGGTATGTTTTATTTCTACTTTTGGCTGTGCATAGTATTTTTGTTTAATCTTTAAAATGGTGACGGTACTGCGCCGTCTTCTAAACTGCATTTTCAAAATCGGCATGACGTGTTTAGCAAAAAAAAACTAATCGACTGATTCTGATAAAATTTGCTATACAACTGTGTAACCGTGTCTAAAAACTCATGCTGAATTTCATTATTTTTTTTTAAGGTAAGATTTATTCACTGTTTTGAGACTTAGGATACCCCCAGTCTCAAAAAGGTGATTAAATCTTACCTTTAAAAAAAACATGAAAATCAGCATGATTTTTTAGATACGTAGATTTTTGTTTAATCGTTAAAATGGTGGCGTTACTGCGCGGTCTTCTAAACTGCATTTTTAAAATTGGCATGACGTGTTTAGCAAAAAAAGAATAATCGACCGATTCTGATAAAATTTGCTATACAACTGTGTAACCGTGTCTAAAAACTCATGCTGAATTTCATTATTTTTTTTAAGGTAAGATTTATTCACTGTTTTGAGACTTAGGATACCCCAAGTCTCAAAAAGGTGAATAAATCTTACCTTTAAAAAAAAACATGAAAATCAGCATGATTTTTTAGATACGTAGATTTTTGTTTAATCGTTAAAATGGTGGCGTTACTGCGCGGTCTTCTAAACTGCATTTTCAAAATTGGCATGACGTGTTTAGCAAAAAAAAAATAATCGACCGATTCTGATGAAATTTGGTATACAACTGTGTAATCGTGTCTAAAAAATCATGCTGAATTTCATTATTTTTTTTAAGGTAAGATTTATTCACCTTTTTGAGACTTAGGGTACGTTTTATTACTATTTTCGACTGTTACATGCTGTTTTTTCCATTGATCTTAAAAAATGGCGGAGTTATTGCACGGTCCACTAAACTGCATTTTTAAAACCGGCATGACGTATAGCTCAAAAATGTAATCGACCGATTCTGATGGAAGTTAGTATAAATCTTTTTAAAGTTATTGTCTAAAACATGACTCTAAAGGTTTTTGAAAATAAAAATAGAAGTTTTTTGTTGCAATAAGTAGCCATTTTTTCAAGAAAATTCAATCTTTTTTTTCAGAGCGTACTATTTAAGGCAGGATTCTACTTTGAAACTTTGAAAAAAATTTTTTTTTTTTACATGTTTCGAAAGTAAATATGTTCAAGAATGTTCGGTCAAAATTTTATAAAGTTCCAAGCAGTCTAACTATCCTTTTTCGCCTTTCGAACGCACCTACCTGAGCGCGGTATTTATCACTCACCAAAACTTTAAACGCGTTTTTCTCGAAACGACATTTTCAAGTACCGTGGTCGTGATAACTCAAAAAGTACTGAACCGATCATTATGAAATTTGGAACACATATTCTATATGTGTGTACCAACCGACCTAACTACAATCAACTTAAAATTTTGATTAGAACTATTTTTTATTGCAAAAAAAGACCCAAAAAAACGCATTTTTTCGTATTTTAGCCGCCATTTTGTTAATTTTGCACGTATATAAAATATTCTAGTTAGGTCGGTTCCTGAAGACATACTGAACATGAAACTATTTGATTTTTTTGTTTCAGACCATCCGTCGGGAAGATTTCACGACCACGGCAACGGTACCTGCTTTTCGAGGCGTTGGCTTTAAACATATTTTACGTGTACAAAAAATGAATAAAATACATTTGAATTTTTTTTTTTATGTACTTAAAGAGTGTATTTATTGAACAGTTTAAACCCCATATCGATATCTTTAATAGTATTCTCAGAAAAAATTCACGAAAATAGCGTTTTTTTCATGGTTTCAAAGTAGAATCCTGCCTTAATCGATTTTTAACATTTCTCACTATTTCCAAATTCTGCGTATGGGTGGAAATAAAAGAAAAGTCGTCGTTGGTTTTTTTCAGACTACCCGAGCAGAAATTTGTTCAGGGTGAAATTCGGACCGGATCAGGCTGCCACGATAGCAAATCCGGGCCGGGTCAGGCAAATTTAGTCCGGCCCTGATCAGGGATGTAACGCTTCTGCATATTCAGGTCCGGATCAGGCACCTTATCAGGCTCTGATCAGGCCTGGATCAAGCAACTTATCTGGCCCGGATCAGGCATCTTATCAGACCCGGGTCACGCTCCGTATCCGGCTCGGATCAGGCACTATATCTGGCCCGGATCAGGCGCATTACCAGGCTCGGATTAGGCACGATATCTGGCTCGGATCAAGCAACTTATCTGGCTCGGATCAGGTGCCTCATCCAGCCTGAGACATGCGTGTCATCTGGCTCAATCATTTGATTAATTTTTTGTTTAAAAATAGATCAACATTTATTGAATTATTATCGCAGTTACACGTTATCAAGTTTACTAACGATATTAAAAATATGAAAACATTTTTTTAAAGTTTAAGTTTTTATTTTATTTGACTTGATCGTTTAGTTTTTGTTCCGGTTTTGGCGATGAACGTTCTAATCTTTCGCAATGTTTATGTCCGCCGCTAGCCCATCCGAAATTTGTTTCTCTTTGATAGAACCTGCGTGGGGAGTACCATCATACTTTGTCAAGATTGCATCTGAAATATTTTGAATACATAGAAAAATTAGTAAATATACATAGAAAAATCACATCTTTACATTAAGAGCATATATCAGTCGGACCTAGGGAGCGCCACCGCTCCCCCGTCGGGTATATCTATATTTATCATGAGTATAGATATATTCGACCAGGGAAAAGTGAGCGATATAGGCTCCGACTGATATATCCTCTTGAGATAATTAAATAATTAATAATTATTTAAAAATGGTGTACCTCGTAGTGGCGTAGCTCAATCTCTTTTCGTCGTTCTCGCATCATTTGTATATATATAGTGTTGTATATATATTATTGAGAAAAAAATGTTCGACGGTACAAAATGCAATTTGCGCAATTATTTCTCGTCATCTGGTCCTTGCACGTATGTATGAGTACATTTATGTATTAGGAGTACAACTTTGCAGTGACCGTTTTACTTAGAGAGCCACTGCGGCCGAAGTAGTGGCCCTAGCTCAATAAAAAAGTGGCATTTTAAACTAGAGGCTCTGCCAATGTAAACAATTTAAAAAAGCTAACGGATATGTGTATGCATTATAAAGTTATTGGCACTCAAACATGGCAACCTACGAGCCGAATTCTCAGCATTTGCGGGAACTGCTCCAAAGACAACAAAGGAAGGGATTTTTGCACCGGATTGTGACTGGAAATGAAAAGTGGGTTTACTACGATAATCATAAACGCCGAAAATCATGGGGACTGCCTGGTCATATTCCGTCATCGACGCCCAAACCGAATATTCACGGATCCAAAGTGATGCTGTGTATCTGGTGGGACCAGCTGGGCGTTGTGTACTATGAGTTGCTCAAACCATCCGAAACCATCACAGGGGAACTCTACCGACGTCAGTTGATGCGCTTGAGTAAGGCACTCAAAGAGAAACGGCCACAATCCAACGAAAGACATGACAAGGTGATACTGCAGCATGACAATGCCCGACCCCATGTTGCAAATGTCGTGAAAAAGTACTTGGAAACGCGGAAATGGGAGATTTTATCCCACCCGCCGTACTCTCCAAACATTGCCCCTTCCGACTATCACTTGTTCCGATCAATGGCACACGATTTGGCTGACCAGCACTTCGGTACTTACGAAGAAGTCAAAAATTGGGTCCATTCCTGGATTGCCTCCAAGGACCAAGTCTTTTATTGACGCGGGATTCGAATGCTACCTGAAAGATGAGCCGAGGTCGTAGCTAGCGACGGGCAGTACTTTGATTAAAAAATATGTAGCCACTTTTTTACAACAAAGCCTTAAACTTTTGAAAAAAACGGTCACTGCAAAGTTGTTCTCCCAATACATATACGTATGTTTGTACTGTTGAACATTTTTTCTTGATACGAAATATATCACACTATATATATATACAAATGGTGCGAAAGTGACAAAGTGAGGTTAAGCTACGCCGCATAGTCTTCGCCCATCAAGTCGTATTTTATATATTATCACTGTTCATGTGTAGATAATCCACAGTATAATCGCAAATATACTTTACCTGAGATTTTGTATGCACTGCACTTTATTGAAGGGCTTGCCTTTCTTCGGGAGAAATTGATGAACCGAACGAGATGTGTCGATGTAGCTACGGCGTGGCTGTTGCGCTTTCTTGTACGTATATAATACGGGACAGGCTGCCCGTATTATATACAAAAGTTTTGATTCCATATAACAATTATACAAAAAAATTAACATAAATATTTATTTATGGTAAAAAAGATTTCGAAACAAAGTTTGACGACACGCACTTTCAGTTGATAACCATTGTTTTAATATATTTCGCGTGCCTGCGTGTGCAGCTGTCAAAATATTTCGTGAGGCTTCGCCGACAGAGGCGCTGTCTAGTCCTAGAGAGGAGAGGTTACGGAGTGACGAGCTTCATGCGAGATAAGGCTTCTATCCGGCGCAAATCAGGCGTGCCTGACTAGGGTGCCTTATCGATGCCTGATAAGGCTCCTATCCGGCGCAAATCATGCGTGCCTGATCAGGGCGCCTTATTGATGCCTGATAAGGCTCCTATCCGGCGCAAATCAGGCGTGCCTGATCAGGGCGCCTTATTAATGCCTGATCAGGCTCCTACCCGGCGTAAATCAGGCGTGCCTGATCAGGGCGCCTTATTGATCCCTGCTTAGGCCCCTGTCTGGCGCAAATCAGGCGTGCCTGGTCAGGGCGCCTTATTGATCCCTGCTCAGGCCCCTGTTTGGCTCAAATCAGGCGTGCCTGATCAGGACTCCTTATTGATCCTTGATCCGGGCCTGATGGATCCTCAGGCAGCCTGATTAAATTTCTGCTCGGGTAATTCCGCCGACGCTATGTGTCACGCCATCTGGCAAAATCTGCCGATCCCGTTTAGAAAACTGTGCCATACCTCCGGCACTTAAAAAAAAATAATTTTTAAAGTTTAAGTCTAAAAAATAAATTTTAAATAAATTTTAAATCTAAAAAAAGGTTAAGAAATCTTTTCTTTAAAAAAGAAACATGAAAATGAGCCATTTTTTCCTCGTCTAAAGGTATCTTCTCACCCCTTAAAGTTGGCCGGTTCGCAAAAGCTACCTATAAACGCCTATAACTCCCTCAATTTTCTACGGATTGAATTTAAATTGTCCGAGATTACTTTTGAAATGTTATATTTTGGAGATCTGTCTAAAACGAAAAACTGATATTTTCGAAAATTTCAACCAGGTGTAAGCCCTTAACATAACAGCCCAGATGAAAGTACAGTTTCACTCTACTTGCCCATAGTTATTGAAACGGATGCAGCGTACCAACGGGCCGTGTGTAACCGTTGTCTGCAACTCGAAGATTTCTCGCAACTTGTTGTTCATCGACTGGAATTGATCGTGTATGGTGGCCATGACCCCCATGTAGAGTATGATAAAGTTAGGATGGATGGTATGGCCGAGATTGTAAGGTATCCAAATGAACATGTCGTACTGCTTGGGTGGTCTGATACTGCCGAGTATGAAGAGAAACATCCAGATCGCGTTGTATATCAACGCATGTTTGCTGACTCTTTTTATCACCTTCCCGTGAATCTCCTGAATTCCAAGCTTACGACCGGTATCCACGATCCCCCGATAGGATTTTTGTATGCTGCGGAATCGACGCTGCCAAAATGCGAAGGTAATCCAGGTTGTGATGATCATGCAACACTCGATTGTATAACTGACTATATCGGCTATTATGGCCATTGGAGTGTTATGAGTTCCATAGAAGTCCGTATCGTCGATTATGGCGCTGACGTAACAGAGGACGTACAACGAGGACAGAAGCATCGAATAAAGAAATCCACCATAGGAGAAACGAACTGTTGTCCAATTCGTCAAGCCGTAAGGACACAGGCCGATGATTTTCCAAATAACGTACACTATCTTGGTCGTTATCATGGCGAAAGAGACGAGTACATTTTTTTTCCCGCCTTGCCACGAGTACGCGAGACAATCAACTTGAAAATGAAGTTGGGTATGCCGAAGAGGGTGTTATTTCAACGAGTGTGTTGGACTGTTTGAACAACTAATCGACTCTTTGTTCTTCGGAAGTATCCATTTGATCATTTACATTAATGGAACTGTCATACGACCGAGCAGATCGTCGATACGAACATGACTAATAGTTGAATAATTATTTCAATAATTAAGTGCAGGCCTCATAGTTCCCGGGAGACCAATAAGGATGCGAGGTAATCGCCACGGATCGCCAACGTCTCCGGCCGCTGCAAACATTCATCACTGTCGATCTACATCATAATCGTTATGTGAGTACAAACCGTTCCGGCAATCTGAACATTTAAAGGAACAACTTTCTTCTGGTATGAATGCAAATATTAACCAATTATGATAGTTGAACGAATTTTTACTTGAGGAGGGTGCATCGCTACTCAAAATCCAAGATTAAAAAAAAACCTTTATGTTATTGTCTAGATTAAATTGAGTATTTACGAATTTCACCGCCAATAGACCGGACATAAAAATCAGTTGAAGGTATGTCATTCACTGTAAAAAAAAGTCATTAAATTTACTATACTTGTATAATTGAAAATTTCTTAACTCGGAAAATGAAACGCAAATTCGCACTTCAGTAATGGAAACTTCAGTAATGTAAATGGATTTTCATAGATTCGTATACATTTTAATATATGGGACACTGAATATTTGCATGCTGCGTATGAGTTTTTCAACGCGCATCATAATAATACAAATATTTGTTTGATTAATGCAACACACGTATATGATTTCATTATTTACACAAAAAGTATTAAAATCGCAATATGACTATTATTTTTAAATTCATTCTGTTGAAAAGTACAATACCTTGTACATTGAATATGACAAAATGCTGTTTAAAGAAATATGAAATTTGAAATACTTTTACAATATTATCGCAAATGAAATTTCAAAACTTAGTATATGAATGAATATTTAGGCTTCAGTGTTGTAAAATTCAATACCGGGCCTACATTTCATACGGTTTTACATTTCGTAGTACGTACGAATTGAATATTAATACACTATCTACAATTTTCAAGGCGTCTAATAGAAAAATAAATATAAAATGTAGACAAAGTAAGAAAATTACAAACTGACGCTTAATTTTTACCATACTTGGTTCAGGAATATGCAATTTTTTGTGCACTGAATATTATGATAGACTGGAGGAAATTAAGAAATGAATAGGACATTTACAATACGAAGGCATGTACATTTTCTGATTTAGTATATGTTCATTCTGATAATCTAATTTAATAGATAATACAGTGCAGAAAACTTGAAATTCGTGCTTTGGTCAGCATGTTCAATCAAATCATAAAAACGTATCGAGTAACACCAAATCTAAACTAAGTGACGAGCACCCGGTGCGATGGTCTAAAGGTTAACGTGCTCGCCACTAAACCAGCGGACCGGGAGGTCCCGGGTTCGAATCCCAGTCGCGTACATTTCATCGTGAAATGTTTTTCTTCGGCATTTCGCAGCGAAATAAGACGAGTTCTCCACGACTGGAGGGCGAACTCGATGACCGGCTGTATTGGTATATGTTTTCCGCAGTTTCCCTATACCCATGACAGAAATGTGATCATAAATATAATAGAGGGGGAAGTCGGCTGCGGCCGCAAGAGAAGGAGCCAGAGAGAAAAAAAGAGTATAAACAGTAGAGGAAAGAAACGGTCACAATGAGGGAAAGAATAGGTAACAAACGCGAAAAGGTTGTATCCTAAGGAAAAAACAAATAAGTAATTGGTGAATTAACCGAACAAGCAGCCAAGTCTAATTAAACCCAAACAAAATAAAATCTATGCGCATTAATTTTGATATATCCACAACTGATACTTTTGAATAGGTATATGATTTTTCCGGTACTTTGTATTACAGTATTACTACATATTACTTAGACATTCAAAACGTAGTGTATTTATTTGATAAAATAACGCTTATTAGTTTTCACAGACTGAATCAGTAAAAAGAATTCCGGAATTTGTATATTAAAATTCATACAGAGTTTATTAAAGACGCAGAAAGTAAATAATAACAATTACACTAACCTAACACTGTAAAATTAATACCCTTTTCTATGCCAAATTTACTTTTTTTCAAAATCAGTACGATAACATCTGTGCATATTTACTTTAATACCCTTATAATAGATACCTTGCAATACGTATATGATTTTTCCAGTATTTAAGTGTTGCGATATTACTGAACGATTATTAGACATTCGGAAAGCAGTGCGTTGATTTTCAAACGACAATATTAAAATTCATAAACGGTATCTGTAAAAAGACTTCCCGCACTTTTATATTAATTTTAATACAGATTTTTTTTACAGTGTTGTACATGCAATTAAATGGGCAAGACGTTCACACGACGGGTGATGTCATTTTTTGTTGGCTATCTAGCACCAAAATAAACCATTTCTAACAACGGATTAACGCAAACTAAGCTTTCGTGAACATTTGGAAAAGAAAAAACCCATTGTGCCCTTCGTAAACCATATATATTCAATATTGAACCATCAAGGTTTGATAAAAGATCGCGAATCTTGGCTGGCGAATGAAGAACATTGCTGCCAATGTCCACAAAGTTACCAAACTTCGGCAACACTTAATATTAATTAATGGTAATAATAAATAATTTTGTGACATAAATATAAATAGGCATAATTATAAATGATTGTATAAAACATTCGCTGACGCATTTTTTTCATAATCTTCATTGATAATGTTATACTTTTTCAAGCTGGTGTCATCCCTTAACGGGAGATATACACCTAGATGGTCGAAAAAATCAATTTAGAAGCTATGAACATTCCGTCGACCGTAGAAGACCTACACTATGGGCCTGGTATCGATGATTCCATGTAAGTTGACAAATTTCATGATTTATTCATTCCCAAATTTTCAAACGCGTTTTTCTCAAAACCACTTTTTTCAAATCGGTACCCAAAATTTCTCGAAAACCAATGAACCGATTGCCTTGAGGTTTTTTGTGGTTATTCTATAGACCATTATCTAGTACTTGTCATAGGATTTTTTTTTCGTTACTTAGTTTTTATTTTATAGGCAAAATAATAACTAATTTTTGGCCCAAAAATCACTATTTATGTTCGAACGTCCGCCATTTTGTCATACATCGATATTTTCAAAATCGGCTATGACCAGTACTAGATTATAGTATCTAATTAAATAATCTTTTTGGTTTTTTTTCAGATGATTTTTAAAGAAATGCCAGTGGGTACCATATACGCAGATTATTTTACGACGCTCCAAGGATCGTACAATATCCTTGTATATTTTTGATATTTTTAAATAAAGGAAATTAAACGTATTTTTGAATGTATTACTTTTCGATAATTAAAACCCCAATCCGAAATTTCAAATAGATTTTCTTGAAAAAATCACAAAAATGACCTTTTTCCGGCTCCTAGGTCTCCCCTTAAAACCGTTTTTCCGCCGATAAAAGAAAAATACGTGTCGCTCAGTTTTTAATGCTCCATAACATATATAAGTTTCAACAAAATCCAAGGACGACGCCTCAGGGATGTTCCTTCTTCGGGAGAGAGAATGAGAGAGAGTTTAGTCGTATACCTTATACATAGCGTTTCCTATTCACCATCTCCGCTTTGTTCGGTTTTTCGTACGCTTCATCTCTCCTCTGAACGCGCGAGCCGGCACAGAGTGTTTCAAAGTTTCGAAAAATGTGACAAAATCGAAAAAGTTCGATATTTTTTTCAGGAAAATGACCCTACAATATTGTAGGGATGAGTTTGCCGCATACTATGCCGAAAGGCCAGAACGGTACATCTATATAGCTGCTCTAGAGCATCAGCCGGAGTTAACGCTTTCGGAACGATGCGCGTCAGACGCAGTCGCTCCGAAATATATGTAATTATTTAGTAGTTAACAGTTAATGCTTAGTGTGTTCGATTTGTATGTGGCTTGATAGAAAGTATTCCTTAAGGCAGAACACCACTGTGACCCCCTGTTTTTTTGCCATTTTTCAAGAATTTTTTTTTGTGGGAAAAAAAGAGATATTCGAAATTTTTTTTTGTTTTGTTCGTTGTTTATTGAAGATACATAAAAAAAAAATTCAAAGTCTTCACGCCCCATGGTGACGCTCGGGAAGCTCCCGCGTCAGGTACTGTTGCCTTTGCAGTGGTTCGCGGAACCCAGCAGAACTCTCTTCAAAGTCGATCTGAAAAAAAATACCGAGTGTTTTCGTTAATAATATGATATTTTGAAGAGAAGTACACAGGGATTTGAAAAAATATTGATTTTCAAAAAATGGGCACGCTTTTGAAATTAAAGGACGATTTTCGAGCAAAATTTCTCGTCGAAAATAGGCTATAACTTTTTTTATTATTGAGATATCGAAAAAATCCTATGTACTTCTTTAGATAATCTAGTTTTATTGATGCAGTCCAAATTTGAAGTCGATCGGATAAAAATTGCTCGAGTTCTGCTGCGTGCCGCACTCGAAAAAATGGTTTTGAAAAAAACGCGTTCAAAGTTTTAGGTTTGTTAATTTATGCGATAAATTGGAAAAAAAATTTTTATCTTTAATCAGCGATGCCGGCACCATATAGCTGGCCGTCAAGAAGCAAATCATTGTCCCTAGCATCTTTTCTGGAACTTGTAGAGGCTCTTCTTGCCTCTTTTGCAGCGTCTGTGAGCGAGCGCTCCGCCAACTCGATCCGCGCTGCGTCGGTTTCAACGCTAAAATTGAAACAATTTGGGCCGATAGTTATCCCCAACGTCTCCAAAACTTTCATGAGGCTTCTCAGGCCATCATTGAATAATAATACCGCGATATCAGCTGCAATATCGACGATTTTTTTGCTCCCGGACTGACACGTGGGGGCTATTGCCCAAACTGATTTGTTGTAGCTTTCGTTGTTGCTTTGCGTGAAGCCGCCCAAACAACGCTGCAGCTAATCGTCTCTGCTCAAATTTTCGAAGACTGGCATAATTGCCTCCAATACTTCCTTAGGACGATGCGGCTTATGGAGATACTCAGAAATATTACCGCTTGCGACCGCTCGCTGCCACGAACACCACGACTCGGCTCCCTCTGGGCAATCATCATGTTGTGGCTCACTATCTGTGGATATTTTATGTTTGATAGTTGCCCAAATTGCCTTCCTCATTTTTTCAACATCATCGCTGTTCATCCGAATAGCCAAGCCGTAATATGTGCTCAACTCGTCAATCAATTTTCCGGTGAGCTTTCCTCTGCCAGACAATCCTTTTTGTTTTTTCACGATTTCGCGGAGGCGCGTCCCCATACGTTTTTGGACATGATCGATGCACTCTTTTTTTTAATCTCGAAACCGTCGTAAGGATCGCTATTCGATATGCTCAGAAACGTTTTAGAATCGCCGTCACCAATATAATATTTATATTTTATGCCATAGAGCTCTTCAGACCGTTGAAACATTTCGACAGCTGAGTCGACTTCCATTTTTCCGGAGGAGCCGCTATGGTTCGCCTGGCACTCATCGTCGTGGGTACTTTTCCATTCCCAGTACTCCGCGGTGCTTTCTTTTTCCCCCAATGCTCGCAAGCTTTGCAATATTTCGATTTCACCATAACGTCGATTACTTTTTTAGTGTACCAGCCGATTAGCGATGTTATGCCGTAAAGCGAGCTGAAACCGCGCTTACGCCAAGATCCGTCGCCTGAAACGATAATTCCGTCCTCCACCCCATTTTCCAACGAAATTGTCTCCTCCTCAAGTGCAGCCTTTTGTTTGCTCACTGTGCTCACAGCTTTAGTGGCAATCGAAATCGAATTTAAGATTCGATCGTAGAAAGACTGAAATATGGGGCGCGGTAGGTCCATAAATGCACAAAACATCAGGCCATTCAAACCGACGGCAAGAAGACGCATACTGAATACGATCCGACGATTTATTTCGTATGCATTGTCAATCATAGGACACGAATTGATTTGCACTTTTTCACGATAGCCGCAATCGACCACGATTTTGAATCCGAGTCCGCGCAAACTTTTTTCAGTAAACTTTATATCGCGATCACACACTTTGCACTTCACTAACGTCGATATAATGTTCGATGCATTGACGAGGTGTACTATACGATAACCGAAATCGTTAGTAAGACCGACCTCTAAATCGTCCGACGATTTTAACTTTTTCGCCGACGTGCTCACATACTCTGCAGAACTATTTTCGGAGCTATAACGGTTCGGAGGTTTTCGATTCGAAATTTTCGTTCGACTCCTCGTCACATAGCTCCGTTTTGTTCCCTTTTTCCCCGCGTACACTTTCGGATCATCCATTTCGATGTGCAAAGAATAATTCTGAGCGTTCGATATTTATAAACGAAACGATTCGGAGCGTTTAGACACGAGTAGCGTCGCTTCTATTCGCAATCTGACGCTATGACGCTATCCCTATACCTGCCTTGAAAATTTTTCAATTATCGCCACCTATGGTTTCTTTTCGAAACTATATTTATAACAATAGCCGGTTTTTGTGAAGGGAGACAAAAGAATACCTGGGAAGGACCCGCAGGACCTGGGAAAGGCCCGGTATACCTGCCGACCCTGAGGCGCGCAGCTGCGCGGGACCCCGAGCGTCACGGAGCGCTGCACCGCTACACAAAATATTCAATATCTCCGAAAATAATTATTTTTTCGACCTGGGTCCAACGGCATCTTAATCTTAAATGTATTTTAGATTTTTCTAGATTGTTTTCAAAAAATCGATTTTTTGAAGCCGTCACAGTGGTGTTGTCCCTTAAGGTATGTAGAATTCGAATATACTCTTTTGTTGATTTTTGTTTAATTCGTACAAAAATAACGTAAAATTTGTACCAATGTACCAATTTTTACCACTTTGGTTGAAAATGTAATATATAGTTTAGACTGTTTTTCATCGAATATTCCAAGAAACAGCTTCTTTGCAATGCTTCCCTTTTTTATAACCAACTTTATTGCGAGCGATGCGCTCGAGCACACGTAAGCACAGAGCGGGGCAGTTGAAACCCAACCTGTACCGCATGCTTATCTGCATTTCGAATTGAGCGACTCGAACAGTTTTGTGTTTTGTATTGTACCTTCCTATATCCGGACGTATAAGCCCGCTATTCATGGATTGTACTTCGAAAATTAGTATAATAAATTTAATTGCCTTTCATTTTATAAATCCTGACTTTGTAGAGACTATAAAGCCTGACTTTCATTCTATCTGATTATAGTATTATTTTGTTGTACACTTTTCTAAAAAATTGAGGAATAGAACATTTATTCAATTTTTTTTAGCTTTTTTGTAGTACTGTATTTTGGGAAAAATGGTCGTATCAAGATGAAGAAAAAAAGTATTTTAAAGCTTGAAGTTTCTAGTTACGAGACTTTTTGGTAACACATTTTTGTGAGCTACGGTTATTGCGCAATCATAAGAAATAGCGCGAGAAAAAATGTTTCCACATCTTTTTGTTTTTTTCTTCGAGGGTCCACGTGCTCGGGATTTAACAAAAAAGTTAAATCAATGCATAGATCAGTTAGATTTTTTATTCAGCCACAATTTGTTCTTTTTGTCTCTCTACGTAAATTTATTGCTGAGATATCCGACTTTGTCTCTCTACGTCAATTTATTGTTGAGATCTCCGACTTTGTCTCGCTACGTCAATTTATTGTTGCGATATGCGACCGAAAAAAGATCCTTTTGTCTTTATTCATCGATATCTCAGCAACCAATCATCGCACAGGGAATTGAAGGGCAACTTTGAATACTTGAATACATTTCCTATAAGACCATTTCATTGATTTTTTAGAAAAAAATGTCTCACCCTTAACATTAATTTGAAAAAAGTACAAAATAATGGCATTTTGTGGTTTTTCAGTAAATTTACCACTACTTTACAAATATTGATAGATAGACTCTTGTTGCCAGGTTTTTTTTAGCTTAATGTACCCCCATAGCCCTGCAAATTTTCAAATTGATCCATCGTACTGTTTTTCCGGACCGATTGATCAAAGTTTTACAAAACAATTAAAGGAATAAGTATTGTTCCTAAACATCGTGTAATGATCATCAAAGTGAAGGGACCAACTTTTTCGACTTTTTTCACAATTTTGCTCTACTTACAGACTAAATTTGAGAAAAAAAAATTCAAAAAATGTAAAAAAGGAAATTTCGATCTCTTTGCAGAAAATTTGTAAAATATTTCAGAGAACAATACTGACTCATTTTTAACACGATTTGCCCTTTGTGAACGTTGATACCCCTCAGTTGTATTCACCACTCGATCAAGAACATTTATGCGATTTTTTCGGCGAAAGATATTAGGGTTACAAAAAACAGTTTTTTCACAACTGATCTTTTGTTTGAAAAAAAAACTGATTAACAGTTTTTTTGTAGCACTAATCTTTTTTGAAAGGAAAAAAAACTAATTAACAGTTTTTTTCAAAACCAATCATTTTTTGGTAATTTTTTTCTAAGTTTGGTAAAAAATTAATGAAAAGTTTTTATAAACTAACTTTTTTCAATCATGCCTAGTTTTAAAAACAACTGTTTTATGTAACCTTAGTAACCTTCGCAGAAAATATCGAGAATTAATCGCATAAATGTTCTCTGGACTAGTAAATCCACCTTGAGGGTATTAGCTTTGAAAGAATGCAATGAAAGATCAGTGAAATTATGGTGCGCAAATGCCGAATCGTGTAAAGAATGAGTCGGTATTGTTTCCTAAAATATGGAAATTACGAATTTTGAAATTTGTTTTTCGGATTCGTTATCAGCCTTGGAAACCCTCATAAATTGATTCTCGGAAGAAACTGAGAAGCTTTCTTTTGTAAAATGTCGGCCATTTTGGATCGGCCACTTCGAGTTCCAAAATATGGATTTCGGATTCGTCATTGGTATCGTCGAAAACTCCTATATACGGATTTTTATTCAAATCTGACAAGTTTTTTACAAAAATGTCGGCCATTTTGTATCCACCATTTTGAGTTTTTGAATTTGCATTTCGGATTCGTCATCAGTAGCTTCGAATCTGACATCCCTTTGATATTTTGTCACAATTCTCGAGACTTTGAAACACTGTACGGCAGAATAAGAGGGAGAGAGGCAGCGTTACGCGCATGCGCGGTTTGTTAGAGAAAGGGAATGGGTGCACTGTGAGCGCTCTGTAGTCTGTACATAAAGTGTATGCTAAATTTTGGTGCTTATACCCGAGTCGAATTTTTCAGCCTGTTTTGCCCCTCCAGATCCTCACAGTGGTAGGAGATAAAGTCAGTAAATGTGTGCTACTACGTTTGTTATGCTACTACTGTTCTTACACACTATTACGTAAGTATCATCGAAATATAAAAAAAAGCATATACGACTTTGCCGTTATCATATAGCAATCATGAACTATGAATACTGAGTGCACGTGGTTGTTTATAGGTAGAAAGGGAAAGGGACCAGTCCACTTTGAGCGTCCTGCGTCCCGTATATGAAGTGTATGCTAAATTTTGGTGGTTATATTTTATGTGCTGTGTGATTGGTACTCATTTACTAATGCACTGTTACGCAAGTATGATCGCAATATTAAAAAAAAAAGCATTTAAGACCTTGCAGTTATTATATAGCGATCATAAACTATGAATACTGAGTGCCCACAGTTGTTTATAGGTAGAAACAGAAGAGCGACGACGAGACAAATACGGGAACGCAAGAGCGACAGAGAGAGACGGTCGTGTCCGAGCGCATGAAGGACATCTAGAGGTTTTTCATGCTATTCGTAAGTAATATTTGGTAACTAATTATACGCAATTGTATCTATACTGAAAACAAGTTTGAATCGTATTTCGAGATTTCTGCTTCTCAGAACTATACCGTATGGCGGGATAAGCCAAGCCATGCAACCATAACCTGCACAGTATACTATACATGTTGTTTCGATAAAAGGATGTTATTAACAATACTTTATAGCGCAGTGCAATTCGAACTTTTTTTCAGTGCACAATGTCAATTTAAGTTATGAGTAATGAAATGTTATATGTATTATGCTGCTCCGCCGATTTCGCAATGCCCAAGACTTCTACAAAGCAAACTCGAAAGACACGAGCAAATGTGCCACCGATGAAAAAAAAAGTTGCTGTACACATAGTGGCAAATAATATTAGTAAAACAGCTATACCAATTGAGAGAAGATCAGCAACGATACCCCTCAACAACTACAGAACTATCAACGCAAAACGATCACATTTACCATTAGTTTGCGCTTGTGCCACCACCATACACAATCTAAAGGAGGCACGTATTCCGACGTCGTCTACGAATGTGATAAGAATGATTCGCAATCGTTAATGTATGTCGCTTTGTCACGTGTAAGTTGTATCGAAGAATTATGGATTACTACAAGTGGCGATGATATGTCACTTCATCATCGCCGAAGGGCATTAACAGCAATGGTACATTTACAAGACGAATTCCGAAGACTCAACAAATTTTTTGGGAGACATTGACAAACAAATCATAGTAGTACCAAATCACATGAAGCCTTTGAGCTCATTTCGAGGATCTTACAGACGCTGTCATACGCAAGTCAAATATTGTACTTTTTCCGAGACTTGGTTAAATTATGGCGAGGATCTTAGCTGTTTAATTGTGTCATCGAATACAAACGACTGAATATTCGAGAAGAAGGAGTGGCAATCTATCATAATCAATATGATACGGTGAACATTGTCACGCCAAATATAGAGATGACTGCAGCGCAATTCCACTCATATACATCGCCGATGAGACCAGCTGGTGATGTTTGTATTGCTGAGTGCCAAAAGATAAATGGAAAAAAGTTTTCATTGTAGCCATCTATATATCTGTAAATCAAAAACTCGATGACATATATTTTATGCACCGCTCATTGCTAATATAATGTCACGAAGGTGCTGCTGCTCTTGGCGGGGGAAAAGACAAAATATTACTAGCTCCCGGTGGTAATTTTAACTTAATTTTCGCCTTAAATGATTCGATACCATTAATCAACTCCGTGAAAAATTTGATCAGCACTTGAATAACCAAATGTCGCAAAATATAGAATCGAGAACGTACGTCTCATATTTTAGTTACCATAAGGCTATAGTGTCCGCTTTACCTACTGAGGCACCACCCGACAAAACTATGGAAAACAACAAAATAAATTAAATATTATTGATATTGTATTCAAGGTCTTCTTAATAGATGAAAGAGTCTCAAAATTGCGTTGTACAATAATCCATTTCGTGTGTAAACAATTCTATCGTTTTCCGCGATAGCAAAAGGACACAAGCCGAGAATTTTCCAGTAGACGTAGTCCATTTCGGCAGTCGGAAAATATTTTCTTCTTTCGACGCCATCGCCTTACACGCGACTACGTTTAACGTGATTCGCGACGAGAACATTTTCCGAATTGCAATTTTTTGGGGGGACAAAAATATTTTTTTAATCCTCCTTTTTTCAATCAAGGTTCAATAGAAGTGAACATCCTTCATTCACAAATTAATGCACTTTCTCTTTGCATCGCTCTTCCCCATCGCGTCGAACTTGACATGGTGGACATTGGAAGAGCATCGTAAGCTCGGTGATCCATAAGAATGAGGGTGAACCATGACTCGTTTGAGTTATGCACTATCCTCGAAATGTAAACGACGTATGAATCTTTTGATCACGTGACGACAAACTAACGCGCGATTGTATATTTTGCATGCGTGGAGTACATTTTTCCATAATTACGAGTATTGAAGTGATGTGTGAATTCAGTGTTGATTGCTCAGCACTGTTTTTCTGGCACTTCTGTACATTCAATTGCAACATTGAGTAATTAAAGAATAAGTCCACGTAGTCCTTCGTATTCAGCCGGCCTCGGAGGATCTCGTAGATTCGATGATCGATGTATTCATCGCATCCTGCTGAAGATTCTGGCTGTCCAGTTGCATCATGATCGTTATGTAAGTGCCTACTGTGCCGATGATCTGATTCCAACAAAAATTTCCATGATTAATGGACGCGTGAAAACAATGTATTGGATTACCTTGCTAAAAGTCATATAGTGGAATACTGAGCTATAGTGATCATACGAAAAATAGTAATGTTTTTTTTTTACTTAACTGTATACACCGCCGAGAGCTTCATTTGAAGCAATCCCCACAACGAGATGGCCAATCTCCGCTGCAGCAAACGAAGTGAAAGCAGCAGTCCCTGGGAAGACAATAAATGTATAAGAGAAATTCCGAATAATAATTCTTAATTTAAAAGAACAAAAAAACGTTTACCGTGTCGACGTATTTTTTGGTATTGTCGGACGTAAGCATTTTGTGCAATAGTCTTCCAGCTCGGTTCGCCTGTGAAGGTAAAACCGTTCGAAACCAATGAGCATTCGACTCCTACCAATAGCAAAACGGGCGGAATTTACTTGGCTATTTTTTGTCAAACTTTTGTGGAGCTGTGTGAGCATCACTTGCGTTTTAGAAAATTATTACGTTGCTCCAATCAATTACGTTGATTGGAAAAAACGGGACTTGCACATAAACCATAAGATGATTGTCAATGCTCATTAGCGTGGAAAGTGTGATTTTTTGTGTGAAATGGCAATTAAACTTGGGCGCCTGTTTGATTCGTCATATACACGAAAAAAACAAATCACTTCGATCGACGAAATTGTTTATTCACAGAACGCCAACGAAAAATTGAGATAAAGCACCAAAATCATCGATAAATTCGAATATTCGTTGGTCCGATGAAATAAATAATTCCCAAAATAACCTAATATTGTTATTTTTTAAATAAATGGATTATTGGCATGCCCCAATGACGGATTCAGTCAGCCCATGGCGTTTTTTTCAGTGTAGATTGGTGATAAAGACCTCGTTGGCAGTTGAATCGGAAATGCCCAAGACGATCACGCTCTCACTGAGATGAATGAACAACCAGCCGCACGATACTCCAAATCCGAATAGATCCCTTGCCATCCAACGCTTGCGAGCTCTCATCATCATGCACAGAAGATAAAGATCCACGCTCATTTGGATGAGGTGTACGAGCTGCACGAACATAATGGAGAGAGAGAAAAAGTTGGCCATCCTTTTCGCGAGCGTTACGAGGTCAGAATGCATTTGGCCGTAGACCTCCAATGGACTTGGCATTACGTAAGACTGGAGGCTGTAATTGAACATTGCGATGGTACTAGTTACAATAAATGTCAGACCTCGATTGCGGGAAAATGCTAACGGTGCGTCTCTGCTTGTGACACGGAAAGGTTGCGAGGTCAATCTCTCCGATTTTAATTAAATTTGGCATGCTTATAGAATGAGTAAAAATAGGCAACACGTATTTTTTTTTATATCTGTGGAACCCGATTTTAAGGGGTGAAGCGCACCCTCCAAAATTGAGGTGTTTTTCGTTTTTTGTCGATGACGTTTTAAGGAATCATCACAGTGTAAAATGTTCAATAAATCGTTTGTTTTGCATTATCCGATAGTATACACGGTTATAAACGTTCTGTCCATTTTTTAAATCGAAACATGAATTAGACCGATTAGCTTATCCTTACTACCTAAAAAAATCGCGAAAATGGGCTATTTTTCGGGTGGTCACACTGCAAATTGCAAGAATGTTTTTTTTTTCTTGAAATATACATTGGAAATGATAACGATAACGTGATCGACGAATGAAAAACACCCCTATTTGCGAAGGTGCATTTCACCCCTTACAAATCGGGCTCCACAGATATAAAAAAAATACGGGTCGCCTATTTTTACCCATTCTACAATCATGCCAAATTTAATCGAAATCGGAGAAATCGGCGTTGCAACCTTTCCTTGTAAATAATAATCACGATGTATAAATTGGATGAAGTGTTTTGACTCGCACAACTTCAATTTGCTCTTCCTTTCCGAGTGTAGTGAATGAACTTTTCCAAGTACTACTGACCTACAGGTTTTCGGCAATTTCGAGTGTTTCCGAGGCAAAATCGTCAGTGTCGTAACACCATCCGATAGTTTGTCGATCTTTCGATTCAAGAGGTAAAAATATTTCTTGACCACGAGAAATCCATTGACGAATATAATGACAACGTTGTGGCTGACGAAACGTAGAAGATTAAATGGCATCCATATATTGTGTTGGAATAATTCGTTGTCGACGAGGAGCAGATGATCGAAGCAATAGAGACAGAACCAAATGAAATTTACGAGGAACACGTGAATCTTCAGCCTTCTGCATAACTTGTTGCTATTTTGGCCGATCCCCATTGATACCGCTCTCGCTTGTACATTCTCAAATATCTTCAATATCTTTCTCAATTCGTTCGATCGTAATGCCGTGTACAGCCATGACGCAAAGATCATCAAAAATTGCGCCAAAAGTGCGATGAATTCAGCAACTGTCGTCATCGAAGTTTCGCAGGGCAGAATGGAGTCAATGCGATTCGAAATTGCTCTGACGTACAGGATAGGGTAGACGAGGAGCAATACCATTGTGTAAAAACATCCTCCTCGGCTATAACGGATTATTTTATTTTCGTCGAAAACGAATGGACACAGACCGAGAATTTTCCACCAAACGTAGACGCATCTCGGCAGTGGAGAAAATATGACGCTCTTTGTCATTGTCCTTGAACAAACTGATCTTTCACTCTTATTTCGTCGGCTGATTAACAGACAAGCAGTCGATACTCCGATTTAAGGGGTTACACCTAGTCGGATATTTTGAAAAATCGATTCTTTGTTTCCGACGGATTCTTATGGTATAACATTTCAAAAGTATTCTCTGAAAATTTCAAGTCGGTCCGTTGAAAATTGGGGAAGTTATGAGGGTTCACAGGTAGGTCCACTTACCGCTTTACCGTTACAGGTAAAAACTTTCAACGCGTTTTTCTCGGAATAACCTTTTCAGAATCAGTGACCAAAATGTCTCAAAAACAACGAAACCAATCTGCTTCAAATTTCACAAAAATTTTTTGTATATCAAAAGGCAGCCCTTAATCGAAGGATTTTTTTCAATGCATACTTTTGTTATATCTAGGAAAATGGAGCGTTTTTTTCGCCGAAACTTCGACGATCACTTTCGATCGGCGGCCATTTTTAAAAAAATCATTATTTTATTGAATTCTTCGATTAAAGATTAGATAATACGGTACAAAAACTAAATTCATTTGGTTTTTTAATTTCAGATGATTTGTTCCCGAGCCGGAGTGTTTACCGCGAAGGACTTTTTTCACAGCGGTCTGTACAATTTACTGTATATCCGTCGTTTATAAGTATTTACCAATAAAAAAATTGTCAAAGAAACTTGAAATGAAACTTGAAACTTGAAACTTGAAAAACCCTTTACTATGAAAAAAGATTGAAAACCTGCACACGTTTCCAAAAAAAAAATGCACGAAAACTCCGCTTTTTCCGGCCGCGAACTAGGTGTAACCCGTTAACCAATTACAATAATTTCGAAGGGTTGTTTTCTTCAATCACGGTACAAACGGCACGACGATGCGATCGATGGAACGGACGCCACACTTTTGTACTTTCCGCCTGGGAGAATGATGATATAGAAAAGGTCTTCACTTCGATGCACTTAAGCGATAACTTCCATGACACTCCACTGAGTAATGTTGCATACATGCCGCGCCGCGAATAATAATAGCCAGAATAATTCTAAGCACTGTGCGTATTATCGTTAGACCTCACAGGTTTCGTAATCAATTAAATTAGTGACGTACGATCATTTGTTGCGCTTATCGAGCGACGAGCAATTTTTAGTTATAAAATTGAAGCATTATTACAAAATACGCAGTTGCCGTTGTTACGACCTGCAAAACAAATGGAAAAAAAACTATTTGGAATTGAACTATATATCTTTAGGCTGATTCAATAACAGTGGTGGCTTAAAACCTACTTTGTAAACCATCATATAGTCCAGATCGACCAATCCAAACAGGGATATGCTTAGTTGATTTTGGAGAACTTCGAACGAGAACATGTTGAGTTTCTAAAATTCAACCATTTTTACAAAATACTTGAATCCTTACGAGTAAGAAATAGCAATGCAAGGAGGATTACCATAATTTCTTGCTCATCGCCCAAATTTTCGTAACTGTTCAGCGCCAAGTGCAGCATGTTTCCCGTATCGTTTGCCTGAAAACATCATTTGTAGGACATACATCCACTAATATCGTAGAAGATATGCGAATGCATCCAATTTAAAACAATGGCGTTGAAGATTGCATTGCTGGCATTCAACGAAAGTTTTTATTTTGATTGGAGATCTATAATCTTTGGAGATTTTTTGGAGATCTATAATCAATGATCAATTTTTTGGAGATCTATAATCGATTATCTCTAAATTAGTATCTTGAAAGAATGGTTGAGGCTTTTTAGCAGGCACAACCAACAGTGCGAGCAATATTAATTACGATGTTGAAGTTTGCATCGTTAGAATGCAACGAAATTTTATATTAATTTTCTTATTGCCTCATTTTCATTATCATCCAAAAAAATTCCTTGCATTTTTAGGCTGAAGATCACCAAAAAGGATCCAAAAAAAAGTTCAAGCGATTTTGGAGGCCTATATTAGTTTAAAAAAATTGGATTACGGAACTGTCGTTGAGTTCAAACGATGCAGTGTCGTTATTAATTTTTAATGCATTCTAACGGTGCAAAATTCGAGCTGATCAGAACCATTGATAAAAATTGGGATATGTGTCTTCATATTACAGAGATACGTGAGTGACTTCATACACTTATATCTCTATTCCATCAAACATCTCATGTTATTTTTTGAATACCTCGTTTACAGTAGATCCACAAGCGGTTGATATCCACATCAAAGTAAGTGCCGGTAGAAGTACCCACAGAGCGTGCGCAGACGTGTAAATAACGTCCATTCCTGCCGCCGGCTTGTATGTTTTCACCGCTGTATAAGTAACGTGGGCGTTCATCAGACTAACCGGAAATTGGGTCATGATACGCCACAGAATAATTAGCTGAAAGTGTTCCTTGATCCTGTCGATTACTTCTAAAAGCTCTCGACGCTGTTGAGATATGATGTCGATTGCGTCGAAGAGAGTAGTAGGCTGTGAACTGTAAGTGTATTTTCTAAATATTATTTGGCAACATTAAACTAAAGAATTACTTGATCTTAAAAACTGATCTGAGTGGAGAGGGTTTGGCACGACCAATTGAATCTCTCTAATATTGCAAATAGCTAGTCTGTTTGGGGCTCGTGATTTTTTAGTTATCTTGAAATTGTCGCAAGATTTAATTTTAGAAATTCTAAGGACGATGAGTTTATCCAAATTGTTCCTTTAAAGGGCGAAAATCCGTTGAGGCGAGAAAAAAATTGCTGATTTTGAAGATTTTTTTCAAAGGAAATATTAATTCAGTATTTATTAGGGGTAGGGTATGTTTTATTACTACTTTTAGCTGTTACATGGTATTTTTTAATTGATCTTTAAGAATGGTGGGGGTATGGCACGGTCTTCTGAACTGCATTTTCAAAACTGACGTGACAAATAGCTAAAAAATAAAATCAACCGATTCTACTAATCGCAGATTATAAAAAAATATACCATCTAACAGCCAAAAGTAGAAATGGAACATACCCAAACAAGAAAAGGTTGCGAGGTCGATCTCTCCGATTTCGATTAAATTTGGCTTGTAGAATGGGTAAAAATAGGCGACATATTTTTTTATATCTGCGGAACCCGATTTGTAAGGGTTAAAACGCACCCTTGAAAATTGGGGTGTTTTTCGATTTTCGTCGATAACGTTTTAGAGGTACGAAATATGAAAAAATTTCAAATAGCAACAATGTTTTTTTTCGTGTACTATACATCGGAGATGAGAACGATAACGTTATCGACTAAAAACGAAAAAACACCCCTCTTTTAAAGGGTGCTTTTTAGCCCTTAAAAATCGGGTTCCGAAGATATAAAAAAATACGTCTCGCCTATTTTTACCCATTCTACAAGGATGCCAAATTTAATCGAAATCGAAGAGATCAACTTCGCAACCTTTCCTTGTATGTCTAGAAAATGGGGAAAAAATCGTTCCTCTAAGTGGTTTTTTCACTTTAGATGGTAAAAAAGGCTATTTTCATGATTTCTTAATACCTTTATATTATAGATATTGATATAAAGGTTGTTACACTTAATAAATACACTTTCGAAAAACATTTTTTTAAATGTTATGTATTTATGTAATCCAAACAAACTTTAAACGCGTTTTTCTCGTAACAACGTTTTTTCGACGGCTTGTCAATAAAATTTTCGAAACTTTAACCACATATTCTTCACAACTATAGCTATAGCGCATATCAAGGATTTTTTTAAATGCCGATATTTAGTATCTTTTGGCCAAAAACAGTGAAAAAACACGTTCGTTTGCTTTGTTTTTTCGAAAAAAGTCCGCCATTTTGTTATTTTTGCATATATGAAAAATCGTATGATATGTGCTACTACGTTTAATTTTTTTGTTTCGCATGATCCATCCCCGAGATTTCATCAACAGCGCAGACCTACCATTTTTTAAACATTTTTTAAATTACCATTTTCGTGTATAAATAGTGACTTAAATAAATAAATAATTTTATTTAAATGTATTTCAGAAGTGTATTTATTAAGTGTAACAACTTTTATATTAATATCTAGAATATAAACCTATCAAAAAAATTCATGAAAATAGCCTTTTCAGCGTTTAAGGGGCTAAACCAGTGTGGCACTCTAAAAAAATCGATTTATTTGTTGCCTTTTTCGACAGTTCATACTTTCAAGAATATCATTATTATTTATATCGTTTTATCTTGCAAAAATCGACAGTTAAATCTTTAAACGCGTTTTTTTTCGAAATGAGATTTTTCAAATTTGCTGACATTGTAACTCAAAGAGCAATTATCCGATTGACTTGAAATTTGAACTGGGAATAATTGAAATACTCTTGAATATATTTACTCTACAATGACGTAGGGTATTTTTGATTGGATGAAAATTGACTATTTGGCATTGAAAAAAACGACCATTTTATAGGCAAGAAAAATGACTGTTTCATAATTACGCCATTATGTTAGATTTTCATATTTTTCGAAAATTCTACGTACAGGAAATACCTTCCAGTTTAACGACATTTTTTCCTTTTTCGGTTTCAGCTACTCAATCGGCCGGAATCATGTCAGCAGTGGAGAGTTTTTTTTGCGCCTCCGAAGGCAGCGCATAAGTCGTTGGATCTCAATATTTTTCTATGAAAAATTTTTGTAATATAGGTCAAATATAGCTAAATATATTCTTAATTTTCCGGAACATTTAATTGAGTACTTTTCTTCCAAAAACATTCCGAAAATCACCCAAACTTTCAGCGTTCACACTGGTATAGCCCCTTAAAGTGAGGAGACTCCTTAAAAAAAGAATCATAAAAATCAGCCAATTTTTCGTTGCCTAAAGATATCTCCCCCCTCACGGAAATATGTTAAGGCTCCAATTATTACCCAACTTTATCTTCCGCTAGATCCATAATAATTTCTCAATACGTGTTTTCTTCTTCAAGCATTTACCTCAAATGTCTGATCAGTCCAAAGTAGACATTCTCTTCAGGCAGCCGCGATTTTTCATGATCATAGGGCACCAAAAGGCGCATTCTTTCATGTAGACGAAGCAGCTTGCTTTTTACTACGCCGATACTCCAGAGAAACGCCGCGGCAGAATTAACGGATGGTAATTGTAGTATAGTATAGGCCGTCCATAGTAGCATATTGAAAGTCGGAGACCGTGATAGTTGCACGTTGTCTAACACGGACGCAAACATGTACAGTGTATTAACGATCATGAGATAAATTCCGAGTTTTGCAAAGTGCTTCTCGTAATCCTCCTTAATTCCAAGCGTTCTCGAGGTCTTCTCGGCATTCTCGAAACTCTTGACGATTAATTTGATCCGATGTTGAAAAAAGCCAAAAATCAGCGAAGTAATCAGGATGCTGAAAAAAACGCTGGTTATCTCGGCATAGCTGACGATTACGGCTATCGGCGTTTCGGCGGGAAGCGACATTTTTCTTCGTTCGACGAAAAGTAAAAAAAACGCGCAACAAGAAACTGTGCTAAACAGACAAGAGTAACAAAGACTCAGGCATGAGAACTTCAATTGATTGCTTTCCGACAATGTTAATGGATTGATGCCGAGAAATTTTCCCCAATAGTACAAAGCGCGGAAACTACGTGATCGTTTCGTGAAATGTTTTTGACTCTTCGACATTTTCTCATAACTGATCAAAATGGCGACTCCACCGTCGACGATGGACTGTTATTTCATTCTGTTGGAGCATAAACATAACCGCCACCGCCACTTCCCCTACCCATTTCTTTCATCAGCAGAATGGTCATTGATTTTTTCCGATCGTGCCACATAGTAGGTATTATACATTTAGGTATCGAGCTGGACTTGTCGTTTTTTTTTTTCGAATATCAGTTTAGTGTGAAACGTTGAGCCGCCGGAAAATTAACTTTTATGCTTTAGAGGAGTTTTGAGACAATTGGCGATATTTTAGCGTTTGATTTAAATTTATACAGTAAATTGTTTATCATATACTGAATGCACCGTCCAAATCTAAACGTCCATCGTCTAAACTGTTTCTATGAAATTAAGAATTGAAGAAACACTTTTCAACATAGGGAAGTGCTTACGCTCATCGCTACATGACAGTTTTGCACACGAACAGTGTGAAAATATGTTCAGAATGTTATGTAAAACTGCGAAATTACTCAGCACATTATGACACTGATGACAAAATTATCGCAAGTATTGACAAGGGGAGTGCCAAGTATGATACAAACGGATATTGATGGGTCTCAGCTATATTGTGAGGGCACTTCCCCAGAGTACCACGCTAAAGGGATTCTTTCTAATGCCCCCTGGTTTTTGAGAAAAACGACGCCAAAATTTCATGCTCCGCTCTTATCCCCGTAAATTATGCATCTCGCTAAGCGTATGAGTGTGACGCAGCGGCAAGACGCTCAACTGGCAACCCAGACGACCGGGGTTCGAACCCCGCTCGGAACTTTTACTTATTTATTTAAAAAAAATGTTCTCAATCGTTCCTGATTTTAATGAAAATGATTGATTGGGCATACTTATCTAATTTTCTAATGAAATTATTTTTACAAACGCATTGAAATATATATTTTCCGATACTGTGTAGTTCCTTTAAATAAAATTATGATCACATAAACAAAAAAATCAATATTAACGATAGAATAAATGGTCAGGAAATAATTAACTATAACACAGTATTTGCTTATTTTTTAATTTATTGCGCGATGTTATTTATTCGGTGTCGCTAGCTTCAAAAGGTGTACAAAATTCCGGATGATAATTATCATAGAAACACTGAAAGCACAGATTATTGCGGCACCATGCGCATCTAATAAATGCTACCTCTTTACAGGCACACGGATTTTCTAGCAGCGATACCGGAAAACACTGGTCGTTTAAATTTTAAAAATTGGTCTATCATCAATTAATTTCGACGCAAACCGAGCATATTTAATCATTGGAATGAATACTGGCACGCTGAAATGATGCAACAGTAACGAATATATTCCTACCGAGTCCTCCCGTAACGCAATTTCGCGGTTTTTTTAACAATTCCGGAGCATTTTGTAGTTTTTTAATGAATATTTTTACCTGACGGTCAAAATAAACATCGCACGGTTGACAAAGCAGGGTACACTTGGGTGGAATAACTTTAACAGTGCAAGTCCACGCTTTTGTTTCGTCGACGAAAATACGATCGTAAAGTGTCTTGTCAGTTTGCCCACCCCACGAACCGATAATGAAAAGAAATTGCGTTCACCCACGTACAGTAAAATAAAAGATTTAAAAAATTCTTCGTCCAGTTGCTTGGTAAACTTCCCCAATTTTCGGCAAGTCACAATCACGTTTTTTAATTTTTTTCAACTCGACAACTCTTTTTCCAACGATTGGATCAAATTTACCCGACGGTTCATGCATACATAAAAACATGAAAAGCAAGATTTTTCCCGTTGCAGTTAACGCATACTGCACGGTGTAGGAGTGGATGATTTTGTTTAAATCTTTTTTTTAACAAGAACAGTTTTAACCACTTGTTCTGCAAGCGATCTATTATAAGTGGATTGATACTGGCATCCCGTTTGATCGGTATTTATAACGTAATCCAGGTCGAAATCAAGGATGATGACTCTCGTTTGCATCTGGAATAGCTCTGCAGCTGCTGACACTTCCTCCATTGTGGTGTGCTCTTTTGAGCTGATCAATTTTGTGATTTTCCGCTGCCTGATTCAGTAATATTTTTTTAAACGTTTCACCCACCTCCGGCTGGCTAGAAATTGAAAATTATCCGACAAAAACGGGAACGCAGAATTCATCGCCCACTGTTGCAGAGTTCTCGTCGTCACATTAATACGAATAAAATGTAATTAGTTGCATATTAGACTTATGAAATCCTTGGGTTTTTCATGCTTATTATAATTTATACTTTTCTTTGATGACTTAATAATTATTTTTTTGCGAAATACCTATACCATAAAATATATTACCTGCTCCAAGTTTTGCTGAGCTTCGAGGAATTGTTCGTATGTCTCCCGATCTATTATGTTCCATTTATCGATGTGTGTTTCCCCTTTTTTGACGTCGTCTTTCCATCGATAAAGCAATTGCTTATGTTTCAAGCGAGAACATCCGTGCACTTGCAATGATTTTAACCTCCATTTTGGATGTACTGCTGCAAGAGCGACTGCTCTTTCTTTGTACCAGAAAGGAATATACTCTTTTGGCGCGAATTCTTCGGCAACAAAATCTTCGTCATCTTCTTCTACACCCTTTCACTATAATGTACAGAATTGTTGCCTGTTTAGACTTTCAATTTAAAGAAAAAAATTAGATAATAACGCTCATAAAAATTATACTCACTCCTTCATACTCTTGCAGTTCATCTATCTCGTCAACACCTATAAGCTCATCAACGTGAATTATTTTTCTCTCTGCCAACATGTCGAGTATTTCAGAAGAAATCGCTTCGCCCATTGCGAGAGACGTGGAGGAAATCACGCTTGGCGGTGTTTTTGTGAGCAGATTCAAATTGCCGAGCAAAGTTCCGGTACGTTTTAGGCGTTGGTGAGTTCACCCTTTGACTGCTCATCGAACTCTTCCATTTCTGATGGAGTTTTTTGTAGTGGCCCTGCTTCTATTACAGCACTTGCTTTCTCTATTTTGTACTTCTTTTTGCATGTACACTCTACGAACGACAAGCTAAGATTGAATTCCGTTAGGACTCGTCGGACGGGTACGCACAGCGTAAGAGAGGATGAGAAAAGAAGGGCAAGGAGAATAAATATAGGTGGCAAATGTTGCCCAAATATTACAGATCGAAACTACAGACGGTTTTCTAGCTTCGAAATAATATTTTTCAATCGCCTTGAAAGTTTGCTTCGAAAAAAAATAACATCGCGCAATAAATTAAATAATAAGCGAATACTGTGTTATAGTTAATTATTTCCTGACCATTCCATTCCAGCGTTAATATTGATTTTTTTTGTTTTTTCGATCATAAGTTTATTTAAACGAACTACACAGTATCGAATAATATGTTTCGATGCGTTTGTAACAATAATTTCATTAGAAAATTATATAAGTATGCCCAATCAATCATTTTCATTAAAATCACGGACAATTGAGAAAAGAATAAATAAATAAAACTTCCGAGCGGGATTCGAACCCCGGTCGTCTGGGTTGCCAACCGAGCGCCTTGACGCTGCGCCACACTCATGCGCTTGGCGATATGCATAATTTACGGGCATAAGAGCAGCGCATGAAACTTTGTCGTCGTTTTTCTCACAAACCAGGGCGCATTATAAAGAATCCCTTTAGCGTGGTACTCTGGAAAGTACCCATCAAAATTCGTTTGTACAGGGTGCGGCAACATAACTTCCTTTTTTAAAATGCGCGCCATTCAGTCGGTTGATGTCGTAACGGAGCACTAGTGGTCTCATTCGAAAGGGGGGACTCTAAAGTTTTATCCCGACATAGTTCAATCGCCATCATGCGTTGGGACAATGAGGAGCGTGCTGTTGCCGTTGAGGCCTACTTTTCGAGTGGATGTTCTGTGATTGCAACCCAGCGTGCCTTCCGGAATCACTTTAATTTAGCCCCGTTGGCCCCTGTCCCGGACCGGAAATCAATTGTTACGTGGGTCACTACGATCAGACAAAATGCAATTGCGACAAGACGAAGAACTGGAGCCCCTCGGCTCAGTAGATCACCTGATAACATTGAGGCAGTGATAGCTTCAATGTTGCGATCACCACGGCGTTCTGCGCGCAAACATGCGTCTGCCCTGGGACTTTCCGCTCGTTCTGTGAGGAGAATTCTTCATGATGATCTTCATTTCCATCTTTACAAAATGGCGATTGTGCAGGAACATTCTCATCTCAATTAGAGGCGATTTTGAGTGGCCGGCCCGCTCTGCCAATTTGGCCTCTTGTGATTTTTTTCGATGTGTTTTTTTGAAATCCCGTGTTTATGTGAACCGTCTAAGAACCCTACAAGAGCTGAAGACCAACATCCGGGAATAAATTGCCAACATAACACCTGCTACGCTGGCAGGAGTCATGACAAACGGCATAAATCGGTTTGCTCAGTGTATGGAGAATGGGGGAACGTCACCTATCTGATTTGATCTTCAAAATTGTGTAAAACAAAACTTTAAGCATGCGCCTACATTATAAAAAACAAATAAAAATGTTCTGATTCATACAATGGGTTTTATTAAGTTTTGAAAAAAAGAAGTTATGCTCCCGCACCCTGTATCATACTTGGCACTCCCCTTGTGAGTGAAAAACTGTCAAATGGCTCAGTGCATTATGACAATTTTAACTTCCTTTACGTGATGACAATTAGGCATCTCCCTATAGTAGAAAGTGTTTCGTCAATTGTAAATTGTATAGAAACGGTGTAGACGATCGATTGAAAATTTAGAGTCTGTATTCAGTGGATGGTAAAGAAATTACCGTATAAATTTGAATCAAATGGTAACAGATAATCAATTGTCCCACAACTCCTTAACGATGACGTCATTTTTACCGGAAATGAAAAAAAAAACCAAAAGGGTTAGGCATTAATAGAACTGCAAAAATCGATAATTCAACTCCAAAAATGTTGAATAAACGAGAGAAGAATTCTCGTCCCACGGATGGAGAGAGATTCTAAAACACTTCTCCTTTGCAAAAATAACATTGATGTTTGATTTATTCAAATTTCTTGAGCAAGCGTTCCGGTACTCCACAATTTACGTACAATAAAATACGTATTGTTAAATTCATTTGGAGAAAAAAAAACGGAAACGCCTTGAGTGTAAATCCTGGAAGAAGTAATTTTCCATGGATGTCAACGGTGGACAAAAAGTTTTCTCGGCAATTAAATCAGCCTGTTTTGAAATGGGTCGTATGATGAATCAATACGCGATATACAATACTTTCCCATCAGGATGACGCGTTCAAAAGTGCCACCAGCATACGGAAGGTCGAACTCATTAAGTTCGTGCTACATTTTCGTTCTAGTATTGATTACTCTTGATAAACGGTAAATTGCCATCCACGCGTTATACACATAACCGGATGAATCAACTGTAAAATTGTAGCATTATGATCAGGTACGATGTGGCCGTTGCTATAGTCTGCAATTTAAAAGCACTTTACGCATGAATATTTTTTTGATTCGATGGCCGGCTCGTCCACAATAGACCAGGTGATATGAGTTTTGAACCTACTCTGTAAACGAAATAACTATCCAGGTCGAAGCAACCGTAAAGCGATATCCGCGTCTTATTCTGCAGGAGATCCAAGGAGAGAGCGTGCAATTTCTAATTCGAGACAAAAAATACAATCATCGTTAATATTAGCGTCGGTAAAGTTGAGAAAAATAAAACAAATGCTCACCGCAGCTTTTCGGTCATCACAAAAACTTTCACGGTTATTCAACATCGCGTGCAGATTATTTCCCGTCTTGTTCGCCTACAAATGTTAGGGCATGATTTTAAGACATTTTCGGCGGAGATATGAAACAAAACTTAATCATAATAAAAAAAAGAATTACATTACTTTTTGATTAGATTATGAACTTTGATTTTTCGAACATTTATTAAACATTATTTTAAACTATCAATAATTATGAATTAATTCAAAATGATTTTCATGAACATTTCTTCATTATTGACCATATATTGAACTTTTATCCTAATTGAATTCCGAATTCAATTTATATGAAGAAAAAGAATGTACTCACTGTATGTAGCACAAACACTACAGGTATATGGCCGATTTTCTCGGTCAGTATCGTGTTTGTGCGTACAGAGGAACACGTGCGGAGGTGTGTATGTATGTATGTGTGTGCGTGCGCGCGCGTGTGTGGGCGTGTGTTTTTTTTAAGAGGGGGAAATGGTAAATGGCCAACTAAAACCCTGAACCTCTTTCTCACTGACCTATTCTACTCCCGCGAGCCGCCGCCAAGCATTACTTCGCGAGAGTGATCACAGCCGTAGCTCTTCCTCCGATGGTGCCGACTGGCTTTCTTCCTCTGTTTTCAACCATCAGCGGCTATTGTCGCTGTCTCGCTTCTTCTCTTCTTTTCTTCTTGGCACAGTTTCGTTAGCACCGCCGTAGCGAAACTACTAATCGCTGCCCAGTTCTCTTCTGTTTTCATCATGAGTCCCACCAAGGTCTCTGGAGCTGGTGCTTCCACTAGTACCTCCTCCAGTTCCTCTCTTTCTTCTTGGTATCGTCAGCACTGGAAGAATGCGTGTTCAGCATCCTCTGGTATTCCACATCCACTTGTACAGTCCGCAAACTCATCGTGACCAAACCTATGCAGGTATGCTCTGAAGCAGCCGTGGCCTGTTAGCATCTGCGTCAGGTAGTAGTTAACCTCCCCGTGTTTGCGGTTCAGCCAACCATCTATCTGGGGAATTAGGCGGTACGTCCATCTCCCTTTCACGGATGCATCCCACTTCTGCTGCCAGCGTTGTAGGCTGCGTTTCCCGATTTCAGCTCTGTGCTCATCTTGAAGTCCTGACGGTGACCTCCTCTGGTGGTATAGGGATCTTCTCTCTTCGGCCAGGACCTCTATAGGAGGCATTCCCGAGAGTACGCACACTGCATCTTCCGATACTGTGCGGAACGCACAGGAAACCCTTAAGGCGCTGAGCCGGTAGACCGCTGCAGTCTTTCATCGGTACTTCTCGGTAGTCAATGCATTGCCCCAAATGACCATACCATAGGTCAGAACCGAAGTGACCACTGATGCCAGTAGCTTCCTCCTCGCCTGCCTCAGTCCGCCTATGTTTGGCATCAGTCGCGCTAACGGCGCTCTAACCTTTCCCGCCTTGCCAACGACGTACTCTACGTGCTCCTTGAAGCTGAGTCGTGCGTCGATCATCAGACCCAAGTATTTTATACTGAGTTGTGACGTAATGGTGTGATATCCCACAGTCAGCTCTATCGTCTCTATCTTCTTCCTGCTGGTGATCAGCACAACCTCTGCCTTGTGCTCAGCTAGTTTCAAGCCAGCTGTACCCATCCAGTGCTAGATCTGGGTGTATGTCTCTTCGAACATCCTGTTAGCTTCTTCCAAGTATTTCGCAGCGATAACTACTGCGGCATCATCGGCAAAGGCGACTATCTCTACTCCTTGTGGCGGTATTAGTTTCAACAAGCCATCGTACATTATGTTCCACAGAACCCGAGCACCGAGCCTTGAGGTACGCCGCCAGTGATTTTGTACTCTTGTGGTCCATCTTATGTGTCATACTTCAGGAACCTGTTGTCAAGGTAGCTTCCTATTATCCTTTTCAGGTAGGATGGCACGTTCAGCTCATCCAGCGCAGAGCAGATGTTACTCCACCTGGCTGAATCAAAAGCGTTTTTTATATCGAGGGCGACCACGAGGCAATACTTCTTCGTCCCCCCCCCCCCCTTTCCATCTTGTGCCGGAGATTGCTTGGCTCGCTGTGGTAACCACGTGACTTATCGCGTCTAGCATCGATCTGGACTTACGGAAGCCGTACTGATTGACTTCCAAGGAGTTCCCGATAGCGGCTTCTACCCGATTGTGGACAATTCTCTCCAGGATTTTCCCTACGGTGTCCAACATGCACAACGGACGATATGACGATGGATCGTCCGGCGGTTTTTTGCTCTTTGGCAAGAGAACGAGGCGCTGCCATTTCCATGGATCAGGGAATTTTCCTTCCCTGAGGCAGGCATTATACACTTCTGTGAACAATGCGGGAGCTTCTTTGACGGCTGCGTTAAGAGTGATGTTCGGGATGTCATCCATTCCTGATGTCTTCTTATTGCCCACCTTTCTGCACGTTCGGAGCAGCTCCTCCTGCGTAACAGGCGGGATAGCTTCAATGTGCTCAACTTCCACTTGATAGTTGAGTTCCTCTTGTTGGGGGAAGAGAGTTGACACTATCCTCCTGAGTTCGTCTGGAGAGGTAGGTTGTTGACTTGACTGCCCTTTCAGGCAGGTCATGACTACCTTGTAAGGCCTGCCCCAGGGATCACCTTCGACTTCACCGAGTAACTCGATCTAGCTTTGCCTTTTGCTCCGCTTGATTGCCTTAGCCAGCGCAGTTCGTGTCGCCTTGTGCTTCGCCTCCAGTGCTTGGTGCGAAACCTTGCCCCTGGCTCGTTGGGCTAGCCTCCTCGTTCGGTTGCTTTCGTGTCGTAGCCCGGCAATCGTATCGTTCCACCAATACATAGGGGGGTGATGGTTTCCTTCCCGTCTTCTCGGCATCGTAGCATCACAGGCCCTTGCTACCCTCTTCATCAGTTCTTGGGCTTTATTCTCTGCGTTTTGGTTGTCGGTTTCCATTTCACTGCCGTCCAAGGCCTCGTGAAACACGGCTATGTCGAACATGTTTGTTTTCCAGCCGAGGACCTTGGAACCACCTAACGTCCGTCGCTTGCACTGATGCCTCGATGCTTCCCATGTGATGGCGTGATGGTCACTATGTGTATAGATTCCCGATACCTGCCAGCGTGTACAGCCGTTAGCGAATCCACCACTGACGAAGGTGAGTTCTATCACCGAGGAGGCATCTCCCATGCAGTACGTTGGTACCTTGCCATCGTTGAGCAGAACTAGGTTCAGTACGGACAGTGATTCCAAGAATGCCTGACCTCTTTTGTCCGTCTTTTTACTGCCCCAGTCCAGTGCCCAGGCATTGTAGTCACCCGCAATCGCATGTGGAGTCCGATCCTTGGCGTCTCCCGAGTCGAAATGTTCAGCCTATTTTAAAGGCCTTTGATCCTATGTCAACCTCACTTGAATCTGTTTACTGCTAGAAGTCCTACTATGGGCTCCTAACATGCTCTTTATTTGCTGCTTACCTCCTGCATAAGCCCTTATACTCCTACCTAACCTAGCTGAAGTCGTTGCAGCTCCGCTTTTGCTGCTAGAAGTCCTACTATGGGTCCTAACATGCTCTTTCTTTACTGCTTACCTTCTGCATAGGCCCTTATACTACTACCTAACCTAGCTGAAGTCGTTGCAGCTCCTCTTTTGATTGCGTTTGGACCTATCGCGCATTTGACTGTTTCGACGAAATGCGGGTGGGGATGGTCGGATTCGAAGGAGGGGGTCTGATAGTTTTCAGTAACCATCATACGTTGGACTAGGTAGGACCGCGCGTTCGACGTAGAGGCGTACTGTTCCAATGGCTTTACCAGTATCTCCACCCAGCGAACCTTTTGCATTTGCTTCAAACTTACCCCTGCAGCTCTAGCAACTCTCCAAAGTGGAAAAAATGGATTTTGGGCAAACAGTGACATTATTTTTTATAGGAATTGCCCTCACGTATGCAGGTATACGCGGATCATAATACCAGGCACGCATGCATACGTATAGGCACTAGTATACGTGTTTTGGTGTATGCCTAGGCGTGTATGTGTGCGGGTATATACGTGTGTCTACGCATGCGCGTATTCAGGCATATGCATCTCTATATGCGTAATAGAGTGTATGCGTGTGCGTATATACGTGTGCCAATCGACGTCCTCCTTAGCGCCTACAAGTGGAGACAAGGGAAATTTGTTCCCGTCCTAGGCCCTAAGTAGGAGCTCATTTTATATTGAATACGAAGCTACTTTACTGCCTTTATCTTCTACCACTGTGAGGATCTAGAGGGGCAAAATAGGCTGAAAATTTCGACTCGGGCTTTTACCAGCCGGTCCAGACTTTCTTCAAATTTCTCCCGTGTCATGCTCGGTGGCATGTAGCAGCTGAAGATGTGAGCGCCGTTTATTTTTGCCCTAACAAAGCCGTCTTCCAGTCTCTTTGAGATTTCCTGGAATGGGTACTCGCCTCAGGCCCAGATCGCGGCTTTGTCCGCTTTATCCGCTACCCAGGAAGGGTGGTCGAGGTTTCTGTATGGCTCCGAGATGATCGCTACGTCAGCCTTGTGCTCCCGCACAGTCTGCATGAGCAGATCCTGTGCCGCTTCACAGTGATTAAGATTCACTTGCAGTACTCTCATTCTCGCTTTGGGATGAGCGTCTGGTAGGCCTTCTTTTACGCTGGGCATTTGAAGCTTCCTGCCGCATGCTTACAAGCATCATCATCCTCTTTGCCGCTACACAGAGCACAGCGGGGCTCTGCAGCGCACTTTTCGGCGCGATTATTTGATGCAGCACTTCGATCTGTCCACCGTGCTTTTGCAACTGCTAGACAGATGCCCATAATGCCAGCACTTGAAGCACTTGGTTGGCTTCAATATCTCTCGAATTCGACAGACTGCCCAGCCAACTCGCACTTTCCCTATATTGGTAGCCTTTTTCGCGACCAAGGCAGGTAATATCACCGTTGCTGTTAGGGTGCCACTGTACGCTTTCCGAGTAGATTTGACAGCTTCAGTTTCCACCAAGACGTTTCACCTACAACGTCCTGGAGGGCTTCGCAGATCTCTTACTTCGTCGTAACTTCAGCCAGGTCTTTGATTTCCATCGTAGTGAGCTGCACCCTGGTTTTTATTGCCACTTCTTCGCCGAGGGCCGTCTCGATAGCCATAGAAAACTCAGCGGTTTTGTCTTGGCTTGCTTTATCGAAGACGAGGATGATGTCACCCCCCATCGTTCGACGTATTTTCGAGACACTATGTCCCACCTCCTTTGTGCGTGCGTGCGTGCGTTCGTGCGTGCGCGCGTGCGTGCGTGTGTGTGTGTGTGTGTGTGTGTGGTCAATTTTAGGTACCCAAATTGGGACCAATATTCGTCACTTCAGAATCATTTTTTGCATAACACAATAGGTAATATTTGTGTAAAACTTTTTTCAGTTTGACTTCTGTTTCTTTGGCATACTTTGAATGATTAATCGAATAGTTACCCAAAAAATCATTAAGTATAAACAAATATGTTCAGTCTGACTTCTGTTTATTTGGGATAGTTTGAATGATTAATCGAATAGATACCCAAAAAATTACTAAGTATAAACAAATTATTTTTTCAATATTTAAAATATTTTCGAAAATTGAGATCTAATAAAAAGAATTTCTAGACAAAATGCCATAGCTGGGTAAGTAGGGAAAAATTGCCACCACATTTTCTCCAGCGAAATTAGGAGTATATTCTGAGGTATAAAAAAAAAAAAAATTCTGAAAACTTCATCCCCTTCAACGCAATGGTTTTGGAAAAATGAATTTTTTTTAATAAAAAAAAATTAAAGTTCCGGAAACGCTTCAGTGGATCGATTCGATTTTTTTTGGTGCTTGTTACGATCAAACGTGTTACGAAATAAAATTATAGAACATTTTGCGAAAGATTAAGGTTTAAAAAAAATAATGTTCCTTGTTTTATTTTTTTTTTTACTATAATCCACTTGGGGTACAATAACGAAATTTTTTCATATAATCTTTGGGAACCTTATCAGATTATATTTTTTTTTTTAAATGATCGGTTTAGTACGCCACAGTGGAAAAAAAAGCAACAGACTTTATTGATATATTTTAGTTATATATCTATATAACTAAAATATATCAATAAAGATATATTTTATATCTATCTAAATATAATCTATCTTATATCTATCTAAATAAATATATCTAAAGATATATTTATTGATATATTTTAGTTATATATCTATATAACTAAAATATATCAATAAAGTGTGTTTCTTTTTTTTTCATTGTGGCGTACCAAACCGATTATTTTGAAAAAATTATATAATCTAATAAGGTGCCCAAAGATTATATGAAAAAAAATTCGCTATTTTACCCCAAGTGGATTATGGTAAAAAATAATAAAATCAGGAACATTATTTTTTTCAAACCTTAATTTTTCGCAAGATGTTCTATAATTTTATTTCGTAACACGTTTGATCGGAACAAGTACCAAAAAAAAAATCAAATCTATCCACTGTACCGTTTCCGGAAATTTTTTTTTATATTTAAAAAAAAATCATTTTTCTAAAACCATTGCGTTGACGGGCATGAAATTTTCAGAATTTTTTTTTTTTTTTTATACCTCAGAATATACTCCAAATTTCGCTGAAAAAAAAAGCGGGGGCAATTTTCCCTACTTACCCGGCTATGGCCTTTGCCTCTTTTTATTACGTCGGAAACTATTCTGAAATAAAAAACACAGGTTCCCATCTGAAAAAACTAAAGTCGATCTAGAAATCATCTTGAAAATGGCCACCAAATAAAGATATTTCCGATACCATAATTTGCTTCATAGATTTTTTCCTAAAATGCAGCCCTCCCGAGATACTTCCTTCTGTCAACTTGAATGGTATATCCCATATGTGCCTAATGTCGAATCCTCGCGATAAGCAAAATCTCTATAGTACCTCATCAGAAGTGGATCCGCAAACGTTAGATTCTATGACCAAGCCCGCTACGGACAAGAGTACCCCGGTAAAATATAAAGCCACGTAGAAGAGGTCGCTTGGACTCATCAAGTTATGTGTCTTAACGTAACGCCATATGACGTAAGTTATGGTGGTCAGATAGGGGATTTGCGATGCCACGTTTGCCATTGCGAATACAGCGAAGTGTTCCTCGATACGATGGATTACGTCTCTCAGCTGACGATGCGACCGTGCAAAAATCTCAATTTTTTCCAATGGCGGACTCGATTTGCAGCTGTAATTACATTTCGAAGGATAAACGTTATTTTTTCGACAAAAAAAAGTCAAAACGCTAAAGCTCCCGCTGAAATTGAGTACTTTTGGAAATGTTCGATGGATATATTGCGCGACTAATTGTTAAAAAAAACTTATTTATTGATTCGGGGTGTCGATCGAAGGTCCGCAATCACGTTATTTTCGAATCTCCAGCAAGAATTAAGACGGTCATACCAAGTAACAGGTCCAAAAAAAGGAGAAAAATTTGTTTGCACAAATTGCAAAAAATGTGTGCCTGTCAATATTTGCCTGTCAACAATGGTCAACAATTTCAATTTTTGTGTGCAAATCGTACTTGTACTTTTAAACGCCTTTTTCTCAAAACTATTTTTCAAATTAGCTTCCATGATTTCGAAAAAACTGTTGAACGGATTTCGCTCAAATTTTTATAGTATAGTCAGCACGTCGTTCTCACCCGAACTAGAATATTTCTGATATCTGCCATAATTTTTTTTATACTGCAAAAGTCGAAAAAATATTACAAAGTTTGGAACCTGACTTTTAAAACCGTGCAAAAAATGCAGTTTTCGATATTTTTACTTTACTCTAGTTCCGGTGATAGCCTCCGGTCTACAAATTAAAATGCCATTTGAGTTTTTGATTTCAGATTAACAAAACCCCCAAAATCAACTGGAATCAAGCCATGAACCAGCTTTTTTTACACATGAGTGTCTTCCGAATGGTGTAACGTCGGTTCAACTCTTTATTTTTGTGTCATAAAATTCTGAGGGACTGTAAAAATGTTAATAAATATGCGGTAAAAAATCAAAGATACTATGTGTTAATGGTGCATAAAAAAGAATTCCAAAAAAGCAAAAAATAATAGCTGTCATAGGATGACCCCCTTAGGGGCTACTCTGTTGTGACGGCTCCAAAAATAAACTGTTTTCAAGAATTAAAAAAAAATACTGCATGCATCGGTACAAACTTTTGTTTCGCTCAGAGGTCCACTCTTCTAGAATGGAAAACAATTTTTTTTCATATTAATGTATATTTACTTAAAAATGTATGATTGTCTAAAAGCATGAAAAAAGTATGTTGCTGGCATTGGCGATTGGCGCTCTCCAGGTAACAAAAAATTAAAAAAGGTTTTTAATCTGTATTCTTGTCGCCATCGCCCAAACTAGAGTTATTATTTCATATTCCAAAATAACAAAATGACGACATTTTTGCAAAGATGTTCGAAAAACTAGTTTTTTACGTCATAATTCGGGTGAAAATATGTTAGAATTAATATTTCTTTATAATAGTTAAAAAATGCCAAAAATACGTTTTTCGAGAAACACGTACGGCTAGCCGTACTGAAGCCGAGCGTGCGCACCAAGCGCTCCTACTTTAAAGGGCTGTACTGAGTAGACAAAGTGAAAATCGACTTTACCAGCAATGGAATATAAATTCTATCATGGTACAGAGTTGAAAAATGCACGAAATAAATGATTTTTTCATCCCGTCACACCAGCATAGCCCCTTAAATATTTTCACTGTGCGCTGAACGTTTACGGAAATGTGATCTTTTAAAAAATAATAAGGACCATCAAAGTAGAATTGTGGATAATCAAGGACATTAACCTTAGAATGCTACACTTATTTTTTTGCCTCCTAAAGGCACACTGGGGCACAAATATAGCCCACACGTTGGACCCGATTATCTGGGTTATAAATAGTGACTAAATTTTTTGAAAGCACATGATTTTCTTCGTCTTTTAACGAGAAAGACGATGCTACCATTGAAAAATGTCAGAAAATTCAAAAAGTGTGTCAAAGTTTGATCCGAAAGGAAAATAAAATTTTATATTGGTAAAATTGAGTACTTTTACAAAATTTGTTGGGCACAAATGTACCCCAGTGGGCCATTGTAGGGTTGAAGGGCTCCAATCGTGTGATCAATTTTTCCGTACCTCGAGTTCCACATCGATACGGAATTTATCGAGTCCCTGAACACGTCGTTAGCGACTATTTGCAATTCCGTATAATCACTTTGCATAAATAACGAGTCAACTTTCTCGTTCAAGAGACGAAACTTTTCTTTCACGACAAGGAGACTCCAGATGAATAGGGTCATCGTACTGGTGGGCGCTAGACGGGGCACGTTGTACAAAATCCACGGGACTTCAGAAAAATCCGAAAAACACATCGTTGCTACGACGTTAAAACTGGTAGCAGTCGCAAAAAGCGTATTCGCGACTACCATATAGATGGCAAGTTTTCTCAAATATTTATCGCCATTGTCCGGGATATCGAGTTTCCTCGAGGTCCTCTCCGCCTTGGCGAAGCACTTTATCAGAAGCGTGAGGCGCTTTTGAGTGAAACAAAAACCCAACCAGGTGCACAAAACTTCGAGATACATATTGATAATTGCCATGTAGTCAACTATTACGGAGATCGGTGTTTCACCAGGTACCAAGTATTTCGATCGTTCGATGAGCGACCGATAAAACACGCAAGTGTAACACGCAACGAGAAAGAGAACGTAGAAGAGACTAAAATACGAAAATTCAAGCTTGTTGCTTTTCGTGAGTGACAGAGGATTGATGCCTGTCAATTTAGTCCAGTAATACAATGCGATCAGGGTACGCGATCGTTTCGTCGCACGCGTCTTATTGCATTTCTTCATTTCTTCCCAACTGCGGCCTGTGCAAATGTCTATCGCGGTAAAAATACGATGTGACACCTCGTCACATGTATCCTGTAGAAATTAATTTCTTGTGATCTTTCTATTAGGATAATGCACGCGAACGCATCAACGTTAAGTGCTTCGGTCAATTGTCATTCGCGCTCTTCTTCGTTCTCCATTTCGTCCTCTGCACACCCTCACGCTTTTTCATACCCGCCCCCTATTATTGTAATGACGGACGAACTTGTGGCACGTTCGTACATCACCGTTACAGTCCAGGGCGCTAAAGTGATCGACAAATGATTGCAATCATGACGACAGTCGATTGGCACGTCAACTACAAAATGCAGCGCTGTGTCGTGCTATGTGGAATGTCCTGATCGGTTTTCAACGATAGTGAATAGGGGAAGTCGGAGTAAGATGATAACGTCATGTTCAAATAAAACAATACATATGAGGCATTCCACGTCACTTCAGCCAGTAAAAAAAATACACAAATAATTTTGAAAAATCGAGTTACTTTATTGAAAAATATTCACCGAATGAGGACATTTAAAAAAAATTTCTTACGTTTTTTCTCGTTGATTACCATTTTTTAATATTTTTCCATTCAAATCGCTGTATCTTTGGCAGAATTTGACGTATTTACATTCTCAAAAAACGAAAATGTGCGTCTTTTTCTAGCCTTCAAGAAATTTTTTTAGATTTTATTAAGCAATTCGAACGGCCGATTCAGGGCAAAATATGCGAAATTTTTTTTTCCTCGAGGAAAGACACCCGTTATTTTATTTTTAAGAATTTCTCCGAATTGTGAATACGAAAAACAGATTTTTGGTATTTTTCATAACATGGGATTGCTAAACACCGTGAAGTAACAGCTATTTTTATTTAAACATTTTTTTTATTAGTATTCGATTGAAGAGTGTGGAGAACTCGCTGTACGTTTACCAGGATTTTGAAATACATATGACATATATGTCATATGTATTGGAGCCTTGGAGTGCTCCACACTCTTCAATTGAATATTAATAAAAAAAAAATTTAATAAAAATAGCTGTTACTTGACGGTGTTTAGGAATCCCATAATATAAAAATACCAAAAATCCATTTTTCGTATTGACGAGTCGGGGAAATTTAAAAAAATTAAATAACGAGTGTCTTTCCTTGAGAAAAAAAAATATTTTTGCGTTTTTTGCCCTGAAACGGACGTTTGACTTGCTCAATAAAATCTAAATTAATTTTTTTCCTGTAAGGCTATAAAAAGATACAGCCATTTGAATGGAAACATATTAGAAAATCACGAGAAAAAACGTCAGACATTTTTTAAACATTTCAGCACTCGGTGAATATTTTTCAATAAAATAACTCGATTTTTCAAAATTATTTGTGGATTTTTTTTTTACTGACTGAAGTGACGTGGAATGCCTCATATATTAGTCAGTCAACTTTAATTATTTTTTAAACTAATCAAAATTTATTAATCTTTTAATTTTGGAAGAAAAAAAATCAGTCTTTCTGATTTTGTACCATACAATATACAGGGTGTCCGTCTTATCTCTGCCACCCGAAATAACTCGCTAATTATCGACGTCACGAAAAAAAAATATTCCAGACAAAAGTTGTACGGTGTGAAGGGAGCAATCAAATGCGACCAATTTTTTTTTTATTTCGGTGGAAGCGCTGACGCACAGTGAAGGTCACCTCCACTTTTCAAATGAAATGGTACATTTTTTTTCAACCATCTTGTGGAGCACCTCAAGCCGCATAAAAAAACATTAGGGGGTCAGTCGTTCAAGGTCATTCAAGGTCACCTATTAAAATAAAATAAAAATCTAAATATCCAAATCACTACCAAATATTTAGTACTGATCCGAGATATTTAGATTTGTCTGGAACACTTTTTTGTGACGTCGATAATTACCGAGTTATTTCGGGTGGCAGAGATAAGAGGGACACCCTGTATATTTTTAATTAAACCTTTATTTTTCCCATCTTATCCCGTATGCGGGGCGAGGTGAAACAGCGCTGGGATAATGATGGGACACGAATTATTGGAATCTTTCGCATAGTATTTCGCATCGTAGTTTCATTCTCGACACCATTCATTTGATAAGCCAATCATCTAAGCTCTGTAGGATTAGTCCGAATAATCTTGCTTCCATGTCATTTTGATCATTTGTAAGTTCTTTTTCTTCCCCTGGTAGAAACACCGGTTGATGAGGAACGAAATGCTTCACTAGTTTCATCTCACCTTTTCTAACGTAAATAGTGGTAGGTTGTAAAATATTCCGGGTTTGCAAAAGCTTGTATTCATCTTGCCCCATTAGACGGTTAATGAATTAACAAAAAATCACGCAATTAACTTGAAAATTTCTGACAAACCGTTCTCATTATATTAATAATTAGGACTTTGATTGTGTTTACCTACACTCAGAAAAACGTTTGGTACCGTCAAAAAAAAATTGTTTGAATCAACCAAATCCTGCAGTTGCGGGTGGCGAACGATATGAACGATTGAATTGACTGCGAGATTTGGTTGAATTATAAATATATATTTATTTCCGGCAACCAAACTTCTTCTTGATCCAAAAACGCACAGAGTACTTTCAATTATAATTCCGGTGTCCTGAAACCAAATTTTATTTGAACATACTGAACGGTTGGGTCGGTAATCTTTCCCTTAAAAGCATTTTCAAAATATATAGTTCAACGAAAAACATACAGTAGAATGAAACATGTGTGCATTGAATGAATTGCAGAGTATATTTCAGTCAATACATAATATTTTTGATAAAAGTTCATGTATAGTCCGTACGACTGAAGATATATTATATTTTAAAAGAAAACCCCCCAACGCTGCTATAGTCGATCCAACTATATGTTGGTTTGCCCTGAATGAGGGAGTAGGTTCTGACAACTGATATAACATAGTTGAAGCTGCATACAGTAAGTTCAATCAAAATTGGTTTCACACCAATCGAATAAATGGCAGATAGAGCATCAGCTTAATATGAAACAAACAAACCTCGAGTCACTCTAATAAAATTTCGATGTGAGCATATGCAACGTATACATTGAATTGGTAGAAAATCAATTGAATATAAATCATCGAAGAAAGTATTCTCCCTACGATGAATTATAAATACAAATGGAAGACGAAGATAATAAGGTAAATAGATCCGCTAAATTATGACACAAGATGATTAGTAATTTTCCAATAATGCCTGTTTATTAAAGTACATATTAAAAATATTGCGATGATACAGAAACAACTTTTATTGATTAATCTACGTCGATGTACGACTGTACGGTGTCAATTGTGAGATAATTTACAAAGCGCTCTGAGAAAATTACATAGTTAAACTTAAAAGCAATCTGTGTGTCGGAAAAAAAACAAAAGAGAAATCAATTAAAATAATGTGTACAGATGAATAATGTTTTTTTCTGATGTACCAAGAATTTATCTGCAGGCCGCATAACAGAAACCATCAGATTTTGTGTGTTCTCGAAGTGGAATTGGCGCAAACAAGTCTTTTTGCTTTACGCAACGCCCGGTCTCAGACTACAGCGTGGTTGCGACGAACTATTACCGGCTCAAACCGAGTGTCACAATTCATCACAACTCAATCACAATTCCCTTAGCAATCCTTCAATACTTATGCACTTGGTGAACACGCAACGTTAAATGAAACTCACCGGCTTCCACTAAATTTACTATCAACACCCGAGAGACGCCGTACAACGTTTTTCTCGAAGGATAGCATGGAGCGTGACAACAATGGCGGACAAAAAGAAATTACGATCGTACACTTTCCTCGAAATGTAGAAACAAGTGATTGAAGTCCCCAATCTATCAAGATGTCTTCTACTTCGCACATTTTTATGTTTTCGATGTAAATCGTCTCACAAAACTTATCACAATGAATATTGTAGTTTTCTACACGCTCACAAGGGAGATGCACGTCACAGCCAGAAAAGAAGACGTGAACAGCCGGGAGTCGGAAGGGCGATCGTAGCGCTGTTCGTGCATGCATCTGAAACGACACTGATTCGCGATGTCCACTACCCAGTTAACCAAGCGTACCATTAGTACAGCACACCACAAATGTGGAGTACGCCGTGCCCTACAGTACCGGTAATGTACGGGTACGAGATAGCAGTCTAGTCGTACCTCCACGGTATCGCTACCGTGGAGTTACACCGTACTGCAGTGTACTTGCACTGCAATTGTAGAACCAACCATCATTCGCTTTATGCGTAATAATTAATTCAGTTGGAAAATGTAGTGTATTGGCCAATATAACGACCAAATATAAAGTTCAAATAACACGCGGATTACTTGTATGAGCTCCGATGTAGTTAATCCAACCTATTATATGGTCAGGGAGATATTGCTATTTTGACATGGTAATTTGGTTGTTTCAACTAAACTGGCTTTGTCACTTGAATCGAATTGTATTTCAAGCAAGTAAAATTAGGTTGCTTCAAGCAAAATTGTTTCAACTAAATATACATAGTTGGTATTACTAAATGTTTTTCTGAGTGTACCTGACTCTAATCAATATTAGCAACTCAAATAAACTGAAACAATGTTAAACTTTACCGAAAATTACATTGTTTTTTTTTTATCGACATTGTTTTCTCACTCGAGACGCGTGCTTCCGCCACAGTTGATACTTTCACACTCATTCACTTCACCGCCACCCCTCTAAACTCCAACGGGAGCACTGTGCTCGCACACACTGTTGAGTGCCTAGACTTATGATTCTTAGATCTATGATATAACTTATGATTTTTTTTATCAACCATTAAAAGACACTATCTTTGATTTTTTACCACACATTTATAAACATTTTTACAGTCCCGCTGAATTTTATCAAACAAAAATAACGAGTTGAATCGACTTTACACCGTTCGGAAGAAACGCACGTATGAAAAAAGTTGGTTGACGGCTGCCATGATTCCGAAGGGTTTGTGCATCTGAAATAAAAAATCAAACGGCATTTTAATTTGTAGACCTGAGGCTATGGCCGGAGTAATGTGAAAATACCGCAAATTGAATTTTTACCACGGTTTTGAAAGTTAAGTTCTAAGTTTAGTTATTTTTTTCGACTTTTTTAGCTTGAAAAAACAACTACAGCAAATACCAGAAATATTCGAATTTGGGTGAGAACTATAGATGTGATGACTATACCATACAAATTTGATCGAACTCCGTTCAATCGTTTTCGAGATATGCAAGCCACTTTGAAAAATTCAATCTTGAGAAAAACGCGTTTAAAAATTCAAGTGCGACTTACACAAAGAAAATGTTGGCTCACCATTAGTCTGCTATGCCTGGTCCATATAACACCCACACATTTTTCGCAATTAGAGTAAAAATTTATTTTGATTTTTTGGACATGTCACATGGGATGGCCACCTTAAGGCGGGATATACATTTAGACAGGAAAAAAATAAGCCATATTGACGGATTTTTAAACTAAGAAATAATTATTCTACAATTACCAAACTTTAGGTATACTTCAATAGTATATTTAGTATACAATACAATGTTTTAAATTAATTCATCATCAAAATCACGGAGCTATGGCCGAGTGTTACAACAAGGTCGCCGCGGGAGTTGCGAATCGGCGTGCAGTCTAGCTTCCCGTAGACTTTGATTTGCAAAAAAGTTCAAACATTTTTTAAGTTAGAACATGTATATTTTCTATGTGACGGTAATTAAAATGAAGAAATTTCAAATTCAAGAAAATGGCACACATTTACAAAAAAAAATCAACATTTCACACAACATTCCTATAAAATGTGGATTAAAAAAGTAGTTTTTTTTCAATCTTTCAACAACAATTCACTTCAAGTAGAAGGTACTAATATTATCAACATTTCTACCAAGATTCAACTCAATCGCCTTAATAGTTTTTTAGTAAACCTGCACGCCAATTTTAATAATGCAGTTTTGAAAAAATGAGTTTGAAGTTCACGCCCGCTCCGAACCCGAGCGGTGAGGCACAGCGTTGACGGGCTGTAACGATTGAAGTTTTTCGAATTTCGCGTTGAAACTTTAGGAAAATATTCTACATATATAGTGCTGTCGTTCAAATAAAAAAAAAAAAGAAATCGTTGTAAATGTATATCCCGCCTTAATGAGATAATCCAATGTAATAACCGCAAGTTAACGCTAAGAGGGATTTTATATGTTTAACTGTCTCTCCAAGCGGTGCAGAATTGTTTAAGTCAGAGCAACATTCTTTCCTTCTTGAATGCATTGCGAAAGTAGAGTAAATTTTCACAAGTGAGCATTCGAAATGCAGTAAATTAAGTCTCGGTTTATTATTTGCACTGTGTTAAGCGAATGAGCAACACGCGTTAGAACTCCATTGAAACAATTCAAAGTCCTATAACTTCCGTGCTTTTCAACCTACGCGGCTCTTTTTTGTTTTCGTTACAATCGTTTCAAAGCCAGCTATCTTTAACCAAATTAACAGGCTATCCCTCTCTGGAGGCCCAATCTGAAGGGTCAGAATGATAATGTTTTTCTAGTAACACATTTGATCGAATAAACTATTTTTTCCCAGCATGTTGTACACGTGTTTGTGGTTACAATATAATTTTTTTGGAATAAAATCTTTCAAAGTGTTCGTGGTGCTGCAGTTGGCGTTGCAGTCCTCCAGCGGCGAAGCCCGAAACGACGAGATCTCTATCAGGCTCAAATATAATCTGAAACGAAAGCAAAGAATTTTTTTCTTCAAATATATCCAATTGGCTATGGGTTCACGATCCATTTTTTGAAATTTCGAAAAATACCAAAAATGGCTGCTTCTCCAAAGAAAACCTCACTTTTCTCATGAAAAATAGCATGCTGAAGTCATTGTTCTTAACAAATGGTTGATCTAATTAAAAAATGCGATCGTGAACCGAAAATGACTACTGTTGAACGCTAACTGTGCAAATTCAAGTCAACAGTGTGAAAGTTACTCTAGATATCAATCCCGCATGTCAAGATATGTAGTTTTGAGATAATGGCGTTCAAAGTTTTGGTACATATTTTCCACGATCTTGTGAAATGTTGTCGTCTTACCACTAGTGTGTAAGACCATGTGTGTCCTTCCTCATCATCAAGATCGTGTTGCACATAATCTTGTATTTTATTTCACGCCCACCCTAGGAGTCAATAGAATAAACGGTTCGTTTGTGTACTCGTATAACTGTCTCAGGTAACTGACTAGATGCATTGCGGTAATCCGACGCACACTGTTCCACTAAAATAGGTGTAACTTCATCCATTTTTAGAATTTCAGGGTCCAGTTGGTCTTAAAATGTTCTGGAAAGTTCACACCATAAAAATATACAAAAAAACAATTTCTTGAAGTTTCCAGAGAGGGACACCCCCCTTTAAGACCATATGCTCCAACGTGAAATAATGAACGTTGCTGTTATATATGATGAATGCGTGGATAACGAAAAATATATATATATATCTCCCTCGAATGTTGTTCGCAAAACCGTAGATCTTTTGTAGGAAATATATATATTTTGTTTATATTTAGTTTATATATATATATATATATATATATATATATATATATATATATATATATATATATAAACACTATCGACGAAACGTATAGATATACTATTGATACGTGCGATCGAGACGATCGCACGTATCACATCGGGTTACACATCGAGTGCAACATCGTATATATTATAATCCAGTAAAAGGGGCGAAAACACAGCACTTTTTAGCGCAGAATATGAATTTCTGACTGAAGTTAGATGGTTGCATACTGAAAGTAACCCCAATAAAATATTGCCTTTCATCTCACCCTAACCCTAAGAATTGGGGGTTGAAAACTTAAAAATCGCCGTATCGCGATAATTAATAGCCCGATCTAAAAAAGGTTTCAAACAAAAGTTGTTTGGAATAATAAAATACGTATAAAGTTATCCGACGGCCAACCTCCTATCTTTGAAAATAGCGGCACAAAAACAATTAAAATATGCGGGGTTGATGCGTGTACGAGCGGAGTAGACATATCCCTGCGTCCTTGTCTGGGTCAGTGGTGCTCTCGTGTTTTTGTGCCGCTATTTCCAAAGATAGAGCATTGGACGTCAGATAACTTAAACGTATTTTATTATTCCGAACAACTTTTGTTTGAAACTTTTTTTAATTGGGCTATTAATTATCGAGATCCGGCGATTTTTATCTTTTGCAACCCTAAGGAATAGCGGTTGAAAACGTAAAAATCGCCGTATCTCGATAATTAATAGCCCGATCAAAAAATGTCTTAAACAAAAGTTGTTTGGAATAATAAAATACGTATAAAGTTATCTGACATCCAATGACCTATCTTTGAAAGTAGCGGCACCCTAGCAACCCTAAAGAAAAAGGGTTGAAAACTTAAAAATCGCCATATCTCGATAATTAACAGCCCGATCGAAAAAAAATTCAAACAAAAATTGTTTGGAATAATAAAATACGTATAAAGTTATCTAACATCCAATGCCCTATCTTTAAAAATAGCAGCACCCTAGCAATCCTAAGGAATAGGGGTTGAAAACTTAAAAATCGCCGTATCTCGATGATTAACAGGCCAATAAAAAAAAATCCAAACAAAAGTTGTTTGGGTTATCCGGCGTTATACGAGATACGGCGATTTTTAAGCCTTCAACCCTCATTCCTTAGGATTGCAACCCTAAGGAATAGGAGTTGAAAACTTATAAATCGCCGTATTTTGATAACTAGTAGCTAAATGAAAAATGTTCAAGCAAAAGTTGTTTGCAATAATAAAATACGTATAAAGTTATCTGACGTCCAATCCCCTATCTTTGAAAATAGCGGTATAAAAACACGAAAGCACCACTGACCCAGACAAGGACGCAGGAATGTCTACTCCGCTCCCATACGCATCAACCCCGAATTTTCTAATCATTTTCGTTCTGCTATTTTCAAAGATAGGGGGTTGGATATCGGATAACTTTATACGTATTTTATTATTGCAAACAACTTTTGTTTGAAACATTTATTGATCGGGCTATTGATTATCGAGATACAGCGATTTTTAAGTTTTCAACCCCTTATTCCTTACGGTTGGGGCGAGTTGAGAGGCAACGTTTTATCGGGGTTACTTTCAGTATGCAACCATCTACCTTTAGTCCAAAATTCATATTGTATGCTAAAAAAGGCTGGGTTTTCGTCCGTTTTACTGGACTATTTGATATAGTCCAGTAAAAGGGATTGCATTTCATATCGGAATGGACTTGTTTTTTTACTTTCGATTATCTGTTAAGTGTAGAACGTTGAACCGCTGAAAAAATAACTAACGTTGACCGTATTTTTACCGGAAATAGAAAAAAACAAAAGGGGGTAGGCACGAATAACTGCAAAAGTAAATAATGCAGTTTCAATAATCTTGAATGAACGAAAGACGTATTCTAGTCTCATGGATGGATTCCGAAATACTTGTCCATTGTCATAATCACATCGATGTTCGATTTATTTAAATTCATTGAGCCAGTTTCGGTACTTCACAATTTACCAACCATAAAGTACGTGCTGTTGAATTCATTTGGAGAAAAAAAAAGGCGGAAGCACCTTGAGTGTGAATCCTGAAAGGAATAATTTTGCATGTAAGTCAACAATGAAGAAAAAATTTTCTCGGCAATCGAATCAACCTGTTTTGAAATGGCTCGTATGATGAATCGATACCTGATGTACAATACTTTCCTATCAAGATAACGCGCTCAAAAGTGCGACGAGAATACAGAAAATCGAAGTCATTCATTTCTTGCTACATTTTCTTTCTAATATTGATTACTTTCGATGAACGGTAAATTGCCATCCACGCGTCGTACTCATAACCGGATGAATCAACTGTAAAATTGTAGCATTATGATCAGGTACGATGTGCCTGTTGCTATAGTCTGCAATGTAAAAGCACTTTACGTGTGAAAATTTTTTTTAATTCGATGGCCCGCTCGTCCACAATAGACCAGGTGATATACGTTTTTAACCTACTCTGTAAACGAAAGAACTATCCAGATCGAAGCAACCGTACAGCGATATCCGCGTTTTATTCTGCAGCAGATCCAACGAAAGAGCGTGCAATTTCTAATTCGAGACAAAAACATACAATCATCGATAATATTAGCGTCAGGAGAATCGAAAAAAAAACAACAAAAATAATGCTTACCGCGGCTTTTTGGTTGTCACAGAAATGGTCACGCTTGTTCAACATCGCGTGAAGAAGATTTCCCGTCTCGTTCGCCTACGAATATCAAGGCATCATTTTAAGAAGTTTTCGGTAGAGATATAAAACAAGTTGAATGATAATTTAAAAAAAATTCAATTCTTATTAATTTTTTCAAACTATTAATAATTATAAGATAATACAAAATTACTTTCGTGAACATTTCTCTATTGTTGAACACACTTCGAACAAAATTTATTGAACATTTATCAGCTTTTTTATGTAAGAGGAAAATGTATCCGGTCAGTAGAGTGTTGGTGTGGATGAAGGCACACACATCGATATATATATATATATATATATATATATATATATATATATATATATATATATATATATATATATATTACACATCGATATATATATATATATATATATATATATATATATACACATATAATATTAAATACGTATATACCGGGTATACCATTTAAGTGGGCACAACACAATATGCCGAAAAGCGTCCATTACAGGAAAATATGTTGTCAACAAAAGTTTTATAGTATCCAGAAACTAAAATGATGGTTTAGCTTGTTTTTTGTTTAGGGGCAATTTCACTTTTCCAAATGGAAACCAATATTCTTGATTTCATAATCATTTTTTGCGTGACAAAATCGGTAACATCTGTCTGCACCTTTTTTCGGTCTGACTTCAATTTTTAAGGATATTTTAAAGATTTGGTCAAATACATACCCAAAAAATGAGTTAAATTAATAAAATAGTTTTTCAATATTTATAATATCTTTAAAAATTAGGGTCCAACAAAAAATAATTTCAGACAAAAGTTACCTTTTCTATTACGTCAAAAAAGTTCCCATCTGAAAAACTAAAGTCCACCTAGAAAGAAACCACAATTTTTCTTCCTCAAAACTATGGAACTTTTCCTCGAAACATGTTTTTCCCAAAACGCAGCCCGCTTGAGATATTCCCTTGTGGCAACTCAAGGGGTTAGGCTACTGTGAAAATTTCACTGAGTCATTGGTCGCTCGAAGCGACTTAAATTGAAAAGTAAGGCCTAACATATGGTGCAGGAACCGCAGATTGACGGTACACTTATGATTACAACAATGGAATTGCTTGTAGCAATTTCGACGTTTTTTTTCTCGAAACTACGTTTTCCAAACGGTGTACAAGATATTAGGTGTACAACTTAGTTCGATCCGTTTTCAAAAGATGGCTCTCGGTGCTATAAATGGTTGACGGCAACAGCTGATTTTTGCTGTATCGTGAAGTATCAACATCTCTTAACCAAATATCGTTTACAGACCTTCGAGTTTTGCGCATCAAGTCTAATTTTTACTATGGTGAAAATGTCGAATTTCGTCCTGAATAAGCACCATTTGCAGGAAGTGTTGATTTTCTGTTTCAATTGGAAGAAAAGCGCAGCTGAAGCCCATCGAATGCTTGTAGAAGTTTATGGTGTACAGCTACAGGCAACAATTGATCCGTTTAAAGCGAGCTATAGCCGAAAAATGTCCAGAATATGCTACCAGACACGGGTCCATAATCTTTCAACAAGACAACGCTCTGCCTCATGTTGCTATTCTGGTTAAAAACTATTTGGAAAATAGCGGGTGGAAAATTCTGGCTCACCCGCCTTATAGCCCAGACCTTGCCCCTTCCGACTACCATTTATTTCGATCGATGCAGAACGCTTTGACTGGAATATGCTTCACGTCACAACAGGGTATCAAAAATTGGCTCGATTCATTCTTGGCTTCAAAAGATGAACGCTTCTTCCGCTACGGAATTCATAAATTACCAGAAAGATGGGGAAAAGTAGTGGCTAGCGATGGACAATATTGTGATTAATGTATTAATGCATTTTATCATTCAAATAAGTGGTATTTTAAGCAAAAAACGGACCGAATTAAGTTATACACCCAATAGTATTTTAGTCTTGACCGACGTTTTGCTACTTAGAATTTTTTTTACTAGCCATTATCAAAAAGAATGTCACTTTTCGTTAAAAAAATCGGAAAGATAAATATGAAAAAATTGATTGATGATTGGAACACGATAACACAAACAGCTCGCTTCAGGCTCAGCCAATATTATGTATTTTAAAAAACTCGTTTCCTTTTCGTTTCAGCTTAACCAGGTCCTCGACAAGATTATTTATAACTTCTTCAATTATTAATATTTCCTTTTAAAATTTAGTATACAACTTTGTTAATGTACATGCAAATAAATGTCCAAACGATTTTTTAATCATCTTACAAGGAACGGTTGTGAGGTCGATCTCTCCGATTTCGATGAAATTTGGCATGCTTGTAGAATGGGTAAAAATAGGCGACACGTATTTTCTTATATCTGCGGAACCCGATTTTTAAGGGGTGAAACGTAACCTCGAAAATAGGGGTGGTTTTCGTTTTTCGTCGATAACATTATCGTTCTCATCTTCAATGTATAGTACACGAAAAAATAAACATTGTTGTAATTTAACATTTGTTTATATCTCATACCGTTAAAACGTTATTGACGAAAAACGAAAAACACACCAATTTTCGAGGGTGCGTTTCAACCCTTAAAAATCGGGTTCCGCAGATATAAAAAAAAATACGTGTCGCCTATTTTTACCCATTTTACAAGCATGCCAAATTTCATCGAAATCGGAGAGATCGACCACGCGAACTTTCCTTGTTTTAAATAACCCTGATTTAGGTCGTCACAGTAGCCCAACCCCTTAAATGGTACATCCCCTTTATGGATAACGTCTCATCGTCGCGGTAAGCATGATTTCTATAATACCTCGTCGCAAGTAGATCCGCAAACGTTGGATTCTATGACCAGACTCGCTATCGACAAGAGTACTCCGGTAAAAAGCGATGTCAAGGTTAAAAAGTCCCTTGCCCTCAATAACCCAAATATCTTTATGTAACGACACATGATGTAAATCATGGTGATCAGAAACAAGAGTTGCGACGCCACGTTTGCCATTGCGAATGCAGCGAAGTGTTCCTCGATACGTTGGATCACGTCTCTGAGCTCACGATGCAACCGTGAAAATATGTCAATTTTGTCCGATGGCAGACTCGATTTACACCTGTAAATAGATTTCGAAAGATAAAAGGCATTTTGTTGTCGAAGATAAAAAAAATCAAATTCGCAAAAGCTCCTGACGAAATTGCACAGTTTTGGAAATGTTCGGCGAATATAGTGAGCGAACAATTGATAATAAATTGATTTCTTGATTCGGGCGCTCAATGAAAGATCCGGAGTCGCCTGGTTCTCGAATCTCCAGAAAGAATTAAGGACGGAGACGACCTTAGGCGAGGAAAAAATTTGCTGTTTTTCATGATTTTTTCCAACGGAAATATTTCTTCATTTTTGTGACTTACAGGGTTTACTTACTTAAACGGTGTACAAGATAGTATTTAAGTCTTGAATGACGTTTTGCTACTTAGAATTTTTTACTAGCCATTATAAAAAATAATGTCACTTTTCGTTGAAAAAATCGGGAAGATAAATATGAAAAAATTGATTGGTGATTGAAACACGATAACACAAACAGCTCGCTCCAGGCTCAGCCAATATTATGTATTTTAAAAAACTCGTTTCTTTTTTGTTTCAACCTTAACCAGGTCCTCCACGAGATTGTTTATAACTTCTTCAATTATTAATATTTTTTTTTAATTTACTATACAACTTTGTTAATGTACACGCAAATAAATGGCCAAACCATTTTTTAATCATCTTACTTACAAGGAACGGTTGCGAGGTCGATCTCTACGATTTCGATGAAATTTGGCATGCAGAAGAATGGGTAAAAATAGGCGATACAAATTTTTTTATATCTGCGGAACCCGATTTTGAAGGGGTGAAACGCAACCTCAAAAATAGGGGTGGTTTTCGTTTTTTGTCGATCACGTAATCGTTCTCATCTCCAATGTACTGTAAACGAAAAAAAAAACTTGTTGCAATTTGAAATTTTCTCATATCTCGTACCGTTAAAACGTTATCGACGAAAAACGAAAAACACCCCAATTTTCGAGGGTACGTTTCAACCCTTAAAAATCGAATTCTGCACATATAAAAAAATACGTGTCGCCTATTTTTACCCATTCTACAAGCATGCCAAATTTCATCGAAATCGGAGAGATCGACCTCGCAACCTTTCCTTGTAAGTCTCAAAAACAGAGTGACGACATCACTCCTTAAAAAAAAGAGTCATAAAAAGAAGTCATTTTTCCCTCGCCCCCTTTAATATTTGCACTGTATTTATGAAAATAAGTATTGACGATTAAAAAACAAGAACCATAAAAGTAGAATTGCAGATGATCAAGGACATCAAAGGTGCGGTCGACTTTTCCGTACCTCGAGTTCCACGTCGCCACAGAACTTATCGAGCCCCTAAACGCGTTGTTAGCGATTACTTGCACCTCCGTACAATCATTTCGCATAAATAACGAGTCAACTTTCTCGTTCAAGAGACGAAACTTTTCTTTTACGACAGCGAGACTCCAGACAAATAGGATCATCGTACTGGTGGGCGCTAGACGGGGCACGTTGTACAAAATCCACAGGTATCCAGAAAAATCAAAAAAATACGACGTTGATACGATGTTAAAAATGATAGTTGTCGCAAAAAGCGTATTCGCGACTACCATATAGATGGCAAGCTTTTTCAAATATTTGTCGCTGTTGTTGGGGATATCGAGTTTCCTCGAGGTCCTCTCCGCCTTAGCGAAGCACTTTATCAAAAGCTCAAGGCGCTTCCGAGAGAAACACAAACCCAACCAGGTGCACAAAACTTCCAGATATATATTGGCAATTCCGATGTAGTTAACGATCACGGAGATCGGTGTTTCAGCCGGCATCAAGTTTTTCGATCGTTCGATGAGCGACCGGTAAAATACGCAAGTGTAAGCCGCAACGAGAAAGAGAACGTACAAGAGACTGAAACACGAAAATTCGAGATCGTTGCTTTTCGTGAGTGACAGAGGATTGACGCCGGTCAATTTAGTCCAGTAATACAATGCGGTCAGGGTACGCGATCGTTTCGTCGTACGCGTCTTATTGCACTTCGTCATTTCTTCCCAACTGCGGCCTGTGGAAATATCTATCGCGGTAAAAAGAACGGTGCGACACCTCGTCACCCGCATCCTATGAAAAATTATTTCTCGTGATCTTTCTATTAGGGTAATGCACGCGAACGCATCAACCTTAAGTGCATCGATCGATTGGCTTTCGTTCTCTTCTTCGTTCTCCATTTCGTCCTCTGCACACTCTCGCGCTTTTTTTATACCCGGCCCCTGTTATTGAAATGCCGAATGATCTTCTGGCTCGTGTGTACGTCACCGGTACAGTCCCGTCTATGAGGGGGGAGATGCCTTCAGGCGAGGAAAACACTTTCTGATTTTCATGACTTTCTTTATAAGGATAGGGTTCTTTACCATTTTTTTAGACTTGGAGCATGGTTTATCACTCCTTTTGGCTGCTACATGGTATTTTATTCATTAATCTTTAAAAATAGCGGGGGTATGACTCCGAACCATACGAACTTATGTTGGCGTAAATTTTACCCGGAATAAAAAGTAACGGGCAGTTTCAACCCCTTAAGAAGTCTTCTCACTTTAGATGCTAAAAAAGGCTATTTTCATATATGTTTCGATAGGTTTATATTATAGATATTGATATGAAAGTTGTTACACTTAATAAATACATTTTTTAAGTACATTTAAAAGATTGTTTATTCATTAAAGTCACTATTTATAGACGGAAATAGTAGTTGAAAAAATTCCTAAAAAAATTGTAGGTCTGCGCTGTTGATGAAATCTCGGAAATGAATCATCCGAACCAAAAAAATCAAACAGTTTTAGATTCAGTATGTTAATGGCTACAGTGCATATCAAGCCATTGTTTATATATGCAAAAATAACAAAATGGCGCACATTTTTCGAAAAAAAGTCTTTTTTTACCGTTTTTGGCAAAAAAAATAGTGAATACTAAAATTCAAGAAAATCCTTGCACTATAGCTATTGTTGTAAAAAATATGTGGTTGAAATTTTATAAGGATCGATTCAGTAGTTTCAGACTTAATCAACAAGCCGTCGAGAAACGTCGTTTCGAGAAAAACGCGTTTAAAGTTTGTTTGGGTTACATAATTACATACATTGAAAAAAATGTATTTCGAAAGTGTATTTATAAGTGTAACAACTTTTATATCAATATCTATAATATAAACTATCAAAAAAATTCATAGAAATAGCCTTTTATAGCATCTAAAGTAAGGAGACCCCTTAATTATGAGATACCGGAAAAACAAAAAATACGTATCCGCTACTTTTCCATCCTCTATATAGGTGCAAATTTACATTCTAATCGGGTGAAAAATCTCGGAGATGCGTATGAAAAAATTGCATTTTTGCAATGAACAATATGAAATGTGTTGTTATCTGCATCGTTCTCATATCCAATGTATAATACACGGAAAAATAAACATTGTTGCTATTTGAACTTTTTTCATATCTCGTACCGTTAAAACGTTGTCGACGAAAAACAAAAAACACCCCAATCTTCGAGGGTGCGTTTCACCCCTTAAAAATCGGATTCGGCAGTTATCAAAAAATACGTATCGCCTATTTTTACCCATTCTACAAATATGCCAAATTTCATCGGAGTCGGGGGGGGGGGGGGGGGGAAACCTCGCGACCTAAGTCTCAAGAATGGTGAAGAAATGTTTCTGTTTAAAAAAAATCATGAAAATCAGCAATATTTTCCTTGCCTATATAGTCCAGTCAAATTACCGAAATAAATAAACACAAAATTATGTAGTTTGGAGATTATGAAGGATCGATTGGGGGGTGTATTCTGAGCATACATTCCAATTTGAGGGGTACTCCGGAGGTCAGCTCAAGGTCATTTCGATGAAAACGCGTTTAATTCGATATCTCGAAAACGGTTAGTGTTAGGCCAAAAATTGTAGAGACCTTTTCTCTTCAAAATTAAATTTACTAACTTTTTTATCAGAAACTTTTTTTTGTATCATCAATACTTTTTAATTTATTACTTCCGAAAGGCAAAAATTTTACTTTTTTTTCTCCCTATTTTTCATTTTTCGCCATTTTCTCCCCAACCGTTCAATTTTATGAAATTTTATGAATTTTTATTATGAACAACTTTTTCCTATAACTTTTTTTTCTAATACCAATATCTTCGGAGTTATATATTACTTTACCGAGCGAAATCCGCGCCAATGTCGCAATATCATTGATATCAGTGGGTATTCAGTACTTGAAAGAAATATTAAAGTATTCCATGATAATTTATAAGCCAACTTACCTGTATCAAAAGATGAATCGATTAAACTATTTAAAAATTGTACTTCATTTAAATATTAAATATTGAAATCATTCAAATATCATATAAATATTGTACTTCTTCAATTTGGGTATTTTTTATTCCATTCAATGGGATAATAATGTGAATAAGGATTACAAAAAGAAGTAAATGAATAATTGAAACTGTTTCACACATTTATTGATAAAAAAATAGATCATAAAATTCGTAAAATTAAGCACCCGAGGTCGATGGAAGTGATTCGTTAATATTAAAGGCCCTGACGATATCGGGGCATACGTCGTCCTCGTCCATTGCGTCAAAAATATTATCGTCGATAACATTGGCGATATTAGAACAATAGTTCTCTTGGCAATTAGTGCAAGTTACTGAGCAAAACAGGCCGGCCTTTCTACATCCGCACGCTTTGCCGCAGTTGGTTTGGCATTTGCACGCAATCGATCTGAGTAATTCTTCGGAGCTGGTTTCAGTGACATTGGTATCGGCTCCAATCCACAGGGGGTGCGACGCCAGCCCCACTCCTCGGGTTCCAGATAATTTTCGAGCCAGTATTGCACTTGGTAGTAACACCTCAACGAGTGAAAAAATGCGGCCTCAGAGGTAGGACGAAGGGATTCTAATTTAACCCTCCCACTGCCTGCCATTTTTTTGTATCCCTTATAACGGAGCTCGTTGAGATTCGTACAATTCGTGTCACCTGAAGCCTTGCGATATAAATTCAAAATGAATTGTTCGCCGTTTGAAGCGAGAGTTGTTTTATCTGCTTTATCTTGTAGAAAAACTTCAGTTAGAGAAACCAAATCCGGAGAATTTTTCAATGCGGTCATTGGTTTGATCTTGCCTAAGTTGAATGGTGCCGAAGTTGTGTCGAGAGTCTGGGTACGAGACCTTCTCGTACCCCGGTACGAGAGTCGAGGAACAGATGTTCCTTACCCACACCAATGTACGCAACCGTGTGTCTGTGAATACGCGTTGCGACAATGGCGCGGATTTCGCTCGGTAAAGTAATATATAACTCCGAAGATATTGGTATTAGAAAAAAAAGTTATAGGAAAAAGTTGTTCATAATTAAAGGATCTACAACTTTGATAAGCGGTAAAATTTCATAAAATTGAACGGTTGGGGAGAAAATGGCGAAAAATGAAAAATAGGGAGAAAAAAAAGTAAAATTTTTGCCTTTCGGAAGTAATAAATTGAAAAGTATTGATGATACAAAAAAAAGTTTCATATAAAAAAGTTAGTAAATTTAATTTAGAAGAGAAAAGGTTTCTACAATTTTTGGCCTAACACTAACCCTTTTCTAGATATCGAATCAAACGCGTTTTCATCAAAATGACCTTGAGCTGACCTCCGGAGAACCCCCCAAATTGGAATGTATGCTCAGAATACACCCCCCTATCGATCCTTCATAATCCCCAAACTACATAATTTTATGTTTTTTTTTCCATTCTGAGCCGTAATTTGACTGGACTAATAGGTATTTGCCTCCTTAAAGTGATCGACAAATGATTGCAATTATGACGACAGTCGGTTGGCCCGTCAACTACAAATTGCAGCGCTATGTCGCGCAAGGTGGAGTGTTCCGATCTGCTTTCTACGATGATAAATCTATATATAGTACTTATAGATTCAGTTATGAGATATTTATCATCATCGAAAGAAGTAGTAGGGCCAGAGGAGTGATGCAAACTTTTTCCCATCAAGTTTTCATTGGTTTATTAATATCTTCTATTCCGCTTCTTTTGAATATTGATCGCGCTCTTTTTGTTTCAAGTGCTCTACTGTTTACGGTAGTACGCGCACGAACCTCCTCATTAAAAAAAAATAATTTTGTTGTATGCTGTAGTAGAGACATAAAGAATTACGTCCGCGAAAACTCTACAGGCCTTACCGGCTAAATACAATAGTAATTAATTCACGAAATCAATTCATTTAACCCGCACCATATAGGGAATCTGTGCGGATCGAACTTTCGAACGGAAATAATAATAATTCCCGGTCAGATCAGAGCTATGCGAAAAGCGACGAATAACAAGAAAACTGTCGCGGTCACGTATGTTCCATAAAAAATATAGGTTACGGGACATTTCGAGCAAATATCAACGATTCAATCGACTCATGTTTGTATTCGCTAGCCGCGTCTGTCATCTCTCTTGTTGCAATATGCACATTACACACACACTACAACATACGATTACACATATGGTAAACAAACACATGCTTGACATGTATCGAAAGGATCTGAATACAGCGTTGCCACGGATATTGTCAGAATTATGAACGTGCCTGTGACGTCACTGTGAAGTCATTGTTATTAACAAATGGTCCATCCAATTAAAAAATGCGATCGTGAACCGAAAACGACTACTGATTGAATGCTAACTATGCAAATTCAAGTCAGTAGTGTGAAAGTTACTCAAGATGTCAATCCCGCCATGTAAAAATATGTAGTTTCGAGATAACCGCGTTCAAAGTTTTGGTACATATTTTCCACGATCTTGTGAAATGTTGTCGTCTTACCACTAGTCATCGATTCCGGCACCATATTTGTCCTTCCTCATCATCAAGATCGTGTTGCACATAATCTTGTATTGCATTTCACCCCCACCGTAGGGGGCAATAGAATAAACGGTTCCTTTATGTATAACTGCCTAAGGTCACTGACTAGACGGATCGCGGTAAATCCGACGTACACTGTTCCACTAAAATAGGTGTAACTTCGTCAATTTTTAGAATTGTAGTGTCCGGTTGGTCCTAGAAAATTCTTGAAAATTCATACTATAACAGTATGCAAAAAAAATATTTTTTTCAGGTTAGAAGTAAACAAATGTACAATGGTTCCAAGGAATGCTTTTGTACTGATATTTTTGGATTTTTAGTACTCCAGCTTGCTAGTGTATATGAAATCTGGATAGTTACACTCCGGAGGATGATGTTAATACTCAAAATACAGAGAAAAATATTATAACGACGATTTTTTTGCCAAAACTGTTTTGTAGACAAATTTTGGAGTATTTCAAACTTCTGTATAATCTCGAAATAATTCAGTAATTATCGACGGCACAAAAAAATGTTCCAGACAAAAGTTGTACGGTGTGAAGGAGGCCATCAAATGCGACCATTGTTTTTTACTTCGGTGGAGGCGCTGACGTATAGTGAAGGTCACCTCTACTTTTTTAAGGGAATGGTACATTTTTCCAACCATCTTGTGGAGCACCTCAAGCAGCATAAAAAAACATTGTGGTCAAAGTCGTTCAAGGTCAGTATCGATTATTTAAATCTAAATAGGTGACCTTGAATGACCTTGAGCGACGTTGACCCCTAATGTTTTTATGCGGCTGTATACATTCAATTATTTTAATATATTTTATTTCTTTGTGTTTATTAGTAGTGGATAAATTATAATAAAAAATGTCAAATGCCCAGCGCTACCCCTTTTTCCTGCTTAACTGCCCTTTTTCAAAGGTCACGATGTTGTGATTGATCAGAAACGAACAACCACTATATAGAGCCAAATATGCTGCACTCTATATAGGGGGGTTAAAGGATCGCCGCAGAGGACAAACATAAAACAGCTCCTTGCAATATTAATAACATTAACAATATACTATATTTCATTGTATAATTCAAAAAAATATGCTATTCAGTGGCATAATGAAGTAACAAATAATAGTACAAGACACCGTAATATCAACTGTATAATTACGAGGAGCTTTTATTATTCTATGCCCGTAGGACAGGATTTTTTTTTTCATCATCGTTTTTCGTTTGTTTTAGAAAATCCACCGGTGATATCGATTGTTTACGCGACGTGTGAACGCTTACACACATATAACATCATAACAACATAGTTTTTTACCCTCTAAACATCAACCGTTCAACAACATGTAAATATTCATGATAAAGTTGAAGAGACCGAGCCTCGTTCCGAAAAAACATTGAACAATGATTCGCCAGCGTATTTTCCATTCTGAATTGCATTTGACATTTCAAAAAACGGCACTCTTCCGCAGAAAAAGCTGCAGCTTTTTTCTAATTACCTTGATGAGGTCTGCGAATGGAACTTTTAACGAGTAACGTCTTGCATTGCAAAGAGGAAATTAGTACAACTTCATCTTCGTGGATATCACTGTGGAACGAAATGTGATGATGAAACTAAATGAAAATTAGTCAAGTAAATTCTGTAATTTCAGGAAGAATGTAGTGCAACATCCCTAACAAGGAACATCACTTAAGGATGTATTGCCCGTACATTCCCGACCAAAAGTGAGTTTCGGTGAGAACTTTGAGCACTTTGCGATACCATTAAAATCTGAAAAAAAATCAACCTTATTGAAGATGCTAAGAACATTGGTTTTGAATAATAAGAATGCCGAAAGTTTATAAATAAATGGTTTAAACCAAAATTTGTTCAAAAAATCTCCGGTAAACTTGATTTTTTGTGACATTAAATGAATTATGATATTTTGCTTAATACATATGATATTTTAAAGAATTTTCTTTCTATTTCGAAAATCCCGTTTTTGGAATTTTTCAGAGGCTGTACCTATGAAATCGTTCGTTGAATACCCCGGACACTTCTTGGATTGAATATGGAACATTGCTTCGAAAACATATTGAAAATTTGTGGCTCTTCGTCCATTTTTCAAAATTGACATTTTTTCAATAAAAATACAAAGGAAATTCTAAAAAAAACTCATACCTATTTAGAAAAATCTACGAATTCATTTTATAATATAAAAAAAGTAATTCACTGGACATTTGTTGAACAATTTTTTTTCAACAATTTACTTGTAACTTTTTTGCATTATTATTACCGGAAATTAACCTTCGGAGCATCTTCAATGTGGTTGATTTTTGTATTTTCATCTCATCGCAAAGTACTGAAAATTCTCACCGAAACTCACTTTTGGTAGGGAATGTACGGGCAATACATTCTTTAAGTGTCCGCCTTTCATTGTGTTGAAACTCATATATGTGATAAAGAATTGAAAACTATTAGACACGTATTTTTTCTTATCTGCGGAAAATGGTTTTAAGGGTAGAAACCACCTCTCAAAGAAAGGCGTGTCGAGGGGTGATTTTGCAGTTTCGCCCACAGCAGTCCACCGATGTGAATGAAACGAAAACTAAAATTCTTCTAATGAAAAGCGATAAAAAATCCACTATAGCAGTATGGAAAAAAATCTAAATTAAGGGGTAACACGCTTTCCTTTGGGGGGTCGTTTTCCCCCTTAAAATCGTTTTTCCGCCGATAACAAAAAACACGTGTCTAATAGTTTTCAATGTTTTATCACATATGAGTTCCAACAAAATCGAAGACGGACACTTAAGTGATCTTCCTTTTAAGCCCTTCTTCTGTGGATGGAAGAGCACTATATTTTTTTCAAACTCTAATTACTTTCGCACATACAAGTACGTAAAAAAAAAGATTGTTCGAATTATTCTCAGGCTGAGACTCGATCTCTGCAGCTTTATCATATTTATAAATTTATCTTGGCTTATTCTGTTTCTATACACGGTATTCCCATGAAGAAAATTGGCGATCTTTTTTTCTTTCTTATTCTCGCCTGATCAACGACTGGTACATCGCTGTATTTAAGATGTAAAGATTTTTCTATACACATTAGAAAATATTTTTCACATATAAGTACGAAAATGCCGATGGAAATATTATCCCTAGTACAATATTTTTTCAACGAAGAAGAATGAAGAACCCTAAGAAATGAATATATTTTTGAACGTACGGTATGGAGATATCAGTCAAATTTAATTAGAATTCGAAATCAGAATGGATCGAGAGACGGCCCCACTTTTAAAAACGAAATTTTTTTTTTATTATCACTCATTATCTAAAAACGTACTTTCGGGAGAATCCAGGCAAAATATTATACAAAAGGCTTTAGCACCCCTGCATACAAAATTTCTGTAAAAAGCTAACCAAAAACCCAAAGAATAATACAAATGTCATCAAATTTTGTATCATTCGGACCAAAATGGTCGGTCAAAAGAAAAGTTTAAACGTTTTGCAGCTGAAACTTTCAAGCTTGAACTGTGATCCAAAAAAGTTCGTAATCTTTAGATGCTGGAAAATTATTATCGTCATAATAACTTAAGGGGCACCAGTAGTGCGACACTTTAAAAAAAAACGATTTTTTTCGCATTTTTCGATAGTCGATACGTTCAAGAATAACATACTAAAATTTCAAGTGCGGATCTCAAAAAGTTTTTTTCTACCTTCTTCTGTCTTCAGGTTTTGAACTGCCTTCTAAAGAGCAACTGCTCGTCGGTCAGAAACGTGCGCAAGCTGAAGGGCCGTACCTCAGTTATTATTCGGGCTTTGTCGGCATCGTAAATATTATGATGTTGTTATAGAAAAATCAGAGTGCTATGTACACGTAAAAAATTAAATATCTTGAAACAAAAAAATTACCGTATACACATCATTTATACACACATATATACTCGAAATTTTAAAACATTCGATGCAATACTTTTCTTTCAATAAATTACCGAAATTACCTTTTTGGACAGTCACACTAGTGGTGCCCGTTAAAAAAGTAAATCTTAATGTCACCGCATCATTAAGGTATCTGGTGTAGAGGGTAAAAAATCGTTTTTTTTTCCTTTGATTGATGGTTTAACTATTAGAGAACATGTTCCTAAGGCCCTAGAGGTAAACTCGAGGTATTTTCAAAGATACTGGCCCGAAAACGGGTAAGCGTCGAGAACTCAAGCACTAGATTCCTGTAAGTTACGAATTACGACCGAAAACTTTAAAGCCCGCTTTCTCGTAATCTCGTTTTCGTGATTCTTTCAAACCAGCGGGAGTGATAGCAAAAAAAAACTATTTGACCTATAGACCCAAACCACAGTTCATTCTCTAGATTATTAAAAAACCATCCTAAATAAACTAAAAATATCCATAAAAAAGTCATTTTAAACTATTTTTATTGAACGAACAAAGAAAAAAAATGTAAAAATCGTCATTTTTTTGTTCAAGCACAAACATTAATATGGTTTTACGGTTTTATCTCAGTTTTTTTAGTTCATAGACAACAAAAATATATGTCAATTAAAAATAATTGTGGTTTTTGCGTTCCAAACAAGAATTAAGCACACTATCTTTCCCGCCAGTTCGAGACTCCAGCGGCGAGGTGCTTCGATGGTCAATTTAAGACTCCACCATTTTGCGACAATTAGTTCATAAAAAAAATTTTTTTTTGTACTCTTCAAATGTGTATTAAAGTACAATAAAATTTTCAACAAGGTGTTTCTCTCCTTATAAAAAAAAAGTCACCAAAAATCACCGTTTGTTAGGCCTCTACACCAGACGACTACCTTAAGAAGGTCCAAGCTTTCAGATTTTTTCCAGCGAGTAAAACAAATTCAAACCGTAGAAATTCCACTCCAACTTACCCTCTAAGCAATTATAACCGAGTTATCGTCGAATACTTTTTTTCTCTTACATCTTTATCGTAAAAATCCTATCGTGTTAGCTCCCAAGACAAATTGAAGTGAAAAAAAATACGTTTCAAAACTTTTGTGTTATTTACTTGAACAAAAAAGAAAGAACAATTCGAAACGCGTGCACCACCTTAAAGATGAAGCAAATCGACACCGTTTTTCATGCTGATAAAAACAATTACTTTATACCAACTTTACCATGTCACAGTTTAGCCGTTCGAGCTTCAAAACGCTAAAAAAAATCAATTTACGCGAAGACACAGCCTCGTGAAAATGACCAAAAATTCGCTAAAAATTTTCACGATCATCGACTTTTTTGCGCAGTTAATTTATTTTATTCGAAAAAAAATGTATTTCCAAAATTCTCCGGACCGAGATGTGAGAATTTCTTACCACCAGGCACCTTAAGCATTCGACAATAATAGCACTAGAAATCGCGTCAGAGGGTGGAGCCGTCCGGGAGGGTTGAAATAAAAAATAATATTCATCTCGAGTATTTCGCAGGACTAAAAATGAGCCTGCATAGACATTTTTTTAATCAGTTGAGTATGGACAAAAAATCCAATATATTTACGTAGAACTCGATTCGAGTAGGATTGTTTCCGTTATTTTGGCTTCTATCCAGTAACAATTATCTCCGCGATGACAATTTATAGAAAATTACACGCAAGATTTCGATAGTTAAATCGCGAAATATTGCGAGCACAACGATTGAGTGCTGTACTTGAAAGACGCAACAGGTCCGGATGTTGAGCAGAAGTGCTCCCGAGTCCCCGTTATACTCGCCGATATAAACGGTGGAAAGAAGTCGTATTTTCCGATAGTCTGTTGCCTGTACGCGATCTCCGTTGCTCTCGTACGAGCAACAAAAAAATCGAAAGAACATATGCGACCTTCTTTACTGACACGTATTTTGGGCAGTTTCCCCGTGCCCTCTTAGGAAGTAGGAATTACGATTGGGATACCCCAGCGGGACTGGCAATCGATAGAATACGTAACCGGATTTCATAACAATTAGGAAAGAAAATATATATCGCTAGAACACTTCCTAACATGTCGAATCGGCCACAACCATCAAGGGTCAATATTTGCTGATTTTCATGGCTTGTATTTTAACGAAAAGATTTCTTCACAATTTTTTAAGCTTAGGATATGTTTTATTACTAATTTCGGCTGTTACATGGTATTCAAGAAAAAATATTAATCTTTAAAAATGGCGTAGGTATGGTACGGTCTTCTAAACTGCATTTTCAACAATGGTGTGACGTATGGCTAAGAAACTAATCGACCGATGCTGATGAAATCTGGTATAAATCTTTTTGACCTTGGAGTCTAAAACGTCACAATGGATATTTTTGAAAATTGGCAAAAAAAGTATTTTTTATTGCAACATGTACTATTGCAACCATTTTTTTCGGAAAGTTCCATCTTTTGTTTTAAAGTATACCATTTCATCGATTTTCACCATGTCTCACCTTTTCTTGGTTCATATTCTGCGTATGAGTGTTAATGAAAGAAAAATCTACGTTTGTAAACATTAATAAATAAAAAAAATACCATGTACCAGTCAAAAGTAGTAATAAAGTTCACCTTAAGTCTCAAAAATGGCGAAGAAATGGTTGCTTTAAAAAAAAATCATGACAATCAGCAATGTTTTACTCGCCTAAAGGTATCTCCCCCCTTGATTGCCTTATATACACAATCGAGAACGTTACGAAGGTCGGATATAATGTACATTGTGTCGCCCTCGAGAGATAGGGTGAACCGCGTTCTTACACACTGGCCTCGCAATTCTAATGGTCGGTGACTCTCTTCATGAAGCCAAAAGGGTTCATCTTGAATCCGCTAGGGTCGCTGTAATCGAGGAATTCTGTGCGACAGACACAACCACGGTCTTACATACAGGTCTGGAAACGACGGTGGTGGGAGTACGTCCGCCTAATGGTCTCACTTTTCATTCCTATCACGGCCGCGAGGTGCATGACGATAGATAGGTATGCTGAGCAACGAAGACAGAGCACGAGACAGAGTAGCATTCTGTCTCCCTTTCTACCACATCTAACGCATGCGCTGTAAACCCTAACCCCATTACTCGTATTTATTCCGTGTTTCGTAAGCAATGTTGAATCTATGCATAAAGAAAATACAAGTACATGTTCTACGCGATGAAAGATAGGTAACTAACGCTTTATCGGTTTTAGGTTAAAATGTAAACTGAACACTTGCAAAATTTAGGTGATTCTGATGAAAATGAATGACATTGCATTCAGTGCTGACACAGAGGTGATTTGGTCAAGTGGATACGTTTTGACAAGGGGAGGCTGTCAATTGTCCAATTCAGATTCGATTCATACTGCGTGTAATAAAAGCTCATGGCCAGAGGTGTTATGTGGCAAAGCAGTAAGATGCGCTTCTTCGCCGTTGTCGAGAAAATCGGGATTGAAATATTCCGTTGCGTTCAAATCCCTTCAAATACCTTTCCTCGTTAAAACGTTTTAAAGAGCGCGTGGTGCAGCGAGCAAGGTCTCTGCTTTATATGCCGGTCGTCCCGGGTTCAAATCTCGCTGCTGGCAACTTTTTTATTTATTTTTGTTCAAATGTATAAACAGATAGTTCCTGGCAATCAGTTTCAATAATTATGCATATAATAAGTTTCTTAATGCCGTTTGTCGTGGAAAAAACGACGCTTTCGAACTTCGTTATGTTCGTAAATAACGTTATATTTCAAAAATATAAATTCTTGCCGCAGAAAGTATTTCTATTTTTGCGATAATAAATGATAATCAAATTCACAAACATATTATCTGTAATGCCGTTGTTCCGCATAATAAACAAAATCCATGAAAAAACTTAGTGAAAGTATAGGAGAAAACCACGAGCAAATATGTAACCCATTTGCGATGTGGCACTGAGATTATGTCACGCACCGAGTCCCATCGTACCGATCGATAGCAGCGACCCGCAGTGGCGTTGAGGCGAATAAAAAGCTCGGTCAATAAGGGTACTACTCCCCACCACCAATATTCGCCTTCGTTTCGAGACCTGCATGTAAGACCGTGGACACAACCATAGCCGCGCATGCGCGTTATAGCCTAACCTAAGAATCTAAATTGTCCACAAGTGACTTGAAAACTAATGATATTCCTACGGAAATAAAAATACATAAACTCATAAACTGACGAGTATAAATCCGAAAAATGTATGCAGTAATTAATTGGCGAATTGGCCATCGGTCCTACCATTGAAACCCAAGCAAATGTAATGAGCATGGATCAATTTTGTTCTCTCACGTGTAAAATACGTTTCAGCTGAATTGGTTGATGCCTGGTAGAAAACTTAGTTATCTTCGGTTCGATTTTCGTGCAACAGTTTTTTTTGCAGCACTCGACTGACTACACTATGTGGTGACCACATGCTTGGAGTCACAGAATAAGCAGATTATGTTTTTCACAGAATAAGCAGGTTATGTTTTTCACTATCAAAACAACATCCCTCGATACTAGCGACACCAAAACGCCTTCAATCCCGGAGTCACCCCTACCATTGAAATTCAATCGAGTCGCAAGGCCTGTATGTAAGACCGTAGGGTGAACAGTCTCATTGGTATATTTACGTTGTTACGCTATACAACTCTAACAATTACATCCTACACGATACGCGACATTATTGTTAGGCCGATAGAAAAGGTATTCACAATGTTATGGTTACAATTGCATTCTTACCACAACTACACACTTACGCGAACATACCCACACGCATAGAAACACATACGCATTGATACCGGCTGTTCTATTGTAATTGCAAATCCAAAATGAGAATCGTGAAACGAAAGGCGGATCGGCAAACCTGCTGTGATCCGCGCTTTCGGAAAAGACGATCGATGAGAGTTTTACTTTTTTTTGTCGACGCGCTTATGAGATCGCGAGAGAATCTTATTTTTTTATGCTATCGCAAATTTTTTATGTCTGCAACAAGTTCTCTGAAAGAACTGACCGTTCATGGAACGGAATGGAAGTTATGGATCTTTGATCATTTTTAACTATCGACTCCATTAGCATTGATCCATTATGAGAGAAGATAGGGAAATTACAAAATTCGAATTTTGATGAAAAATAATTTGGACAACGTTTGCGAAGACGTGAGAAAATTTATAACAATTCAGAAAGATCGAATCGTATCAGGGACAAATGTGAAAGCTACAAGTTTTCTTGGCAAATGGTATCACTAAACTGATAGGTGCACTGAGAAAAAAAAATCGTTGAACGTGCAAAATGCATTTTGTTGTCTCGAAATTTTGTTGTTCAGACATGCTAAATAAGCTACAGTTTACACCACTAAAACTATCAGGTGGATTAACAAAACGTTTGTTATGCCAATCAAAAATCAAGTTGAACGTATTTGAAGATACATTTTGTTAAACCAACTGAATTTTGGTTGGATAAACGAATTTTTTTTTCAGTCTGCGTACGAAACTCCCGCTCGTTATTAGCTCCGTGCACAACAGCACCACGCAGCGTTCGATTTTTGTCGGCTCTGTCATAGGGTCTGTGATTGAGGTTATTGAGGTTAGGATATTGAGATTCTTATTGAGATTATTGAGGTTATTGAGGTTAGGATATTGTGATAAATTATGCAAGAAGCGTTTTCTTTCAGTGAAGTGAAAAAAAAGTAAGTGAAATTTCCTTAAAATGTATATTTTTGTTTACGTGTAATTTTGTTATAATACACGAAAAATGAAGCTATATAATTGCTTCTATAAAAATGTAACAAACATTTATTGTTGCTGCACCACTTTATAATATAATCAATAAAACTTTGTTTCCAGACCGAAATGAGCATTATAGGGTATTTTACTCTATGTAAGAAAAATACTAAGAATGTATAAATAAGATACTGTTCCCAATAAGCAATCGAAAAATGTTGGTTTTAATTAATAATAACATAAAATAAATTTTATAATTCATTTTGTTTTTAAATACTTTTTCTATCTGTTCAACGAACATGCGAAACGGTAGCCGCCATAATGGATTCCGACGTGACGTCATTGACATAGTAAACAAACAAAGCGGTAGACGTATTACTCTCTAACCTGTGAAAGAATGCATCAAAAACTATATATTCTCGTTTGTCATAGTTAATTGCAAATTCTCAAATAGTCATCCGTGCTTCAAAAAAGAACAAATGAGTTTTTTTCGGACTATGACTTTGGATCTCTTCTCGCAAGTTTTAACCAAGTCTTCCTCATATTTATATCAATTAGCATTTCAATCCACAACTTTCTTGGTGTTTCTACACTAGTATTCTTACATTTAAGAACAACACACCACTAATGGCGATTGTAACACACTTTTAACCAAAAAAAAAATGTACGTATTACCAATTGGCGCAGCGTCGATGTTCACAATGCAAGTGACGTCACGAACCGAAGCAGCATGGCGGCTAGCGTTTTAGCGCGAAAATTTGAAATGTAAAATGTAAATTCATTTTTATTGCACTTATCGATTTCATAAAATAAAAATAGAAATTCTAGTAGTTCATTACCACCAAAGGATCGAAATGAGACACCTTCCAAAAAAGGGTGTATTACCCTATTTTAAAGGCTGGCTTTGAGATCATAACTCACAATATTAATTTCCAACCTCAAACCCAATCTAAGGGAAAACGGTTGATATCTGCTGAACACGCCAGGGACGTAGAACAGGACATGAGCCAAGTTTAATAATTCAAACTCGTGTCATAAGGCAAACCTCTATTTCTTTGACGCCTCACAAAACTTCTTTAGAGGTAAAACTGCAGCTATCCATTTGTTGCTTTCTTCTAAATTCCAACTTATCGTAGGGAATCGGTAAAATTTGCATTTATTATTCCTTGCGCCATTTTTGCAATTTATTGCACAGCAACTGTCGTGGCCCATTTTTAATAAAACAACATTTTTTATTTAGTCACAAAACTTTCGTATTACGCTCATACGGATTCGACAGATAAACAGCCGGGTTTATTGCAATTTTTGTACACCACGGGCGCTGCTTTCGATTTCATTACCCCCACCCTATACTCCTCACGGAGCCGATATTTATTCATTAAAGAGATGAGTGCCAATGCCACCGGAACAGGCAAACAAGAAGGGTCATTTGTTCGTTCCATTTTGTTAACAGAGGCACGGAACTAAAAATTTTCGTCGCAACGTTCTTTTCTCGATTAATGCAATACGAAAATGGAATAAAATTGTTTAAATTCGCATAAAAGATGCAGTAAATTTAGCCTCGGTACTTTATTTGCGTTGTGTTGAACAATGAAGCAACACGCATGAGAACCATTTTCAAAATTCGAAGTTCTATAACTTCCGGTTTTTTTCAAGCTAGAGAGCTGTTTTTTTCGTGTTAGATTCGTTTGAAACCCAGCTATTTTTAAGCAAATAAAGACGAAATGCTCTCACTTGAAGTAATGAACGTTACTGTCAGATCTCATAAATGCGACGATAATTTAAAAAAATATATCTCCGTCGAATATCCCTCTCAATGGCGTGGATCTTTTTTAGGAAACGTTTCCTCACCCGACTTTATTTGCGCGGTTTATTTGAGGCTGTGCAATTAAAATGGAACACCCTGTATATGTATGTAAGTATATGCATATATATATATGTGTGTGTGTATGTATGTATGTGTATATATATATAGGTATCTATATACAGTATAGACGAAAAGTATAGATATACTTTTGGGACTTGCGATCGGGTTACAGATTACGGCAAAAAAGGCGCAAAGAAATGTTCCAGATCAAATAATATGTAATACAGTACTACCTCTCTAAGAGAGCCCTCGCTAAGAGAGAATTTCCCCGCCGTTCCGCTTGAGCGCATTTTATGGCTTCCCCCACCTAGCTCGAGCTGTCCAGTGTACCCGAGGCCTTTTTGACGTGACAACGTCTTAAATTAGGTTGCGGCTCCGTGGCATGCACGGAAAAATATAACGCCCGCTCACGTCTGTTACAGTGAGTCATGACCGAGAGAGAGGCACGCCGGACCGCTGAATGCCGTCTCTCTCCCACTCAAGCATAATCGGTACGCTGCGCGCGCAGCATTCGAGAATTAGGCGCGTTGAATCGGTGCGTGCTTGCGTCTCTGTCCTTCTCGTGCGTTCTTGGTGTTGGAGCAAAAGAAAGAAAGCGTCATAATACAAGTTCACACGTGTGGTTAAAGTATCGTCAGCTGTGTCTGTAGTGATTGTGGAGTGATTAGATTCGTCATTTACAACAACTACAACAATAAAGGTAAATAATTGTACACTGATATTCCATTATCATAAAGTATGATTGATTGATTAATTGTTAGAATAATCTAAGAAACTGAGTTTATAGGTTATGTCTTACTATTGATAAATGTTAGTGTTAAGTAAACAATTAGTTTAAATCATTCCGCAATTAATCGTAATTCAGTCGATGTAGAAAAAAAAACAGCGCGTACTGCTAGTCAAACATTTAAAATAACAAATCATAACCTCCAACCTGTCAAAACAATGCGTCCAAACAAACGAACCAAACCGGCCAATCACCACGCGCGGAATTAACTTGAATTTAATTGTGTTTAGCAAGAATTTCAACCTCCAATTTTAGTGAATGTTTTAATTTTCCATTGCATCATTTAAAATTCCAAATTTTAATCAATTTCAAATTGATTCAGCAAGAATTAAAACCTCCAACTTGGATCAATGTTTTGATTTTCAAATTGGTTCTTTATCTACAAATATTAAGAAAAAGTGACAGATCATTAGAAAACTTGAATTGAACTGTTTCAGACGAAACGTTTCAGACGTTTCTAAGTCAACTACGTTGAAAGGAACAACCATCGACTTGACTTTCGCAAGACACATTACAGCAGATACACTTCCTTTCATTTCATATTTCTCTTATCATCGTCCAATCCTCAACAGAATCACTCAGATAAGAAATAGTTAAGTTAAGGTATATATGTAAAAAATGTTCAAGTAAATCAAATATATTTCTGTAATTAAAATGTGCAATTGTTATTTTTATTTAAATCCTTGTTCCCACTGTGCGAATAGATCATATTCAAATCAACAAATATTACACCAGGAAAAAGACGTTGTCACGTTCAAACTTCGCCCGTATACCGACTTTACAGGCAACCAGTTTTTTTCAACACTTTCGTTCGCGCTCTCTTATCGAGTTCGAGTGGAGAAACACATACACGCTACCACATGCGCGATTTTCGAGCGCGCTAACCTAGCGGTGGGGGAAGGCTTCGGCGACGAATTTCTCGAGAATTTCTTCCCCTAATCGCCCTAGACCGCTCTCTTAGAGAGGTAGTACTGTATTTGAAAGATCAAAAGCCAGCTCCATTGTGCCTTTTTTCTCATTCTCTACTACTTTCATTTCTCACTAGATCTTTCGAACATGGTTCCTTTTTTGCAATTTTCCTGCTCACGTAATGTTCTCACTTTTCGAGAAATAGTAATACGTCTTCTATTCGCTTCTGAAAAACATTTTTCTATTCTTTTTTCCGCAATTTTATTCAGCTTTTATTAAAGGAGTCCGTTTTTTTTTTTTCAAAACATGATGTAACACGAGAATTAAGGAACTAAGGTGTTAAAAATAAAGTATAATTTTTGTTTGTTTCTAGAATTGTGTTTCTGTGGTAATAAAAGAGAATGGCAACAAAGTGAAGAGAAGTGCTAAAGATAATTGTTAATTGCTGTTATATCACGAAAATTCAAACCATAGGTGTTGACGCGAAACGCCGCGCGATTGACGCTGGCGGTTGTGACGTCACGATGTTATAAGCTACAGAATTATAGGTTAGACGGATTACGCGTCGATGTAAATAAAAGTGACACTTGATGCGTTTTTGCATACGAACACATCGTTGAAATTCTTGAATAGTCAAAAGCTACTGTAACTTTTGTACAATGATGTGAAAATGGGCTTGTGAAGACAAATTCGAGTAATTTACCGACCAGACATATTTTTATGGTGACAGAGTTCCTGAGTGACGATTCTCGACTTAACGTTGCTGAAATTCATAGGGCCAAGGCAGCCTCCTGTAACCATGGGTTATACATCGCTCTCGTAATGTCCGTCGCTTTTATTTTCAACCGCTGCCACGTGTGGCGCTAGTAGTCGTCTGCTCGATAACTGTATATATGTCGCATGATCTGTGAACAGGCCGAACCCACCGAACGCGTACAATATTGTTGCATTCGAGTTGTGACAAAAATGTAAACAAGCAAGTCACGACCACAACCATAAAACGCGTAAAACTCTCCAAATACTGCGAAAATGTTATTATTATAATGAGTATAGAACGCGCATGCGTAAAAGTCACCGAGCAGAGGACTACTAGCGCCACGAAGTGGACTGTAGCGCAATTAAATATCCCGGACAGCACGCGAATAATTTATTGCCATAGGAATAGTACCGAGTGTCACGGGGTTGGGCCAAAGCTTTGTTGCAAGTTTAACTTTTGACGAACTACTTTTCGTGATATTCAAACGCAGAGAAACGAAACAAGTCCCATACAACTTGATCCTTGCCATTTTTTGACACAATCCTAGTACTACACGAGTAGTTCATACAGCATTGTGACGTCACAGCGCGCTCGGGTAACTTCGGAAACGCTCGCCGCGTTCTCGGCGGGCCGAATAGAATAAAAATCTTAAACTGCTCTAACTCTGTAAACTATTGTTTGAAAAACATTTGTTTGTTATGAAAATTGCACATGATCTTTACAATGAAAAATGAAAATTAAATTAATTCAATAACCTTATCCAGAACAAATTATCTCGAGAGATAAAAGTTAAATAAAACAGGTATTAAAAAGATTAAAGTCGAGAATGATTTTCTAAAATTTGTTTCTACAATTGCTTCTAGCCGAAAACCCATGCAAACTGTTATCAAACTATTGCCGGGTGTATAGATATATATAAACACACATGCATACAGAAATGACCCAGAATACTTATTCCGATACTAATAATATACGCAAAATAAAAACGGTATTACGAAATGTCCCAAACATAATCATTTCTATATAAGCAGGTACGTCATGATGGTAATTAAGTCACAAATCATCGCGCGTTCTTCGTATATATATACATATATACAGGGTGAATCGTGAGAAATAAAACACCTGAATGTCTCTGTTGGATTTGAAAATACGAAGTATGTACATATCGGAATTTGAATGGTTCGGAAGGACGCACATGGCTATCATAATATTTTTTTCGGTTTTTTCAACGTTAACAAAGTTTTTTTTCAACAGAGTGACATATTTCTTCCCCTTGCACATTGTAGCCGGCATTCAAATGAGTTTAATCATGTAACATGGTATGACCTTTGAATGACCTTCAACCCTGAATTATTATTTATTCAATATTTCCAGGTTGAAGGTCATTTGGTCACACTATATGACATGGTTGAATTTGTTTGTATGCCGACTGCAATGTGCAAGGGGAAATATGGCATTCCTTTACAAAAAAACTTCGATGACGTTGAAAGACCCGAAAAAAATGAAATTTAAACAAATATTATGATAGCCATGTGCTTTCAACCATTCAAATTCCGATATGTACATACTTTGTATTTTAAAACCCGACGGAGATATTAAAGTATTCCGTTTCTCGTGACTCGCCCTATATATACCTCAATATACATATATAAACGTGTAATTTTGTTCGTGTATTGTTGAATTGAAAAAAATATAACTGTCCAGCAGTGTAATTCAATACGTATATCGAATATTTTTCATCTAGGTATCATCTCGAGGAAATTTAGGTTGATCTATACATATCGACGAGTTGGGAGGAATTGTACAGCCCGTTCGCTCACCGTTTTCATATACATCTATATATGGAGTATTCCAGCTCAGATCAGACAACTATTTCCCTCGCTGTCTTTGATTATGGATTTCCATACTGGAAGACCTCACTCCCAGTGAGAAAAAACACCCTATTTTTCAAAATTTTTCCTCACCCCTTGCTCTGCTGCTAAAAAAAATGTAAATACTCCTTACAAGGAAAGGTTGCGAGGTCGATCTCTCCGATTTCAATGAAATTTGGAATACTTGTAGAGTGGGTAAAAATAGGCGACACGTATTTTTTTATATGTGCGGAACCCGATTTTTAAGGCGTGAAACGCACCCTCGAAAATAGGGGTGTTTTTCGTTTTTCGTCGATAACTGTTCGATCGATCTGTTTTGTGTACTTTTTACCAAAGCTCAATTCGTGCTTCCAATATCTACTATTTTGATGGCAAAATTCCGATAGCGGGGATGATGACTCGTCCGTTTGAAAGTCAGAAGATTACTATTCGCTCTAAATATACCTCCCACTTGGACTAAACTGCATCTGAAACCATAACAACAAAGTTTTTTTACTCGCAAGCCCGAGAAAGTGCTCTCCTGTCTTGCAGACTGTCGAATAATCATTCCGAAAAATGAAATGTTGCCCAAAAATAGTGAATACCGGGAGCACAGCTTCAGCTTCGATAAAAAAATGCACAAAACAGGTCTAAAACGCACCTAAATTTTCGTTTGGAGTGGAAGGGTAAACTTTTCCATTTTTTGCATCTGCAGAGCAAGAGGTGGGAGAAATATTGGAAAAAAACGGTTTTATTACTCCAGGAATGAAGTTTATTATGGAAATCTGTAATCAACTATGGTGTGGGAAACGGTTGTCTGATCTGAGCTGGCATACACCAAAAGTATACATATATATATATATATATACGGATGATATATTATTTTTAATAACACTTTGGGAGGTAGTTTGGCATCGTAAAACTTTATGATATTTCAACTTTGATTGAATCTTTCGGAGGTTTCGTCATTTCTTTCATCATCCTCGAAGGTACGTCGTAGAGGATTTGTTTTCCCATTATGTTGACTATTTCTCTCACATAAAAGGAACCGTCTGAATATGTATATACATATGTACAAACATGCATATATATACGTGCGCGTGTATGTATGTATGTATGCACATGTACAGATATATAAATGTGTATGTATATATCGTGGCATTGTTGTTTTTCAACGGAGTGTAAGTGATTCGACCGATAGGGACATGGAAGCCGCGTGGCGATAGCCAGCTTGTTGATCTCGATGGCGCAGGATGGGTTGAACGGTTGAGCCAACGGACGACGAGCTTGGAATCTCTTCGATTCTTTCCAAATCGTTGGCCGCACCGGCGCTATTCTGCTTGTACAATCGAGGCGTGGCACGGCCGCTCGATTGCTGCTGTTGCTGCTGCTGCTGCTCTGATATTATGGATGAGATAACCGATGGCTCGTCCCCTCTGTCGAGGCTAAATTGCCTCTTCAGAAGCCGACCACTCGATGATCCTTTTCCTGTTTTTATCACACGAACCGTTACTTCTGTACACTTCTTCGATTCAATGATACAACAATTGGCTGTTCGCAGCTTCTTTGTACGTTGAACAGTATTTTTTGTGCGATTGAGTGCGTTCGACTTGGCCGCTCATACGCTAACAGCATTTGTGAGCATCTCTACACTAAAGGAGTGCGAACTATGTACTACGGAAATCGTGTGCGAATCTGTTGAAAAAACAGTTGCCATTGCGGCCACTATGTGGCGCTGGTGATGGCTGATGCTTCGGCAGTTGAGGGAAACCGCGAAAAACTGCATTCCATTGAGCGAAAATTAAAAAGAACATAACCAAAAACTAAATATTTAAGCGCCCCATGCGCACGCGAACCAGACAATAGTCATTACTGCTTATTGTTTATAACAACCAACAACCTTGTTTCGTCTCTCTCACACGTGGCTACCTTCATTACGCCATGCGTCATGAGCTGCTACCCAGCGCTCTTGGTGGCTCAATGAAGTACTACTTAAATCCAACAGATTCGCGTACCACTTTTCCCTCATCCCACCCATTAGAATTCGGACTCCTTTACTACAGTCTCCCTGCTCTCTAGTACCACGGAAATTCAGTCCCGAAAGCGTTCAGTTAGGGAGAGTGCACTGTTACTACACTTTTTCCGAACGAGAATGGTACCCTGGTGTGCAACCGGGTACAATACACTGGTTAGGTGTTGCTGAATGAGGAAACTCACCACGCGGTTAGCACTTTTAGTTATACAGAAACGGCAAAAACAAAATATTAACCTCCAAATGCTCCAAATGGTAAAATTCGAAATGTCTGCTTGCTAGTGTCGCTCCGGCACAGAAGAATATTCTTAGGTGATAAATAGCGCCATGTACAGGTCAGAGGTAGAGTTAACAAATCCGGACAAAACGCACAACGTTTTAATGCATAGTAGTGCGGTGTGTCACCCCCCTTATTCAACTCGTGCCGCAGCATCGCTAACACGCGTGAGCGTGTAATGGCCACTGCATACTGCGCGGGATTTGCGACGAGCGATGGGCGATATCCAATGGGAGCTTCACTTTCTCAGGGGGTTTCTGGAATACCTAAGCTCCCATTGGATATCGCTCATCGCAAATGGTGCGCAGTGTGCAGAGGCTATAAGCCAGGCTATACCAAGCCCCTGACAGAGCAGTTTCAATGGACCTCGAAATGTCGCTTGCCGCTAGAGGCGCTGGGAGTCATGTGCCCCGATCGCTTGCAGCGCACGTACGCATATTGCGTTATTTAATAGCAACACTAGTTATGATAACACACCTAGTATACGAAATAACTTTAATATGTTTTGATAGCATGACCTCCGGACAATGCGAGATGCGAATAAATGCGAATGGATGGATGCGAATGGATGGATGCGAACGATGTGCTCTACGACCGATATATATATAGTCAACCGGGCGCTCAGCTACCAGCGGCATACAATATAGTTATACTCGAGCGACAACGCTGGGGACAGAAGGTGACCACTTTCTTACCATGGGAAAGGTCTGCAGTGGCAGGGGCTTGGACTATACGAAAAAAGTCCGAACTCTAATGGGAGGGATAGGGGAAAAGTGGTACGCAAATCTGTTGGATTTAAGTAGTACTTGATTGAGCCACCAGCAGCGCTGGGTAGTACTGATGACGCGTGGCGCAATGAAAGTAGCTACTTGTGAGAGAGATGAATCGAGGCTGTTGATTGTTATAAAGAATCAACAGTAATTACTATCGTCTGGTTCGCGTGTGCATGAGCATGGGGCGTTTGAATATTCAGTTTTTGGTTATGTTCCTTTTCATTTTCGCTCAATGCGATGAAGTTTCTCGCGATTTACCCCCACCGCCGAAGCATCAGCCATCACCAGCACCACATAGTGGTCGCAATGGGAACTGTTTTTTTTTTCAGCAGATTCACATACCCTATTTCCGTAGTACATAGTTCGGAATCCTTTAGACCGTGAGGGTGTAAGCGCCCACGTCGAACGCACCCGACGAGAGCTTACCAGAAGTCGCTGGATTGTGCTCATTGGGCGAGAGACATCTGTAATGATTGTAGGGGGTGCTGAGGTCGTCCTCATCGATCACGCTTCCTCCACCGGCCGCGGCGAGGCGCCTGTGCCTGCTACGAAAGGCGGACGAGCTCTGTATCGAGGTGAGAGAAGTTGTCGAGGAAGCAGCGCCGAGTAGCGCTGCGGCAACTTCGCTCGCCGACACCGGAGTGCCCAGCGATATTTGATTGTCGAGTACGACGCTCTTGTTCGCCTTCGTCGTTGCCGATGAGCCACCACCAGGCCCGGTGAATTGTTCCGGAGTCGCCGGATTCTTGGCGACGATGTCCCGAAGCATTTCCCTCGCGCCGGCTCCCACAGCATCGCACGACTTTGACGTCGACAAATTAGTCTCATCGTGAACGGAAACGGCAACTTGCTGCTGCTGCTTCCTCGGACACTTCTCGGTTATTGCTGTAGCTTCGGTGGAGGGAGGATAACTCTTCGATTGGGCCACATTCGCGTTGAGAGAACGAGCGGGGGAGGCGGAGGATTGCTCGCCGATACCGGAAGTCGTCACGATCGAACAACTGTGATCGCCCGAACTGTCGTCCTGCTCGATTGAAATCGCACGCTCGTCGACCGATTGCTGCGCTTGTGGTGTATCCTCGGCTGGCGAACGGTCGTTGCTCCTTGGAAAATTATCCAAGAGCTCGCTCTCCTCCAACCTTCGAATTGGAATCATAATTATAACTTACATATATTGCAAATATGAAGAAATCATTCGGCATATATACGTGAAAACCAAATGGACATGCAGTAAACTCTCCCTAACTCAACGCTCTGTAGTAGGATCATTTACCCTCAATTCTCAGTGATGGTAACAACGAGCAGAGAAGCGTTACCCCCACTTTCCTTTATTTATGGAAAGGCGCGAGTGATGCAACCATAACCTCAATTTCAGTATTAACCTTCCACTTCGTGATTCCAAAAGTCATAAAGAAGATGAACGAAAAAAGAAAAGCGAAAAGGTTGCATTAGAAAATATCGAGAACGGAATATCGGTTTCCGATATCGTCAAAAGTGTGGGTGTAGCAAAATCAACGGTTCGACACTGGAAAAAAACAGAAAAACGCTCTAAATGAATGAAAAAAAAAGTGTGACGATGTTTGCGATATAAGAGGAAAAAAGTATAAGAATGCGCGATCCAGTCGATAAAAATCTGAATAATGCAATGTGGACTTGGTTTACACAACAGAGAAATGCTGAAGTTCCTCTCAGCGGTCTAGTTTTGCGTGCTTGAGCTTTAAAGTTCAACGCACTTTTGGGAACCAATATTTCATGATGATTTCGTCCGAAAATGATTCACCCTCAAACAATAATAAAGTATCTATTCCAAACTGAAATAACCTTTTTAAAATAACATGTGACATTTGAAAATTTATCCTAACCTAATTATATCCCGCCACACTACGTCACTCAGTAGCTTGCGGTGGGGGACGCTCTCTAGCAGGCCCCTCTCTCTAGTACCGCGGAAATTCAGTCCCGACAGCGTTGAGCATGGAGGCTACATAAAGGAGCCCGAACTGTGTACTAGGGAAGTGACCACAAAATCGAGGAACGAAAGGGTTCCCGAAAGCGCCACTTCATGGTGCTGATTGTCATGAGCGACAGCTTGAAATTAGCTAGTGGTGTGGTCTCCATGAGAACCACGGTCTTACATACAGGTCTGGAAACGATGGCGAATTTCGGTGGTGGAGAGTAGTACCCTTATTGACCGAGCTTTTTGATTCGCCTCAACGCCACGGCGCGTCGCTGCTATCGATCGGTACGGTGAGACCCGATGTGGGACATAACCTGAGTACCACAGCAAAATCGATTTACATATTTGCTCGGGGTTTTCTTCTATACTTTCTTTATTTCTTAGTGATTTATGTACATCAGAAATAAATTTAGACGAAAAGATACGCCGATTAGAGAATTGAAAAAAAATACTGTAAGTGTAAACTCAGAACGAATCCACTCGGCAAAATCACGTCTGTGTCCGCATTTAATGGAATGTCATTCATTTTCACCAGAATCACTTAAATTTTGCAAGTGTTCAGTTTACATTTTTACCTAAAAGCGATGAAACGTTAATTAGTGATCTTTCATCGTGTAGAATATGTACTTGTATTTTTTTCGTGAATAAATTAAATATTGTTTACGAAACATGGAATAAATACGAGTAACGAGGTTAGGGTTATGCATTATATGGTAGAACGAGAGACAGAATGCTACTCTGTATTGTGTTCTGTCTTCATTGCACAGCACACCTATCTATTGTCGCGCACCTCGCGGCCGTGATCGGAATCAAAAGTGCGACCATTAAGCGGACGTACCCCCACCGCCATCGTTTCCAGACCTGTATGTAAAACCGCGATGACAACAGTTCAACAATTCAATATGGCCGATTGATTGATGACGCATCATCATACGATCTCTCTCACGCATAGCTAATGTCAAGCTGTCACTCCTGACAATCAGCGCCACAAAGTCGCGGTTTCGGTAACCCTTCCGTTCCTCGATTTTCTGGTCACTCTTCCCATACCCCTTCCGTTGGAGTTCAGGCTCCTTTGTGTATTCTCCATGGCGCTGAGTTAGAGGGAGTTCACTGTATTTTAATTGCAATTATTTCGAGTGCAATTTATCAGAATTACCCATGATCCTCTCTGGAAATTCCACGCGTTGGTGCAGCGTGAAACAAACGTAATGTGCGAGCATGAGGCGTTGCCTGCAACGCAAGCACGACGAGACACCTGGGAGCACGGTCTTATATACAGGGGGGGCTATTACGGTTCTCAGTTTTGGTGAAGGTGAGCGGCTCACTGTATTACGATTCTTTTCACCTAGTGATGTTGAAATAGGCTACGCCATAAGGTCGGTGTAGGCGTGCTCCGATAATAAGAGGGGGAGGGTCTCTCCTCATGGGGGACCGACAAACGTTAACCTTGAAAAGGGCGGATGGAAGCGTCGCCGGATGGGGGCGGGGGAGCAAAGATAGACTACTTTTGTAAAGTCAAGCAATGCATCTACTGAGGAAAAATAGATTAATTATAGAGTAAAAGAAAAGAAAGAAATTTTGGTCATATAAAATAGTTTGTACCTCATTTACTACAATGACCAAAGACCAAATTGAAAAATAACAGAATGCAGTCTACTAAAAGAATAATTGTCATTCTTACCATAAGAACAGTAGTGAAAAAAACTGAATCATTTTCCATTCATTTCGCTCTTAAAAGTATTGTTTATTTCGAAAAATCTGCTCCATTGCACAGCTGGTCGGACCTTCGTTTGCTTGGCTCACCCCTAGGTAGCAGCGCTTCAGGAGGCAGAAGCGAGAATGAGGCAAAGTGCCTCATTATCTGAGTCACTCCCCACCCTATAAGTTTTCAGACGTGTACGTCAGGGAAAGTTGACTCACTGCTTTTAGATAGGTCCCAATTTGATCACCCCGAAAGAATAAGCAACACCAACATAATTACACGAAACCTATAGTTTCTAGATTTCTAAGGTAATTCCGTTTTACGATAACAGTAAAGTCAGCAATGACGTGGGATGCTAGTGGCGCTCTCTTTTGGCAAATGTCTATAAAAAATAACAGCGCCAAAATTTTGAAGGAAAAAAGAAACAAAAATGATTGATCAAAATTTCAATAAGAGATGATTCAAAAATTCGAAAACGAATGATAGAACAATTCAATTTGTTTTATTATAATTAAAACATGACAGTGATTGTTCTCAAACCTTCTTACAAGGAAAAGTTGCGAGTTCGATCTCTCCGATTTAGATTAAATTTGGCATGCTTGTAGAATTGGTAAAAATAGGCGACACGTATTTTTTTATATCTGCGGAGTCCGATTTTTAAGGATTGAAACGCACCCCCGAAAATTGGGGTGTTTTTCGTCGATAATGATTTAACGGTACGAGATATGAAAAAAATTCAAATTGCAACAATGTTTATTTTTTCGTGTACTATACATTGGAGATCAGGACGATAACGTTATCAACGAAAAAGACCCCTATTTTCGAAGGTGCGTCCCACCCCTTGAAAATCGGGTTCCGCGGAGATAAAAAAAAATACGTGTCGGCTTTTTCTACCCATTCTACAAGCATGCCAAATTTCATCAAAATCAGAGAGATCGACCCGCAAACCTTTCCTTATTAGTCACAAGGCTTATCATCTACATTTACTTTTGTACGATGATAGTGCATTATAGCGTGGCTTATGCACTTGGCGTGCACTTATTATTCTTATTTTCAGTGCTGCCACACTTACGCTATCTGGTTATCGACATTTTTATTCCGTTAAGTTATCGCTTGATAGCTTTGGCAAAATTTGGCATGATGGTGGCCCAAAGTGAACAGCCTCTGCGGTATGTAAGACCGTGCAAGAGAGTGAAGCATTGTACTTATTAGAGTAGAAAGAGTATTGGAAAACGTGAGGGGACAACGACTGTATTGCGGTGTGGAAAAAATTGCCGCGATACGCAGCCGTGCTGTCGATCGATCGAAAACAACGGGTCTTTGTGGATAATGGGGTGTGAGCGAATTACGACAGAAGTTGGAGGAGAATAGTTCAGAGTAGACGATAAAACTCACCCGAGCGATGGAGGGGTCGGCAGCTCTTTGTCAAAGCCTTGCTTTCCAAGCAGCCAATACGTTGGCATTTTTCCTTTGCCCTTCACGTCCGTTCTTCCACGATACTCGATGTGATAGCCGCCTACTTCGTTCAAACGATTCCAGGTTGCCTGGCTCAGATGGATTCGCCACGGGGCTCCGGTCGACTCCATTCTCGAGGCCGTGTTCACCGTGTCGCCGAAGAGGCAATATCTCGGCATCGTGAGTCCTACCACTCCGGCGCAACACGGACCTGCGGATCGTGCACTAGTTACTCACACGTACACGTGTCATTTTTAGATATAGGATTACAGGGATCGTAGCCCGAAATTCTGCGTTGATACTCCTCGTGCAAAAATCTGTTGGGGAGGCGCTAAATCCTACCATACCTTACTCAAAGCTCGGCGTAGATGGCGCCACGTAAACATAACGTAAAAAAAGAAGCTGTCAACGAGCGCGATACATTTTCACGGAGTCTGTCTTGTACTAAAATTATATGAATGGACATAATTGACAATTATTACGGATATTTGACTAGATCGGAATTGAAAAATCGGTTCCTACCCTTTTCAACCTTTAAAGTTTTTTTTTTGCTACAAACAAACAGGGAAGGTATAACCCCTTTTTCAATATTTTCCGGCTCAGTTTCATCCGCGGAAAGAATGAAAATGAGCTAGGTAAGTATTATGTGATAAAATAATACCAGAACGTTAAAAAATTCAAATATTTCAAATAAAATTTTTTAGGTTATGATGATTGACTACTTTACAATATACTTTTAGAGGTAAATAGCGTCAAAAATATTATGTTTATACACTGAGCTGTAACAAATCCTTTATTTCTATAGTCTACAGATCTAAAATGATCAGAATATAGCCTTGACTGTTTTGTGGCTGTAAAGTGCTTGCGACGTATAGCAATTTCCCATTGCTTGCGAAGTTCTTCGTTTTTTGGAAATAAATGAACGCCTTCGTTTCTGCATCCAGTTGCACAAGACTGATGAATTCTTTACAATTTATTCACGACAAACGGATTATTTGAAGAAAATTAAACAGTACACTAAAAAAAACCAATTGAATCAAACAAATATATTGGTTGATTCAAATAAATGTCTGATCGCGGAGGGCCACCGATATATGAGATTGTTACAATGCTATAAAATATTGGAAAATGTGATTGATTCGAATACCATATTATTTAATTTAAAAATCTCGTCTGTTCTCTGAATATATACATTATCCTTCGATTAAATTATATTCTATTGAAATCACTCTATAGACAATCCATAAAAGTATGGATGAAATAATTAAGCGGTTGCTACAACATTTTTTATTTCGTATAAAAATACAATCAATTGAATGAATTATTTCTTTCCTACATCGAAACGAATATGCCACGAGACGTACATTTTTCAATTTGTTTTAAATCTTAAATAAAAAGTGAGCATTAGAATGATCATCCACGATGATAGTGGAGAGAATATCAGATATCCAATGGAATATCCATGGAGAGAATATCAGATATTCAACTAATAAGGACATATACTACACTTTGATCTTAGCCACAGGCCAAGAAGCGATACTCTTTACAAGGGGACAGTACGGCAGTCGGATTTTTGTAATTTTTCGTACTCATGGTACGCGAAGTTCAGAGCTCGAATATTAATATCCCAAAGCAGTTCGACGCCATATTCAGAAATTGTCGAGAAAATTGACTTTGAAGTTTTCGAGCGCACTCTTATCCTACAAAGATGCAACGATATTCGAACCAGGCTCGTGGCGTACCCGGTAGCGCTCGAGTCTAGTAATCGCGGGGTCGCTGGTTCGAGTCTCACTTCGACATTTTTTTTTTTTTTTTTTTCATTTTTTTAAAATGAAAAAACGCAAGTCATATTTTTAATTATCTCTTGATTATAAACATACATTTTCAAGTATCAATATTTATAACCAACAACATTTTTAGGATGAAAATGAAAAACGTCGGGTAAGGAATTAAATACTTTATTATTCGGTCTGTATTCGTTTGTTTTATACATCGGGTGTAATGTTACACGAGCCAGAGTGATAACCATCGTAAAAACAAGTAAAACAGTAATTTTCACGGCCTCTCGCACACCGTACAAACGCTGCATTGTTACATTCGCAATTTTTTTTCAGTACATCGATCGGAAAACAAACTTCATTCACGTTCATGAAGATTTCTCTTTCATCGCAAAGTTTCGAAGCAAACCACGCATATCTGATCATGTTATTGAAGACCGGAGAAGACAACTGATGATGAACAATAGAATGAATTTTTATGCAATCTTCTCTATCATTAATTTCACGTTCTGGTTCAATCAGATAGGCGCAGTTCTGCAGACGCTTTATGAAATTTTTTACTTGGCGGTAAAAATACACCTCACAAGGTTGCACTAATGGAGTGCATTTTGGTGGAATTACCTGCACCGTGCAAGTAGGCAGACGCCTGTCATTTCGAAACACCTCATTGTACATCACGGTATCGGTTTGGCCTCCCCAGAAATCGATAATTATGAAAAACTTTTCTTTTTTTACGTAGGGTTTCAAAACGTTGATTAAAAAATCTTTGTATAACTTTGTAGTCAATTTACCCGATTTCGATTACGTGACTACGACGTTTCCGTATTTTTTTAGGTACTCGTCGACCGATTTTTGAACTCTGGGACCAAATGAACCTGTTGTTTCTTGTAGGCATACGAACACCAGGGGCAACAATTTTCCTGATAGGGTGACAGAGTACTGCGCAGTATAGGAATGGGTGACTTTATTCATATTCTGCCGCTTTACCAGCACTACTTTTGATCCTTTGGTCGCCAAAGTTCTGTCGAACGTCGACTGGTATTGGCATCCTGAAAAAAAAATAGAAAAGGAATAAATTGAAAATACTATATACGAAAGTCTACATTAATTTATTATGGAAAATGAGAACAAATTTTTAATACCTGTTTGGTCTGTATTAATGACGAAATCGGGACCAAAGTTTGGTATGACATCACGAGCCTGGATACGAAAATCTTCTGCAGCAGCCAGGATTTCATCCCGCGTTGCGGTTTCTCTTTCCGTTACAAACTTCGTGATTTTTCTTTGGCGAATTCGTTGTCTCCGTTTAAATTTCACAACCCACCTATCGGAAGCTTTGAAATCAAAATTTTCAAATTGACTCGCAGCCGATAAAGCCCACTGCTGCAAGTTCCGGGTTGTAACTTGTTGGTTGTTCTGTCGCGCTTCCTCAAAGCGATCGTAAGTCCACGAATAGATGGTCGCGTATTTGTCTGTCATGGTTCCTCCGCTTTTTACATGTTTTTCCCATTTTGGCAATTCCTCCATGCGCTTTAAGCGGCTGCACCCGTTTTTTGCAGAACTTTTAGGCTCCATGTCGGATGTGCTCGAACTATATTGATAACTTTCCTTTTATAATCCAGCGGAATATTGTCCGTGTACGATTTCGCCCTTTTCTCCTCTGGCTCATAATTTTCAGAAGAATCTTCGTTGTCAGATGCAGGTTCGTCAAAAGCGTATTCTTCGTCCAATTCATCAAGCATAATTAGTTCTTCATCCGTTACAAACTTTTTTTTCGTGTAAAGTTTGTACTGTATAATGGAACAAGTCTTCTGCTAGTAACATTCCCTCTTCAGTAATTACCTCCGATGGTGTTGGTGTCATAAGATTATTTTGTGTGAGAATTTGCTCGTAATATACGAGGGCATCCTTCAATCGTAATTTTGAAACTTCACTGCACAAAGAATATTCAATATCATCTTGTGCCGTCGAAGGCCCAGGCACCTCGTCGTCTCCCACGCCCGACATTTTGATCTTTTTTTATCGAATATTCTACAAAATCGTGCACCACGCCGAAAAACAGTACTTGCTGCTCCGAAAACCAACGGTCGAATGCTACTTCAAACAGGCATTCCTTGCGGAAGACGCCGTATCCCTTCCACCCGTTCTGGAATTCCCAGAAATCTTTTGTGCACCAAAGGCAACAAAGGCAACAAAGGCAAACGATGTACACAGAACTGTTATTCACAATATCGACGGTTGCCAAAGCAAGCGTTATATTCACATATTTCAACATTTATTCTTCTATTTATATTCCTATTAATCTACAAGGGAGTTCATGTAAATATTATTACTGGATATTTTTACGTCGCCTATTCGCAATTTCAAGCAAGAGATAATCAAAAATAAGACTTGCATTTATCATTGACAATTATAATTACATATATGTGAATTAGCATAGATTTTATGATTTTTATCCCGGGATTATTTATTTATTTTTTTATAAATAATCACCTATTGTTATATATAAATAATATATGATCATATATGAGAAAATATATAATTATGTATAACTATAATGAATTTTGTACATAAATAACTATATATGGATTTTGTCCATATATAAACATATATAGATATATTATATTAATTATATATAATAATATGTGATTATATACAACAAAAATTTATCGGGATATTTAAATGACGGAGGTATGCGAATTAAAAAAAATGAAAAAAAAAAAAATTTCGAAGTGAGACTCGAACCAGCGACCTCGCGATTACTAGACTCGAGCGCTACCGGGTACGTCACGAGCCCGGTTCGAATATCGTTGCATCTTTGTGGGATAAGAGTGCGCTCGAAAACTTCAAAGTCAATTTTCTCGAAAATTTCTGAATATGGCGTCGAACTGCTTTGGGATATTAATATTCGAGCTCTGAACTTCACGTACCATGAGTACGAAAAATTACAAAAATCCGACTGCCGGACTGTCCCCTTGTTAGACGTTTAAACGCCGGTGTCTCCGACGTTTAAGTAGATTTTCGGTTCGCGCTACGCTTACGAAAAATGAGCGCACGTGCGGCTTCTAGCGGTTGCTCCAAGAACTACGGGTTTTCTCACACTTATAATTTCGGTGGCGCTCGGCCATGATTTGGTTGAATTTTTCCAACCAAATGAGCAAGAAATTTGTTTTATTTTCGCATAATTTTTTAACCAATTCAAACATTTGCTTAATATTTTTCAATCAAAACGAAATATTAATATTTTAACGAATAATGTACTTGACAATCAATATCGGATATGGCGAAAAAAATAAAATAACATATTTACTCAATATAAGTTTTATCTGAATCAAACGAGCGAATTAAATTTTTCTTGTGTACTCGAATCGACAATATTCATGTTATGAATTGAAATGCTTTTTTGTTTGTCGCAAAAAAATGCATTCGAAAGTATATACTTTGTTCGCGATAATTTATTAGATAGTTTAAATAATAAATTATTCTCGGCTAACAATATATCTTTTGAATGAAAAAAACTTTTCATTTTATCATGTTATTAAAGTCAATAGCGTTTTGTTTGGACTAATAAATCCGATTATTTACACCAACAATTTTACAATTGAATCAACGAAATTTCATTCAATAACACCAATGACATTGAATCAATGATTTTTTTCTCAGTGTAGTCGTATAAACACTGGAAAAACAAAAGAGAATATGACTAAATGTCATGTTCTGTTTACGTTATAATAAAATGTGGCAGAAATTGGCAGTTAGGTTCCCTATTGGCTCGGTGCGCAACGCCTTCGTATTTTTGTCGTCTCCGTCATATGCTCTGTGATTGTGGTTATAATATTGTGATAAATCATCAAATTTAGAATCGCGCCTCAATTGCATTTAATTTGTTTGCTTTAAATCAATTTGTCTGGCCAAATGCGGCAAGAAGCGTTTCCTTTCAGTAAAGTGAAAAAAGCTAAGTAACATCTCCTTAAAATGTATATTTACGTTTACTTGTAATTTTGTTATAAGGCGAGAAAAATGAAGCTGTATAATTGCTTTTATTCAAATTTAACGAACATATATTGGTGCTGCACCACTTTATAATATACTAAATAAATAAAAAAATTCAGACCAAAATGAGCATAATTTTAAAGACTGGTTTCGAGACCATAACTCACAACATTAATTTCCAACTTCAAACTCAATCTAAGAGGAAACCTGATATCTGTTGAACACGTCAGGAACGTTGCAGAGTTAAGGACAAAACACGACTGAAGTTTAATCATTCAAGCTCGTGTCATCAAACCTCTATTTCTTTGACGCCTTACGAAACATTTTTTAAGGTGAAACTGCAGCTATCCATTTGATGCATTCTTATAATTTTAAATTTGCCATAGGAAATCGATAAAATTTGCATTTACTATTCCTTCCGATATTTTTGCAATTTAGTACACAGCAACTGTCGTGGCCCATTGTTAATAAAACAATATTTTTAATTTAATTGCAAATATCTCGTACTACGTCCATAATATTTGACAGATAAATCTAACGAGACCGCCCGTGGGGGGCCAGAAAAAAAAGCCATTCTCGTTCTACTGGCCACTGAGCCGCCATTTTGTATTTTTAGGATGCTAAAAATTTGATTTGAGTAGCTTTTCAAATGTGCAATAAACCCTTCAAACTTCATTGCGATTGCATTATAGTACTTAACAAAAAAACGCAAAAAACCTCTTTTCCGACCATTTAAGGGTGTATAAGACCGTAAGATAAGATTTATACTGTTTTGAGATCCACTCATTTTGTATATCTATATATTTTGGTTAGAAATGTCAACGTACAGTGTGTGATGGGATCCATTAAAAATCGTATCGGATTCTGTTGGATATTGTGGGAATCCTTTAGGAATGAAATTGGAATCGAATGAGGAATCCCGATTAGAATCCAATGTGCAAGCGTGACGTTTTAGTATAGGGATCCAATACGATGACCAATTGGATCCCTATTAGGAAGTGGGGACAAGTATGAGAATCCAATTGGATCCCTATTAGGAAGTAGGGACAAGTATGAGAATCCAATTGGAGCCCTATGACAATTTTTGCATGGCATTGGATACGTGTTCGGAAACCGATCGACGATTACTAGTAGTTGCGCTTTGCAGGTGTGCTTTATGTGGCTTCGTTTGCAGGAGAATCTCGAAAATAAGCAGCTCAATTTCCCGTTCTTACTAGCGTAATCGAAAATTATATGAAATGTTAGGCAGTAATGAAAGGATCTCGCAAATAGTGATTTGCTTCGCTGATAGTCTTGAGCAATTTCGCGGACTGTGGGAACGATCCGATTTTTCAGTTGCCTTCCGGCATGGATTGCTATTCTAAAAACCTTATCCTTCAGTGAAGTCCTTCAGTTGCCTACTGTAAAACATCCAAGGGTGCTAAATCCGGTGACCTTGAACCCGGAGATCCTCTAGATCAGTTCTGGATTGGCCAATAGGCCGTATAGACAGCTGCCCAGAGGTGGCAAACTTTGGAAGAGGCGGATTTTAGAGGCACTTAAAAACGCCTAGGTCAATACAAGTGATTGAAGCCTTAGGCCACAGTAACGGGTATAAAATCATGTGCGAATTCAACAATTTGTTTTCGTATGAGAAAGAGATTCACTCATAAAATTAATTACACATCTATTTAGTATGAATATCAAGCTGTTAGAAAATATACGTGGGGGGACCCATAAGTTCCGGGAAATACGCTGTGGCGGGGAGGGAGAGTGGGGGAACCTATTCTTTGACCACATGTCCGTTAGTGTCACGCCACCTGCGTCAGTGTGCAAAGTTGTGTCGCTGTGACTGCATCAGTTCGACTGTAAGATTTTTTTTAGTAAAACAACTGTTTACATTTCGGCGAAAACGTAATGGCAGATTATCGAGAACAACGCGCGGCTGTGAAGTTTTGTTTCCTGTTGGGGAAATCGGCCGCGTGTAATGCTTAAAACTGCTTATGGAGATGCTGCCTTGAGTAAAACCAGAGTTTACGATTGGTTTTCACGTTTTAAAAATGGAGAAATGTCTATTGAAGACCAACCTCGTTCAGGACGCCCCTCAACGTCAAGAACTGATGAAAACGTCGACAAAATCAATGCCCTCGTTCGTGAAGACCGTCGCCGAACTATTGATCAACTCTGTGAGATGTCGGGAATGTCATGGAGTTCAATTCAGAGAATTTTATCCGAAGATTTGCACATGAGAAGGGCATCATGACAACGCGCCGGCCCACACCGCCCTTTCCGTGAAGCAATTTTTGACCAAAAACGCCATGACACCGATTGTCCACCCCCTATACTCACCGGATCTAGCCCCCTGTGACTTCTTTTTGTTCCCCAGACTCAAAAGGAATATGAAAGGAAAGCGTTTTGCCACTGTGGAGGAGGTGAAACAAAAATCGCTGGAAGGCTTAAAGGACATCCCGATGAGTGAATTCAAAAACTGTTTTGAACAATGGAAGAATCGTTTGGAGAAGTGCGTTATGGTCAATGGCGAATACTTTGAAGGTGATCAAAATTTGGTGTAAAAATATTGAGAAATAAAGAAGTTATGACGAAATTCCCGTTTTTTTTGGGTCCCCCCACGTATATATTTTTTTTCGATCTACAAAATAGCCGAATACTCGTAACTTCTCGAAACAGCTTTTTCCAATCGGCGTGACAAACAACTTCAACAATTTTCACTCGATTTACTTCACATTTAAAAGTTATGTTCCTAATTGCATTTCGCAGAGAAGTACGTACGGAATTTCTGATTAATCGAAAACTTTTCATTTTATGAGAAGTTTATGAGCAGTTATAACGAAATTTTTCACTGAAAATTCATTTCTTAAGTTCAAATACCTACAACTTTTGAATAAAACAATATTTTTTTAATTCCGTACGTACTTCTCTAGGTATTCTAATGTAGATCGATGAGAATTTTTGTTTTTTGTTCTAGGTGAAAAATTGTGGATGCTAAATGTCACTAAAAAAAAAGATAAAAGAAAATATTTGTAGTCGGTCATTTTGTAAATCGAAAAAAAAATATATATTTTTCTAACATCTTGATATTTATACTAAATATCAAGAATTACCAGATTCGCCAGCTTTGGGTTTTCCCCTATAGACAACACTGAAGAAAGATTTGTTCAATGTCAATTCAGCCAGAGACCAACATTGAGCAATTGCTTCAATGAATAACCAATCAAGAAGAGCAAAAGCTCTTTTGTTTTTAGGGTGCCTCAGTCGAACAAGGAAACCTTGTAACTCAGTCATATTTATCTGTCACAGCATCACAATTTCTACAGTTTTAGACCTCCACGCCTCGAGTGCAGTTAGTAGATGCTTTAGATGGGGATCCCATTTAATGTCTTCAGCAGGTAGTAAAATCTTGGAAAAAAAATCTTGAGCGCACTTTCCCCATATTTCAAATGAGGGTGGAACTTTTTTCGCGCCCCTCGTCGAATGACGGATCATTGGACAGGTCCTTCAAAATGAAATTGGCATAACTTGATATCGACTCACCGGTATGAAGTCCAATTCTCAGCCGCAGCTGCGTCTTCGGCAAATGTTTTAGCTTGAATTTACCGCTCTGGTGCAAAAGATCGAGCGCCATTGTGGCTATCTGCGAGGCATGGTCGGGAATCCTGACGGGACAACCACCGACCACCATGTAAGCATCGCCGATAGTCTCGACCTTGTAAACGGTGTACGCGTTGATCGTAGCGTCGAAACACGTGTAGAGATCGTTGAGAAGATCTACCACTTGAAAGGGAGTGGAATACGCGGATATCGTTGTGAATCCAACGATGTCCGAGAAGTAAATCGTCACTTCGGCAAATTCCTCGGGATCAACGTGCATCCCAAGCTTCAGCTTTTCCGCAACCGTGCTGTGTATTCATAATTCATCGATTACATCGTTGATGGATTCGGTATCAAAGAGAAACGATGTCGATAAGAAATCTGAATCTCCACGATACTCTACGATTACGTTATCACAAGTTGCATTAAGGCCGGAGCCTGAATTAGAAGGTCCGAAAAATCGTTTTTTTTTATTGCTTAAATCGATAGATAAACTATCGAAGAATATACTTACAGAGTTGCAGAGGTCAATTATAAATATTTTCGAAGATATAAGACCAAAAGCAGAGAAGCGATTTATATTTCATATTGATATTTCCGCCTATTGAAAACTTTGAAACGCGTTTTCTCCAGTTTTCATTTTCACGATTTTTCCAAATTGGCGGGCGTGATAGCTAAAAAACTAAACGACCTATTGAATAAAATTTTTATAGCACGTTAAGTGCGGGGTAAAGTATTAAAATTTTTTTATTTTTTAAATGAATGCATAATATATCAAGAATATTGTGTTAAAATTTCAAGTCGATCGGAGTAAAATTGACGAAGTTATGAGTATTTGAGCGTCTATTGCTCCATACCGTTCTCTTCTCTTCTGCGTTTTTCAAACCGTTTTTCTGAGACTTGTCATATTTGAAGTCCGTGTGCACGATAACTCAAAATCTACTGGACCAATCGCTTTAAAATTTTGCATAGTACTTCTTCACATAATTCACCAGGTATTGTCGAGAGCTTTTTTGTTTTTTAAAATAATTACTAATTTTTCAACAACAAATTAGCCGATTTTTTTAGCGAAAATCGGGTTTTTGGCTCCCAAGTGCTACGAAAAATCGAAAAATCGAAAAAAAAAATCCTCCCGTCATTACCTCGAGAAACATCTCCTTTAACAAATGCATTTTGATTTTTTTGTTTCAAACGATTCTGTTGCCAGTTATGGTGCACACCGCAAACCAACTTTTTTTCGAGGCGCCTCCGGGGTTTAATTTTCACTCGCTCAATTTTGAATATTTTGCAATGCAAATTTAGGAGAATGTTGTTAAAATGTTACTTTATTATATGTAAATTTTTCAATAAACGAACACTATTCGTTACGCCAAAAAAAAAATCTTAAAAACATGCCTTTTTTCGCCGAATTAACTTTACCCCGCCGTTAAAGTGTTTTTTCACACATTTTTTTCAAACCTGAGAGAAGTCATAATTTCACGATTTTTTCAGCTTTGTCTTAATTCACCCGGAAGAAAAATATAAGACAATTGAAAATTTTAATGGTTTTTTGTTTCAGTCAAGAATTACGAGCTGCATCTTTCCCGCCGATTGGGGACTGCAGCGGCAAGATGCACGTGGAATAATAGGCTGATCAATCTGCAGTCATTTATTGTTTCATATTAAATTTTTTTTATACATTTCTAATATACATGAAAATACCGCTCAATGTTTACTGGGCTCACTTGTTTTTTCCCTGTTAAAAAAATTCCCGGAAAAACGCTTTTTTGGACCTTATAATTCAGCCTTACGTTTAGGATACCTTTAGACAAGGAAAAAACTTGCTGATGTTCATGATTTTTTTTTAAAGGGAAGATTTGTTCATCAATTTTTAAACCTAGGATGTGATTTATTACTACTTTTGGCTGTTATATAGTATTTTTTGTTTTTATTAATCTTTTAAAATAGTGGAGGTAGGGCACGGTCTTCTAAACTGCATTTTCAGAACTGGCGTGACGTATAGCTTAAAAAATAATCGACCGATTCGGATGAAATTTGGTATAAATCTTTCGAATCTTGATGTCTAAAACGTGACCCTTAATGTTTTTTGCAAATTGAAGAAAAAAAAGTATTTTTGATTGCAAAATGTAGCCATTTTATTCGGAAAATTCAATCTTTTTGTTTCAAAGCGTAATATTTCATCGATTTTCAACATTTCTCACGTTTTCTTGGTTCATATTCTGCGTATGAGTGTTGACGAAAGAAAAATCTTCTTTGGTTTTTTAAGATTAATTCCGCCAGATTAATTGCAAAAAAAGAGTATTTCTGCAATAAAAAAGTATGTTTTCAATTTAAAAAAGTACTTTTTTATTGCAAAATGTAGCCATTTTCTCAAAAATTCAATCTTTTTGTTTCAATGCGTATTATTTCATTGATTTTCAACATTTCTCACTTTTTCTTGGTTCATATTCTGCGTATGCGTGATAATGAAAGAAAAATCTTCGTTGGTTTTTCATTACATTAATTCCACCAGATTAGTTTCAATTAAAAAAAAAAAGTATTTTTTATTGCAAAATGTAGCTACTTTTCCAGAAAATGCGATCTTTTTGTTTCAAAACGTACTATATCATCAATTTTCAACATTGCTTACATTTTCTTGGTTCATATTTTGCGTATAAGCGGTGATGAAGGAAAAATCTTCACTGGTTTTTTTAAGATTAATTCCGCCAGATTAATTGCAATAAAAAGAGTATTTTTGCAATTCAAGAAGTATTTTTGCCATATAAAAGTATTTTAGCATTAAAAAAATACTTCTTTATTGCAAAATGTAGCCATTTCTCCGAAAATTCAATCTTTTCATTTCAATGCGTATTATTTCATCGATTTTTAAAGTCGTCATTTTTAAAGATGAATAAAAATAAAAAGTACCTAATAAAATACCCAATAAATAAATAAAATCATTTAATTATAAATAATTAAAAATAAATAGTAACAGCCAAAAGTAGTAATAAACATACCCTGAGTCTCGAAAAATGGAGAACAAATTTTTCCTTTTCAAAAAAAATCATGAAAATCAGCTGTTTTTCCTCGCCTAAAGGTGTCTCCCTCCCTTAAATAATAGCAATGGCGACACTTGCCTCGGTAGCATTCGATTGAGCAGCTGTTCAGTTTTTTTCTTTTCCATGTCGAGCTGCTCGGTACGCTCGCGTATCAGCTCCTCCAAGTTGTTGGAATACTTCTCGAGCATTTGAAACATGGTATCGACGAAGTTGACCTTTCTGAAAATTTGCGATAAGCACTTTTTCGCAAAGAAATTGGATTTTACGTACACGCGAACTACAATTGGTCGGGGCAGCTCACCTGCCGTGATTCAATTTTTTAAAGAGATCGTGAACCGCATTGAAGTCGGGCCTCATGTCAGCCGCTTCGGCCCAGCATTGACGCATTATGTTTATTGCTTCCGGTGGTGCTGCGCCCTTGCTCACCGATGGTCTTATCAATGGCGGTGGTCTTTTAACTTTCTCAATAATCTCTGTAATAGGGTTTTTTACTCTATGTAAGAAAAATACTAAGAATGTATAAATAAGGTAGTTTTCGCAATAAACACTCGAATAATGTAGGTGTTTATTTATAAAAACACAAAATAAATTTTATAATTCACTGGAAAGAAATACTTTTCCTATCTGTTCAACGAACATGCCAAACGGTAGCCGCCATAATGGTTTCCGACGTGACGTCATTGACACAGTAAACAAAGAAAGCGGTAGACGTATTACTCTCTAACCTGTGAAAGAAAGCGTCAACAACTATATATTCTCGTTTGTCATAGTTGATTGCACATTTTCAAATAGCTATCTGTATTTCAAAAAAGAACAAATAATTTTTTTTTTCGGACTCTGACTTTGGATCTCTTCTCGCAAGTTTTAACCAAGTCTTTCTCATATTTATAATAGTTGGCATTTTAAAGTAGTTCGGAAGAAAATTCGGAAGTCAAACTGACCATTTTGACGATTTTTATTTTTCTCTTTCGAATATTTAAAATACATAGAACTTAATCTCATAAAAAAGTATTTTTATTTTGGTACCCATTAGAATGAAAATTTATGATGATTTTCATAAATACTTACAATCGACATTGGTTATTGCGCACTCGGTTAATCATTATCGACTGTACTAGTGAGTTCATGTTTTAAGCAGTTGGCAACGCTACATAACCTCACTTTAGAAGAATTCAAACATTATCTCTTAACGACTCGACAAATGTCAAAACATGGCACAATTACGTGTAATTGGTCGTTTCTTTTTTTACAGAATATTGATCTGCTTTTGTTCACGCAGCTAAATAATAAGAGATTGATTGGGCAGTTTTTAAAGTTTCATCTTCGGGTGAAAAGAACGAAAATAGAAAGAAATTTTAAAGTTTTCTAAATGAAAATGTTCACAGCCGTTCTTTATATGTATATTTATAAAGTTTACGTATATATATAATATAAACTTTACGTATATATATATATATATATATATATTAGACTGATTCAAAAAAAAAATTTTTTTCTGGATTCTCGTGCTATTGTTGGGCACTGATAAAACAAAATTTCTCTAAAAAGATGGGCGCGGTCACTCAATTTTTAGAGGTGGCTATCTAGACTTTTTTGTATTTGAATTTTTTTTAACGAACGTATTGCATTTAAACATAGTCATGGCTTCGGATTACGGATAAAAATCACATCCAGCAGCTGTTTCGTAACAAAAATAAACTCTAACAATTTGAAAAGGGTGCAATATTCACAATTCAAATCCAGGTAGATCAATAATGGCGTCTATACTACTCTCGTTATTCATGTAGATTTATTTATCCGCATTAACATTTCGCACTTTTTACGAAAAATTAAATTATAAGCTTTTATTCATAAATCGTATATTTACATTTTCAAAATGCTACGCTTATATTATCTTCAAACTCATTTACATTTCTTCAAATATGATGAAAATTCAAATACAAAAAAGTCGAGATAGCCACCTCTAAAAATTGAGTGACCGCGCCCATCTTTTTAGAGAAATTTTGTTTTATCAGTGCCCAACAATAGGACGAGAATCCAGAAAATTTTTTTTTTTTTGAATCAGTCCAATATATATATATATATATATATATATATATATATATATATATATATATATATATATATATATATACATACACGTAATAATCGATTTAAAAAAAAATTGAGATCTATAATCAGCATATTTTTTATCCTTCGTTTTATTATTACTTTTATTATATTCTTATTGTGTTTTGCATGATTTACAGCGTAGGCATTCGGCGACATTCACATCGCATTCTGCGTGAATCGCCGTCTAGGAATTTCCCCTAGCAATCACAGCTGACGCCCCGATCACCGTTTAGAGAGAGACAGATGCTGCATAGAAAAATTTAATTAACTATTGTGCCAAAATTACACAGCGAATTAGCTACAATTTTTGCAGGTAAATTCCGTATTAATCGAAGATTCGAATAAGAAGTTTTGTTTGTTGGGTCAAACGACTAAATTTTACGTAAAGTTATAATTTCCGGTAAATTTTTCGGAGGTTACGATTGAGTGCGCGTATTTTATTCGAACTTTCAACGTTCATATCTCGGAAATGATACGGTGGAGTGGCTTTAATTTTTTATTTCAACATGGTTAATGACATTCTATCCTTTTTCTCAAAAAAAAAGAAGGTTAAACATTACTCGATTTTTGAATTGTTTCTCGCGAACCACCTTAACCCACAACTTTCCCGGTGTTTTTACACTAGTATTCTTATATTTAGAAACAATTAGGATTGTAACGCAGTTTTAACCAAAAAAAATACGTATTCACAATTGGCGTAGCGCCGATGTTTACTGTGCAAGTGACGTCACGAACCAAAGCAGCATGGCGGCGTTTTCACGCGGAAATTTGAAATATAAAATTAAAATGCATTTTTATGGCACTTATCGATTTCATAAAATAGAAATCGAAATTCCAGTAGTTTGTTACCACCAAAGGATCAAATTGAGACACCTTTCAAAAAACGGTGTACGTTTTTTTTTTTTTTTTTTTTTTTTTTTTTTCAAATTTGCCATAGTATTGGCTGATTCTTGCAATACGTGTATGGATATTTATATCACCTTCGGGTGAGAGAGCGAGCATGCAAAAGGGCTCGCCCCGGACCACGACTTCCTGCATTATTATGCCGAAACTGTATACGTCGGCGGGCTGGGTGCCTCGCTTTTGCAGGTGAGGGTGCCTCAGCAGCTCCGGAGCGGTCCATAACAGATCTGCACCACGAGGGAGCACTTTTTTATAGCGATATAACGTTTATTAAGGATACATCAACTTTTAGGCGTTTAATTTGCTGATTTTCGTAATTTTTTTAAGGGGGGATATCCCTCCCGCCCGATAATGACGCATTTTTCTTGAATTTTTTAAAGGTGATAAAATAATGGCATTATTTGAACGTTTTGACAGTATCTTGTTACAACTTTCAAGTGTTAATTTTTTTTCTTTTTCAAAGAAAACAAAATGGTCGCGGTATAAGGTATTCAGGCGTCTTTTGAAAAACTGCTCATGTTATGGCTCAAAAAGTTATTGATCGATCTGGCTGAAATGTTGAGTGGTTTCTCACGATAACATTATTGGAAGGATATACCTACAAAAATATAAAAAAGTATAAAATTAGGTCGGTTTTTTAATCAAATTTTCATATTTTTGACCATTTTCACGACAATGTTTACCCCGAAAAAGTAATTTATTTACGCGATAACCTTAAGACTTTAGGTATATTCTTCGAATAATATTATAGTGAGAAACCTCCCAAAATTTCAGCCAAGTAGATAAATAACTTTTTGAGCTGTAACATGAGCAGTCTTTCAAAAGACGCCTAAAGAAACACCTTACAACGCCGCCATTTTGTTTTGTTAAAAAAAAATTTAGCACTTGAAAGTTGTAATAAGATAATGTCAAAATTTTGAAATGATGCGATTACTTTTTCACCTTTAAAAAAAATTCATGAAAAATTATTCATTTTCGGGCGTCTAAAGGGATTTCCCCCCTTAAACGAAACATTTCTTCACCATTCTGGAGACTTAGAGAATGTTTTGTCACTACTTTTTGGCGTTACGTGGTGTTTTTTATTTATTATAAATCTTTAAAAAATGACGGAAGTATGACACGATCTGCTAAACTGCATTTTCGATACTGGCGTGATGTATAGCTAAAAAACTAATAGCCCGAATCTGACGAAATTTGGTATACATTTTTCTAGCCTTATTTTCTAAAACATGAACCTAAATGTTCTTGAAAATTACAGAAACAAGTATTTTTATTGTCAAAATGTATCAATTTCTTGGGAAAATTCAATATTTTTGTTTCAAAGCGTGCTATTCATTGATTTTCAACATTTCTCACTTTTTCTTGTTTCATATTCTGCGTATGAGTGTTAATGAAAGAAAAACCTTCATTGGTTTTTTAAAGATTAATTCCGCTAGATTAATTGCATTAAAAAAAGTATTTTTGTATTTAAAAAAACATACAACATTTTATCACGGTCTTCTAAACTGCATTTCGGTACTGGCGTGATGTATAGCTAAAAAACGAATCGCCCGATTCTGATGAAATTTGGTATACATTTTTCTAACCTTATTGCCTAAAATATGAACCTAAATGGTTTTGAAAATTAAAGAAATAAATATTTTTTTTTTTGTAAAACGTAGCAATTTTTTGGGAAAATTCAATATTTTTCTTTCAAAGCGTACCATTTCCTCGATTTTCAACATTTCTCACTTTTTTTTGGTTCATATTTTGCATTTCAGTGCTAATGAAAGAAAAATCCTCGTTATTTTTTGTTCGGATTAATCCCGCTGACGCTATGTGTCACGCTGTCTGACAATATCCGCCGCAACCCGTTTAGACGACCGTGCCATACCTCCGCCATTTTTGAAGATTGATTTTTTTTCAATACCATGTAACAACCAAAAGTGGTACTAAAATATACCCTAAGTCTCAAAAATGGTGAAGAAATCTTTCTAAAGGTATCTCCCCCTTGAGCGAAAGTTCCACCTCTGGATGTACCGCTAATGCGAATAATAATTGTAAGGGTGCGGTTACCTCGCGCGGTCTTGGACGGTGGTATGAGGTTCTGTGCCTCGTAGAAGGCCGGTAAACCGTAATCGGTAACTTTCAGGACCCAGCGAGCATCAATGACGCAGTTTCTCGATGTCAAATATCCGTGGACCCGAATTGGACTGCTGTGAAGATACTTGATGCCCTGAAGGGCATAGACACATATATATTTTTATATGCACACGCACACACAGCCGCCGGAAGTGGCCTAGGCCAATACTTGGAAGGGTGACTGTTCCTAATTTTTTGTCACAATTCGATATTTTAACTGCAACAGGCCGCCATTTTGTTCAGTCGTCGAAATTTGCAAATTGGATTCGACAGGGCCCAGAAAACTTAATATCCTTCTAGGAGCATTTTGTGTGTTTAAACCAGACACGATTGTTCGAAGACTTCTTGATTGCACAGGACGAGGAGCTGCTGGCGGGTGAATTCATAGTGCAAATTCTTCTTAAAAAGTTCTTAAAAAATTATCAAAAAAAGTACTTTTCACGCATTCTACCGTCACTGTTTTTTCTTCAGTCCGCCAAGTTGCCCAAATTAGTCATTTTTTCCGATAGAGAAAGGTATACCTTCCTCCATCAAGAAAGACTGGAGTGGCTGGAAGTCCTGGTAGATCTGTAGGGACCTGTAGTCCAGGCAATAACCATGAAAGTAAGCACTTTTTAGACATAAATACGCAAAATTGATCTACGGGTAATTGGATGTCAATGAATAGAATGGCGATAATAATTTTGCAATCAACCCCGAGGAAATGTTTCAACATGTTGAAAAATGTTTAAAACCCGTTTAATCCGGAATTTAATAACTTTATCGAAAAATATGTCAAACAAAAGTTGTTCGGGACATAAAAGTACGTAAAAAGGTGCTGAACATTCAACTTCGTATCTTCAAAAATAAGGGAGAAAAAAACGAAAAACCGTTCAATTGGGGGACGGAAGCCTCGAAGTTTCAAAAAATAAAAAAAGTATCAAATTCGCAAATCTCCGGTTTTTTTTTGTTACATATTGCTTTAGTAAGAGCTAATCTAACTTTCTAGAGATTTGTTTTATTTCTATTCATTGTAGAAGTGTACAAAAATGACGACTGAACATTGACAAAATTACTGGTTGAGGATCACTGTCAGAAAGAGACACACTGGTCGTATTCGTTGGGTCTCATCATTTTGATATGAACACGTGCGCATGCGCATAATGATGCGCAACACGCAACTGCGCAATGAAACGAGTTATGCGCAAAACGAATAACTCGCATGACTCGCGTCATTGCGCAGTTGCGCGTTGCGCATCTTTATGCGCATGCGCACTTGTTCGTGTCAAAATGATGAGACCCAACGTACACGACCACTATATGGCTATGGCTATATGCGCATGCGCGCAACGCGCTCCAACGAGTATCCTGCGTTCCTTACCTTCCCAGTGGTGGTTCGGCTGCAAAGCGATTTTGTTTTGCAAACAAATTTTCATTCGTCTTTTTCTCCCGCATTTTTTAAGATACGAAGACGAACGTTCAATACTTTTTTACGTATTTTTGTGTCCTAAACAACTTTTGTTTGGCATATTTTTGGATAAAATGATTAGGTTCCGAATTAAACGGTTTTTAAACATTTTTAAACATTTTCTCGGGGATTGATTGCAAAATTATTATCGCTATTCGATTCAGCGTCATCCAATTACCCTTGGATTAATTTTGCATATTTATATCTAAATAGTGCTTACCTTTGAAATATTACTGGACTACTGGGAATAGTGAAGTGACAAGTGTGGGGCAAAACTGGAAAGGATGCGATTGTCAAAGCCCACGTGGGCGTGCAAAGGATCATTGAAAATTTACCCACACACATAAATATCGACGCTACTTACGTTAAGTAGCACGATTCAAAGTTCTTACGAAAAGTAGCATAATTATGCTTTCGCCACGGAAACTAGCACTTTTCCATATTCACCGGGAAGACCAGCATGTTTTCGCTTTCGCAGCGAAAACTAGCATGTTTCCATATTCACCGCGAAAACCAGCATGTTTCGACTTTCGCCGCGAAAACTAACATGTTTCGGCTGTCACCGCGAAAACTAGGTTGTTTGATTTTCACTGTAAAAACTAGTGTAAAAGGAGTAAGTTTGAAACCTTAAGGATCTCATCGCTCGTACAATCTAACTAAAAAGAGTTTTGGTGAGAATGTAAAGTCCTTCGTGCTCAGGTAAAAATCTGCAAAAATAAACCATTAGTATTTTTTTTTAATTGACAATTTTTTGCGCAATGACATTTCCATTTTATTTTCGTTGCTTTTATTGACATTTTGGGAATAAGTATCAATTAAAATCGATAGTAGTAATTTTTATTTAAAAAAATAATATCGGAACTGTAAATTAATGAAATGTTTATTGTGATTTTCTATAAAAAAATTACGTTCTTGAAAATATCATTCAACAGATTTACTGTAATTTTACAGATGGTTATCGTCGAATATGTTTGAAAAACCTTGCTCCCGACTAGAAATGTTGCTACGGGACAGACTAGACCTGCATCCGGCATACCGTATTCCGTACCACGGCACGGTACAGGCCGCCGGGTCAGAGCTTTACCGGGCGTGAAACGCTTTTTTGAATCCGGCCATGACGCGGATGCCGGTAACGTAACAGATCCGTATATCTTTTCAGGCTCTGATCCGGTTGCCGTATCTGTGCCTGAAATGAAAAAAAAAATCTAAAAATTACGAATAAAAAATGCTGGTAGTATTTTTTGTTTCCATATGCGTTATTTATGATCCTGCCTATATGATAATTGGAAAAAACGTATCCTGCCTCGTTGAAGTTTTTCACCTCCCGTCGGAATTGAACCTATGTCTTCTAATCCTAAAGCTGAGCGCGCTACCTATTTAGCCATTCCAACACTCGTGTAAGCCATCTTTTTTTTCTTTGTATATTTTTATCATTCTCATTCCATTCTGAAGATCGTCAATAACTCTAAAGAATGTCAATAATTTTATTCATGGGGTTGAAGACTGCATGACTGCAGTGCAACAATAATTCTTTTTTCCCCGGACTTTTTCTGCATATTTAGGCTGTAAAAATAACTCACACGTGTTTGCATATTCTCACTAGTGTTACGAACGAAATTTGCAAAAAAAAGGCTTCTGATGATGATTTAGTAAAAACAAAATTTTTAAGTTATGCTAATAAAGTTTAATTTCATTTGTTTTGATTCATTACCTTTTGATGATTAAAATAAACGAATGAAAAGGAAAGAAGAAAAGCGTTGCATTCCCACAATGCAAACTTCAAATTTATTTTTATTCGTTCTTCGTATCTTGATTTGATGATGACGGCGTCCACATGGACACCATATTACTTTTATTAGAATCTTGCCGAAATTATGCACGCAGCAACTCAGTTGTTTACTGTGATGGCCCCGAATAAGGTTATCCGGTAGACACGCGGCGCAAATCAGACATACACTTCGAAGTGCGTGGCGGATCGGCATCGGATGTTTACTGGATTAGCCAGCCTTGGAGCACGGATGGGAAAAGGAAAATCGATCAGGCCTTGGACAGGTAACCTTAACAGAGCCATGTGAGAAACGCGTTGCGGGTCATCTAATGTGGGCCTGATTAATGCTGCCCTCTTGCATCAGTGTCTGGGTACTACTGATCTGGCAGACATACGGCGCCGATCAGGCACGAACTTTGGCGCTCTAATAAGCTCTTCGCAAGATTACCTGATTCAGGACTGATCAGTTTGTCTTTATTACACCCGTTCTCCGGATTCACTGATCCAGTAAATATCCAGCAAAGATCAGGCGGCCGCTTCTACGGTATTCCGGACCGTATCTTCAAACCTGCTTGATCAGTGATCCGACTGCCGGAACAACATTTCCAGTCGCGCTGATGTTCGATTGGAATTAAACCTCTGTCAAGCATGGCCTGTAAATCTTTTTTTTTCTTGGTGCAAGAGGCAATTTTTTATCTTATGTCTCCCGTGCAGAAATTTTAACCGGGATACCCTATGTCCGATCAAATCCCGATCAGGATTTGTCGTGGATTCCCCAAAACCGGTATCCCGGTTAGAATCCAACTTGCATCAGTATCGGCATATGTACGACGACGATGGCATAATTTTGAAAATTTTGGCGTCACGTGTATTTTCTGTTTTACTATGGAATTCCTATCTATAGATAGGAATTACATAGTAATACCGAAAATACACGTGATGCCAAAATTTTCAAAATTATGCCATCGTCGTCGTACCTATTCCGATAATGATGCAAGTTGGATTCTAACCGGGATACCAGTTTTGGGGAATAAGTCTCTGTTTATACCCACCGACATGTCGGTGGGTATAAACATGTATTTAAGACAAATTAAAATCAAATTCACAATGATTAGATTAAAATTTACACCAATCGTGAATTCTTACGTATTTCGAGAGAAAACATTTCGTCGAGGCAAATAAATTTTTGCAAAAAAGTTGTGAGTTTCAAATATTACATTATAAATATGAAAAAAATCACAAAATGAGTTGTGAACTTCCTCAAGTTGAAGAAAATAAATATCGAATTCACAACAGTTATATTAAAATTTACACCACAAGTGTAAACGTATTTTGAGAGAAAACATTGTGTTGAGGCAAAGAAATGTTCGCACAAAAAGTTATGTGCAAAAATTTCTTTGCCTCGAGGCAATGTTTTCTCTCAAAAAACGTACGAACTCACTTTTGGCGCAAATTTTAATCTAATCATTTTGAATTTGATTTGATTTTGTCTTAAATACGAAAAAATTCACAACTAATTTTGTGAATTTTTTTGTATTTATAATTTCTTGTCAATACATTTGCATTCACAGATTTCGATGTGAATTTTTTTTTATTCACATCAAAATCTCGCGATGAGCGCGATCTGCCATTTAAATCTTTGAACAAATTTTTTTTATTGATAGTTTAATGCACCAAAACTTTATAAATGTTATTAATTTTTATAATAAATTTAACATGTCATAATTCCATTTTTGACATTTTATTTCAGCCTGTATTCACCCGTGATCATTCCCAGATTCCTCAATGATTCCATGGGGAATCTATTTAGAGTCATTAAAGGATCCGGTTCTGGATCCCTAATGAAATCCAGTTTACGGATCTTACATTTAGTCTTCGAATCTGATCCGATATCGGACTAGATCCCAACTGGGAGCCCGCGATACAAGTCAGAATCCAGCTGTCTCCCTGCCAAAATTTCTGCACGGGCTGTTTTAATTGGAACATTCGAACATCATCCATGTTTTTGTTTTTTTTTTAAGATTTTCATCTCTCGTCCTTCTTCGTCAAAATCATATTTATCGTCGATTGTATCGCCGTAAGGTTGAATGAATATTTCCCGAATACTTGCAATTTTATTGAAATCCAATGAAAAAAAATGTTGAGAGGCCTAAAAATCGTAAATTTCTGATTGCGGTCAAAGGAATTGGAGCAAAAAATAGAGGCAAAGCGTTAAAAAGCATGGAAGAAAAGTCGGTAACAATTCCAGTGTTACTGAAACATGTTAATTTTTGCGGTGAATATCGAAATCTGCTTCTTTTCGTGGTGAAAGCCAAAACGTGCTAGATTTCGCGTTAAATATCGAAAGGTGCCAGTTTTCGTGGCGAAAACCGAAACGTGCTATTTTTCGTATCGGAAGCCGAAACATGCGAGTTTTCGCGGTGATATCAAACGTGCTTGTTTTCGGAAGGATTCTGAAACATGCTACGTTTCGTAAGCAGCGTCGATATGTCATAAACCCGGGTAAGAAAAGGAAAATACGTAAAAAGAACGCGCACTCTTACCCGCACGAGATCGGTAAGCAGAGAAAGCCGGAAGGACCAATCGAGTTTGATCTCGTCCTGGACGAGTACGTCCTCGAGGGATCCTCTGGAACAGTATTCAGAGACCAAACACGGTCTGGTCGGCTCGGTCAGGCAACCAATCAGAGGATTTAAATTCTCGTGTCTCAGTCCATGCACCTATATAACATATGCCAATAATATTGGGTCATCAAGTGTTAAATGTCCGATTACCTCAAGCACCAACTTTGATACCCTACATCTCTGATATTTCACTTTGACAGTTCTTGCTGTTTTTGTATTGTGGAGGTACGTCATCAACCTTTTCGGTGCAGGTTTTGATTCGTAATTGTCTGGCGAATTGCCTCTTGCAGATTCAATTTTGTAAACCATGGATAGGTGAAAAATTCACGTTATTTTCGAAAACGAGGTTCGTCGTGGAGCAGACGACTCGAAGTGTCAATGAAGTGTTTAGCAAGGATGTGGCTAATGAACGCACATCGATAGTTTGAAGAGTTCCGATGTGGCGATTTTGATCGTCGGAATGAACAATATAGGCGATTTGAGAGCAAGTTAATATATGCTGATAATTATATATGCGATAATAATGAGCTGAAAGCTGCAGTGGAAGCGAATGCATCTCAAACTACGCGTGAATTAGCAATAAGCTTGAACGTTGCTATTCCAACAATATTGCGCCATTTGAAAAAAATCGGTAAGTTTTAGGAGGTTGCTTAGCTATCGCGAAATAGTAAGAATTTGCTGAAATTTATTGAGAATATTTGCGAACAGGTGTTACGACTCCGAGTAAAATTTCAAGTACTTCGTCTGCGTGATTGTTAAGCAATTAATTAGTCAAGTTAGGCTCTTGTGCACGGGCGACATAGCAAAAGCTTCATGAGAACTCTAATACGATCGTCGCAACATAATAAAAATAGTAAGAATTGAATGGAAATAGGCGGAAAAAATTCTTGAGATTTTTATGAATAATTTCAACGAAGAGTACAGCGTTTTGTCTGTCTCGTTATCGAGATATTCGTGAAATCAAACAGGAAACTTCAGCTGATTCGCGTAAAACGATAAAGCCCCCCACGGCAGGTGGCAACGCTGCTGTCAAGTCGACCATTTTGAATAGGCGCCACAATTTGAAACGCACAAACTATTGCTTTCTTGCTATAAATTTTTTACCGCGGGTTCATGAAGAGTATTTAAATATTTTGAATCATTCTTGACAGAAGCTGCAGTGCATGTGTTTCGACATAACCTTCAAATCAATTACGCGTCGTCCCTCGACTGCGCATTCATTTTCCGGCTCAACTACTTTTTTTCGTCGCTTTCCAGGTTGTACTTGTTCCAACCGTCGATTGTACTGTTTTTCGGCTTGCATTCTTCCCTTACATCTTTTCATTTTCGCCGAACAATAAAACGGAATTGGCGAAGGATGTTTGACAGCTACGCGCTCACGAGGTGGCGTTCGTATCTGACAACCAGTTACTGAGAACTAAATTGCGCGTTTGCCACATTTCAACTTGGTTAATAACTTATTCGCGATGTAAATAAACAAAAAATATTAATAACATTTCTAAACAGCCAATTGTATGCATTCCACATATTTATTAGCTGAAATTGATTTATTTTACGTAACCGTAAATTTGTTTATTCGGGGTTGGCAGCCGTTACAGGCGCCCGTGTTTAATTAAGCATATGCGGTGCTCACTTGCTGCCTGCCCCGCAAAGACCCTAAGCAGCCTCCTTAAGGGTGGGGTAAAGTATTTAAATTTTTTTTTCATTTTTTTTTAAATTTTTTAAATGAATGCATAATATATCAAGAATATTGTGTTAAAATTTTAAGTCGATCAGAGTAAAATTGACGAAGTTATGAGTATTTGAGCGTCTATTGCTCCATGCCGTTCTCTTCTCTTCTGCGTTTTTCAAACCGTTTTTCTGAGACTTGTCATATTTGAAGTCCGTGTGCACGATAACTCAAAATCTACTGGACCAATCGCTTTGAAATTTTGCACAGTACTTCTTCACATAATTCCCCAGGTATTGTCGAGAGCTTTTTTGTTTTCTTTAATAATTACTAATTTTTCAACAACAAATTAGCCGATTTTTTTAGCGAAAATCGGGGTTTTGGCTCCCAAGTGCTACGAAAAATCGAAAAATCGAAAAAAAAAAATCCTCCCGTCATTACCTCGAGAAACATCTCCTTTAACAAATGCATTTTGATTTTTTTCTTTCAAATGATTCTGTTGCGAGTTATGGTGCACACCGCAAACCAATTTTTTTTCGAGGCGCCTCCGGGGTTTAATTTTCACTCGCTCAATTTTGAATATTTTGCAACGCAAATTTAGGAGAATATTGTTCAAATGTTACTTTATTATATGTAAATTTTTCAATAAACGAACATTATTCGTTACGCCAAAAAAAAATCTTAAAAACATGCCTTTTTCGCCGAATTAACTTTACCCCGCCGTTAAGGAGGCTGGGACGGTAGCCACAACCCAAGATTTCGAAAAAAAAAATATATGTTATTATCTAAACTAGACTGTCTTTACAAATATTTTGAAATCTGATCACCACAAAATACCAAAGATAACAAATATTATAATGTATGTAATTTTACGTGGGCTTAGATGGGCAAGACGTTCACACTACAGGTGATGTAATTGATTGATTGATTGAGGATAAAAATTATCACTTTGCATGTAACCGGACTTTTTGAGTAGGTGCTATTCGGTAACTTTGTAGGTTTTTTAAAAATAGAACTGTCTGGAATATTTCGAAATCTTCCTACAAAACAGATTTAGCAGAAATATCGTCGTTATCTTTCTTTTCTGCATTTTGAGTATGAAATATTTTTGTTTATAGACTTCGTTGTCCTGCAAAATTTCGGGAGAATCACCCATATATTCAATATCGAACCATCAAGATTTGATAAAAGATTACGAATCTTGGCTAGCAAATGAAGAGCATTGCTGCCAACCCCTATGTCCGCGAAGTTGCCTTATTGCGGCAACACTTAATATTAATTGATGGTAATAATAAATAATCTCGTGACATAAAAATAAATAGGCATAATTATTAATGAGTCAAAATTTCGTTCTGAGTTGTATAAAACATTCACTGACGCAGTTTTTTCATAATAATCATCGATAATGGTATACTTCTTCAAGTTGGTAGTACCACAAAAGTTTTTCTTATTCTCGTAACAAAAATATGAAAATGCATGGTTCTGCCCTTTAATTGCATATTTTATTTTAAAAAATAGCATCCACAGAATGAATCTATATAAGGTGAATCTCCCAATTATTGAACAGCTAAGAATCTAGGGGATTGAATTCGATGAGGAAAAATTTTAAATCAAGAAAAAAAACCATCGCTTTCATGTTCAAATGATACTTTGATATTTTTATTTTCGAAAAATCACCCTTTAAATTATTTTTAAATGATTCCAAATGAAAAAAAAAAGAATAACAATGTGAGGCATGCAAATGTCCCGATTATTGAACACTGGAAGTGCCTATGTCCCTAATATTGAACAGGCATGTCCCGGTTATTGAACACTCTCGAGAATTCCTTTTCCATTCTGAAAATATTATTTTGCGTACTATATTAAGAAATAAAAGTAAAATCAAACACTTAAATTATATTTTATTAATCATGTAAAAATACAAAAATATATATTTAGTCTCTTTTGACAGGTTTTTGGTTTATTCGCATTTGGTTTATTTTTGCTTTTCAACTCGAACTCCCTTTTCTACCGCATCCAATGCGGTAGAAAAGGTTTTTTGTCGCCATGTTTGTGGCGTTTTATTGAGAAAATTTTGTCCCTGAAATATCGGAGAGCAAAAAATACTGAACATTACATTCGTATTTTTAGGTTACATTTAGGTCGTATTCTCTTTTTACTTTTCTTTTTATGTTTATTGCACGAAAATACAAATAAAAATATATATTTGACGATCTTAGAGTTATTATTAAAAGAATAAAGGTAAGTTTATTCAGAAACTTACAGTTTTTTTAAATAAATCCGATTCACACGATCTGTCACACGTTAACTGTCTCGATGTTTTGATGGGTTTAATGACGCGATCTTGGAGAATTCGAGTGTTCAATAATTGGAACACACTGCATTTTCTATGTCCCAATGATCGAACACCGTATTTTTCAACAAATAATTAATTTAAAAAAATTTAATTGTTATTTAAGTTAATTAAATTTTAATTGTAAGAAATTTTCTGAGAAACCTGAAACGCCTTGACTTTTTGAGATGCGACAATTTTTGAATTTTTTATACCCTTATGCATGAAGCGGCGCGTCTTAGCAAAAACGATAAGCAGTTACCACTAGACGTCAAATCGGGTCACCGTTGCTGATTAAATAATTTTTTTCTCTATTAATTAAAGCTTTTTTTGCACAAGGAAGGTAACATTTCGATAGCTAAAAGTTCCATATGTGTAATGAAATTTTTATAAATAAGTAAATGCATGCAGGTGAATGAGAAATAATAAAAATACAAGATAGTGTTCAATAATTGGGACCTGTTCAATAATTGGGACATTTACCTTACCTCGTATGTATTTTTCGACTTTCGTTAAAAAAAAAACAAATTAATAAACCGTCATTTGCCTCAACTGGACCGCCCCAACCTCCTCAAGAAGCTGGCAATCGAACTTTTCATACTCAATAACCTAATACAATCATATTATTTTCAATAGTGTTGAAGTTTGCATCGTTGGAACGCGACGAAAGTGTTTTTTTTTTACATTTTACTTTCCATACTTTTAGTATTATAGCACATTCTTTTTATAGATTGATGTTATACACAGCTAAATAAAAATCTTCAACAATTGTTGAAGGTTTTTTGTATCCAACATTTACCAAAGAGAGTTAAAGGAATTTAAATATATTAATTTTCGTTGCATCCCAACGATGCAAAATTCAACCTCATTATTTTCATGTGAATGAATCAATTAGATTGCTCGAAATACAGGGTGTAAGGAAGGTCGATGCAAAGCCTTAAGGGGGTGATAGGTCACGTCGTTAGGAACATATCCAACCTAGGTTACCTTAATCCAAAGTCTAAGGATTTCGAGTTATCATCGTAAGTATAATTTTGGGAAAATTTCCCAAAATTAGGTACTAACTCGTTCACAATGTTCAAACAGACAATAATTGGTAACTTAAAACTTATTTGTGTCTTAGCTTAATGCGTACTCAATCGACAAACAAAAATACCTTGTACATTAATGTTATTTTGAAAAAAAATAGCATTACCGTAAGAGGTAAACATGTTAGTACTTAATTTTGGGAAATTTTCTAAAAATCACAATTACTTATCACCCCCTTAGGGCCTATCACCCCCTTGACGAGGTGACCTATCACCCTCTTAAGGCCCATCACCTCCTCAAGGCCTGTCACCCCCGTTGACAAGGTGACCTATCACCCCTTAAGACCTATCACCCCTTAAGGTGACCTATCGCCCCTTAAGACCTATCACCCCTTAAGGTGACATATCACCCCCTTAAGGCATATCGCCCCTTAAGGTGATCGATCACCCCCTTAAGGCCAATCACCCCCTTGGCGAGGTGACCTGCCACCCCCTTAAGACCAATCACCCCTTAAGATGATATATCACCCCCTTAAGGCATATCACCCCTTAAGGTGACCTATCACACCCCTAAGGGTGTTAGGGAGGCATCGACCTCCCAAACAGCATGTATAATAAGAATGGAATAAACTCATGTTGAAAGTATTGCTACGAGACTCACCATGATCAAGACATCCATTGCTTTGCTCTTCAGTTCAAAAGTGCCCTGGGACGGCAGCTCCTTGAGTTGAACAAGGTCACCCTGAGAACAAAAGGGAACGTGCGTATATTTGGAAAGTGACATAGAGGTAATACGTTACAAAAGGAAAGCCGTCTGCATATCTCTCACGTTGTATCTTGCCCGAGGATCCTTGAGTAAAGTGTGCCTCACGAGGCTACCCGTGCTAGTTCGAATGCCGTGGTGCATCTTGAGGGACCCTACGCTGCCCTGCAAGAGATCCGGCTTCTCAACTTCCGGGCCACCGAACTCCTGCAGCTGATGGAGCCAGCAACAGAGCATCGCTTCTATTCCCTCGTCGACCTGACCAATTTGATTGACCCGCATGAATTAGCGATGAATAGAGGGCACATAAGCGAACTATCGTGGTTGGCAGAAATGTGGCTCACCCTTCGGGAGTCCGGCATCTGAGGGAACACAAAATCCGACGCCGTCAGTACTATTTTGAAGGGACCCTTGGACATTCTCTTGTTCAGCAGGTGTCTCCTGTAAGAAGAGACCATCAGACGTAAGCCCTATGTTGGTCCGATCGTACACGGGTGAAAACGGCAGATGGGGAGGGACGGAAGAAGAGAGTTACCGGATTAATGCGATGGTCACGAGGGCCATTAGGGCGAACAGCAGAGACCCCGAAGCGATTGTGATTATGTGAGCCGCTCGTAGAGGGATCAAGTCAACTGCAATTGATACAATTAATGGAGGACCTGGAAATCCGATTGTACGTGAAAAAAATCCTCGATGTATATAGGGGATCAGCACCATATATCGAATATAGTCACTTGATATCGGATAGTGGACTATCCCGAGTTTTCCTATAGCGATATGTGTTGTTGATTTTATACACTAACAACTAGTCGTCAGATGTCGCCACTGCGAAACTTTTGCTTGCCTAGCAACGAAAATTGCAAAACAGCGAACTGATGTTACTTTTCGCCAACGTGAAAAAGTGCTTTTTCTTATAAAAAGTGTTGTTTTCAATGAGGTAAGTCCAAATAACTTGTTTTTTGCTATTTTTGATGACCTATAGCATTTCTTTTACTTAATAAATATATAATGTTCGCAAAAATAGCAATATGTAGAAAAATGTTAATGTTCATATTCGGTCATGGCAAATCTTAATATCGGATACTTAATCGAGCCTAACATTGCATATCTGTTTATGCCAAAGTGTTCCTGCCTAATGAAAGATTAACTCATAACGATTCATTGTTTCATAATAGTAACAAAGTTAAAACAATCAACGTTTTGTTTTGTTTTATATCAAAATAATCCCCTATATATGAAAGGGAAAGTTCTGACTGACTGACTGACTCATCATCGCCCGGCCTAAACCGCTGAATGTAGAACCGTGAAATTTGGAGGGTATGTTGATTTGGTATGTAGGCATCATTTGAGGAGGGTTTTTTTTTATTCGACCCTTAAGGGGAGAAAGGGAGTGACAAAGTTTGTATGGAAATTAAAAACAATCTGGTCGGATTTACTTGAAATTTGGTATTCGTGCTTCTTGACGCAATTAATGAAACCCTTATTTCAGCGTTTTTAGAAATTCAACCCCTAACGAGAGATAAACAGTATCTGGTAAGAAGATTTTAGTATTAATCGGAACTTAGTATTAATGCTCTTCAACGCAATTAATAAAATACGTATATTAGCGTTTTTCGGAATTCCACCCCTGTACGAACGGGGGTGGCAAAGTTTATAAGGAAAAATAAAAAAGGCAGGTCAAATTACTTGCAACTTTGTATAACTACTCCTAGACACAATTAATAACATTTAAGCGTTTTTTAGAAATTCAACCCTTCAGAGGAAAAGGGGGTAGCAAAGTTTGTATGGAAAAAGAAAAATCTGTTCAGTTTTAGTTGAAACTTAGTATTGATGCTCTTCAACGCAATTCTACGTGTTCCTTAATAAAACATTTCAGGAGGACATTTCTGTGCTTCGGGCGGAAAGCTAGTATCGAATATAAGAAAAGTCGAATTTAGGCCCATTTATCGTATATCCGATTATCCCTTTTGAAAACCATAATTTCCATCATTTTCGTAAAACTATTCAATAAAAATATTCAAATATAATGTGTAAAATAATTATTAGCATCTCGTTGTATATGATATATATATCATAAAATCCCAAAATTTGAAGGTCTCAGCAATTATTTACTTTTATTTTCAATTTCAAACAAAAGTATCCAATATATGGTGCGTCTCCTCTACAACTTGGAATTGAAAAGTTTTTCTATCGACTAAATAATAGGCCGTACCGATACAGTCGTTTTCGTCCTCGCAAAGCATATCCGAACTCTCCTCGTCGGCCAAATGATTATTGTCCACGATCGCCCGAAGAAGCAAACGTTCGTCGTGCTCGATCACCTGGATTATCGGCTTCCAGGCGGAAGTGCGCCAAGCCAATACTCCATACGTGTACATCTTGTTGTTGTTCGTGTCGAGGGACGAATTATCGTGTGTGAGAATATTTAAAGACTCGTTCAAGCGTTCGAGAATATTCGGTTCCACGTAAATCTGCGTCCCGTTGTAAATTTTCTCGAGATCGTATCTGACAAAATGGACAAGTTTTAACGCAATCTGCATGTCGTTTATCTTCGCCAGGGACATTTATGTACACTGAGAAAAAAAGATCATTGATCCAATATCATTGGTGTTATTGAATGAAATTTCGTTGATTCAATTGTAAAATTGTTGGTGTGAATAATCGGATTTATTAGTCCAAACAAAACGCTATTGACTTTAAGGGTGGGGTAAAGTATTAAATTTTTTTTTTCATTTTTGTTTAATTTTTTAAATGAATGCATAATATATCAAGAATATTGTGTTAAAATTTTAAGTCGATCGGAGTAAAATTGACGAAGTTATGAGTATTTGAGCGTCTATTGCTCCATGCCGTTCTCTTCTCTTCTGCGTTTTTCAAACCGTTTTTCTGAGACTTGTCATATTTGAAGTCCGTGTGCACGATAACTCAAAATCTACTGGACCAATCGCTTTGAAATTTTGCACAGTATTTCTTCACATAATTCACCAGGTATTGTCGAGAGCTTTTTTGTTTTTTTTTAATAATTACTAATTTTTCAACAACAAATTAGCCGATTTTTTTAGCGAAAATCGGGTTTTTGGCTCTCAAGTGCTACGAAAAAACGAAAAATAGAAAAAAAAATTAATCCTCCCGCCATTACCTCGAGAAACATCTCCTTTAACAAATGCATTTTGATTTTTTTGTTTCAAATGATTCTGTTGCGAGTTATGGTGCACACCGCAAACCAACTTTTTTTCGAGGCGCCTCCGGGGTTTAATTTTCACTCGCTCAAATTTGAATATTTTGCAATGCAAATTTAGGAGAATGTTGTTCAAATGTTACTTTATTATATGTAAATTTTTCAATAAACGAACACTATTCGTTACGCCAAAAAAAAATCTTAAAAACATGCCTTTTTTTCGCCGAATTAACTTTACCCCGCCGTTAATAGCATGATAAAAATAAAAGTTTTTTTTTTCATTCAAAAGATATATTGTTAGCCGAGAACAATATATTATTTAAACTATCTAAAAAATTATCGCAAACAAATTATATAATTTTAAATGCATTTTCTGCAACGAACAAAAAAGCGTTTTAATTCATAACATCAATATTGTTGATTCGAGTACACAAGGAAAATTGAATTTCGCTCCTTTGATTCAGATAAAATTTCTATTGAGGAAAGGTTATTTTATTTTTTTCACCATATACGATATTGATTTTCAAGTACATTATTCGTTAAATTAATAATATTTTATTTGATTGAAAAATATTAAGCAAATGTCTGAACTGGTTGAAAAATTATGCGAAATTAAAATTTGTTTCTGGCGCATTTGGTTGAAGAAATTCAACCAAGTCATGGCCGAGCGCTACCGAAATTATAAGTGTGAGGAAATCCGTAGTTCTCGGAGTAACCGCTAGAAGCCGCACGCGCGCTCGTTTCTCGTAAGCGTAGCGCGAACGAGAAATCTACTTAAGGTATTCCTTTCACGAACCCAAATATTTTACACTTAACTGATTTTCGTCTATAATGAAGTAAAAATGCATCCCAGTGTACTAGTAAAATTTCAAGCCGAGTTACCGAACCTTTAACGAAAAATGACGACTCTAAAAATCGTCTCAGTTATACGGCGCTTTATGGAGATGTCACGCTGGCCACATTTGTATCTAATAATTTATACACTAAATAACTCTAGATGCCTGATATAAACTGCTCACATGTGTAAAAAAAAGCCTAAAGATTCCGCAATGACAATAAAAACAGAGGGTCACCGAACGTTTAAAGAAAATATTAATGTTAAAACTTGAAAAAATGTGACTAGCAGAAGAATTTTCGTAGCCGTGACGTTTCAAATACATGTAAAAATGTCCCAATCTACTAAATTTGCGCGAATTTTTTTATTCTAGTTTATCGTTGTGTATAATAATCCATTGTAACTTATTTTGTTTATCAAGCGCAATTGTAATTTACCGACGATTCAGAAGGCCCTGCTTATGCCCCCACAAAATACGGCGCTCCGCGAAAGGAATACCTTAAACGCCGGAGAAACTCTAAAGAGTATCGCTTCTTGGCCTGTGGCTAAGATCAAAGTATAGTATCTGTTCTTATCAGCTGAATATCTGATATTCTTTCCATGGATATTCAGTTGAATATCTGATATTCTCTCCACTATTATCGCGGATGATCATTCTAATGTTCACTTTGTATTTAAGATTTAAGGGGTTACCCCACTTGAGATTTTGAAAAAATCGATTTTTTTTATTGCATTTTTTTGAAGTATAAGTATCTGGGAATGTCCTGAAAATTTCAAGTCGATCCGAACAAAATTGACTGAGATATGAGCGTTGAAAGAGAAGAATCCGTTGTGTAAACGACCGGAAATTGAAACTTTAAACGCGTTTTTCTCAAAATGGCATTTCTGAAGTCGGTGATCAAGATTACTCGAACACTAATGAACCGTTCTTCTTGAAATTTTGCAGGCTTATTTAATACATAAAAATGTAGTTTTTAATAGTTCGATTTTTTTTTTTTTGAAAAAAAAATGGCCGTTTTATAGCAAAAAAACGGCCGTTTTTTTCGTTAAAATCGAACCATTAACTTTGACTGTCCGCCATTTTGTGAAAAATGAATATTTTTTAAAATCCTTCGATTAAAGACTAGTTTATACTTATATTTGACTAAATCCATCCGCATTTTTTTTTTTGATGATCCACTTCACCGCAATGTTGGTCACCACAAACCGTGTATATAAAAACATTATTTCATTGACGGTCATTTGCCACTAAACAATGTAATATTTTTCAATAAAAAAATTACTGAAAGTTCTTCAAGATGTGTTCTTTAAGATGGTATATTGATCGATTAAAATTTTTTTGTAGTTTTCTTTAAAAAAATTTATGAAAAAGGCCTTTCTTTGCGCTACAAGTGGGGGTAACGCCTTAAAACAAAATGAAAAACTTACGTCTCATGGTATATTCGTTTCGATGTAGTAAAGAAATAATTCATTTTATTGATTATATTTTTATACGAAATAAAAAAATGTTGTAGCAACCGCTTAATTATTTCATCCATATATCTACGGATTGTATATAGAATTATTTCAATAGAATATAATTTTATTTGAAGGATAATGTAGATATTCAGAGAACAGAAGAGATTTTCAAATAAAATAATATGTTATTTGAATCAATAAAATTTTACAATATTTTATAGTATTGTAACAATCTCATATATCAGTGGTACTCCGCGATCAGACATTTATATGAATCAACCAATATATTTTTGTTATTGAATTGTTTTTTTTCTCAGTGTAAAATTATGTGGAAGGTTTCGGAAAGATGGAGTGTATCGAGGAAGAGAAACACACAGGGTGCTTGGCGCATGGCCGACACATTTTTTTGGGGGATGGGGGGGGGTCATTTGCTAACCTTTTCACCCTTAGACCCTGTCCTAAGTGTCATGGTAATTGAGATATGATTTTTTTTTCAGTTACCCGAAATTTCGCCTTATCGTTCTAACTTTTTTATTTGTGGGTGCAATAGCACGAAATAACTTTTGTTGTATTCTGCAATGTATGTTTATTATAAATAAATCATTATTTGATACAATTGGTTTCAAGAAAGTGAATCTTAAGAGATCTTCTCACTTTACACGCTAAAAAAGGCTATTTTCATGAATTTTTTTGATAGGTTTATATTATAGACATTGATATAAAAGTTGTTACACTCAATAAATACACTTTCGAAATACATTTTTTTTTAAATTTATGTAGTATGAAGCCCGAACAAACTTCAAACACGTTTTTCTCGAAACACTGTTTTTTGACGGTTTGATGATAAAATCTTCGAAACTGCTGAACCGATCCTTGTGAAATGTTAACCACATATTCTTTGCAATTATAGCTATAGCGCATATCAAGGATTTTTTTGAATTTTCATGTTTTTTCACCGTTTTTGGCAAAAAAAATAGTATTTTTGCCAAAATTGGTATTGCTATTTGCCAAAAATAGTATTATTTGCTATTTGCTATAGTATCTATTAGCTATAGTAGCAAAATAGCTATAGTAGCTAAATAGCTATAGTAGCTATTTGCCAAAAATAGTATTTTTTTGCCAAAACGGCAAAAACACACGGTTTTTTTTTTCGAAAAATGTCAGCCATTTTGTTACTTTTGCGTATATCAAAAATCGTATGATATGCGCTATAGCCATTAACATACTGGATCTAAAACCGTTTGATATTTATGTTTCGGATAATCCATCTCCGAGATTTTATCAACAGCGCAGACCTACCATTTTTTAATGAAATTCTTTCAACTACCATTTTCGTTTGTAAATAGTGACTTGAATTAATCATTTTAAAAAAAATGTATTTCGAAAGTGTATTTATTAAGTGTAACAACTTTTATATCAATATCTATAATATAAACCTATCAAAAAAATTCATGAAAATAGCTTTTTAGGGTCTAATGTGAGAAGACCCCTTTAAAAAACGGAAAAAAATCATATCTTCATTACCGTGACACTTAGGACATAGGGTCTAAGGGTGAGAAAATTAGCAACCACCCCACCCCCCCTCAATCTCCCGAAAAATTGTGTCGCTCCATGTGCCAAACATCCTGTATATTGGGTATGGCATTAGGTAGGCAGTTATCGAAAAATATAATTACCGTTGATCGAAAGGTACGAGAACGAGAAAATTCGTCGGCAGAGTCAATCCCGGACTCATCGAATTTGGAAAACGCTTATTATTTATTTGCTTTCCGTCCGAACTTTCAACGTTCGTATTATTATTGAGCATGGAAGATCTTGATTTTACGATTGTCGTATACGGATGTACGGATGATGAGGGTAAAAAGAGATTCGGGGCTTCCGGATGGACGAGAAGGAAGATCGAATTCTTCGCGCCGATTTCGACGATCGTTCGCTTCGCGAATTCTTCATCCTCCACCGGCAGACAGAGTACAATCACTGTATAAATATACGCATGATGAATAGAGGTTACTTCTTAAGGGAGGGGATACTTTTAGATGAGAAAAAAATTTGCTGATTTTAATTTTTTTTAAAGGAAATATTGTTCACCGTTTTTGAGGCTTAGAGTAATTTTTGTTACTACTTTTGGCTATTACGTGGTATTTTTTAGTTTTACTAATCTTTGAAAATGGCGGAGTTTCTAAGCTGCATTTTCAAAACTGCCGTAATGTATATATCACGCCAGTTTTAGTTTATTAGCTTTTTAGTTATAGCTAATCAGTTTTTGGGCTAACGCTAGCTAGTTTTTAGCTATCGGTAATTAGTCTTTTACCTATGGATAATTAGTTTTCTAGCTATAGCTAATTAGTTTTTTAGATATCGCCAATTAGTTTTTTAGCTATTGCCAATTAGTTTTTTTGCTATAGCTAATTAGTTTTTTAGCTATCGCTAATTCGTTTTTTAGCTATCGTTAATTAGTTTTTTAGCTCTCGCTAATAAGTTTTTTAGCTACCGCTAGAAAGTGATCGACCGATTCTGATGAAATTTGGTATAAATGTTTTTAACTTCATTGTCTAAAACACGAACCTAAATGTTTTTGAAAATTAAAAAATAAGTGTTTTTTATTGCAAAATGTAGCCATTTTTTTCGGAAAATTCAATCTTTTTATGTCCAAGCGTACCATTTCATCGATTTTCAACATTTTTACTTTTCTTGGTTCATATTTTGCGTGTGAGTGTTAAAGAAAAAAATCTTTATTGGTTTTTCTTTCAGATTAATCCAGCCAACGCTACGGGTCACGCCGTCTAACAACATCCGCCGCAACCTGTTTAGAAGACCGTGCCATACCTCCGCCATTTCTAAAGATTAATAATTTTTTAAAAATACCATGTAACAGCCAAAAGTAGTAATAAAACAGACTCTAAATCTTAAAAATGGTCAAGAAATCTTTACTTTAAAAAAATCTGGTCTGAATTTGAGCCTGTTGAGATATTATCAAAAACAAATTTTATCTTTACAAGACTAATGTTCGATAAGTGGTTGCAACCCATGCTAAGATCACGACCTCATAGATGCATATAATAACTTTTCCAAGTTACGTTACTAGCAAATTTTTTTTTCGTGTTCTTTTTTTTTAATTTATATTCCAGTATATGTATGAAGTAGTACCTTTGCAAGGAACCGTGTGTAAAAGCCTCAAAGTTGCATGAATTTGTTTTCTTGTTCCCCGGTGAGGAAGAACTGTGTGATGTCTCGGGACTATTCCTATACTACGAAGCGCACCGACTACGGATCGGTCGAGGCTCGGCCACGGTTCGTGATCTGCCAACGAAAAGAGCAGGTAGTTTTATTTACACGCTGTTTCATTTAATTCATACATTTTTTTAAAATCCATTCATGAATGAAGCTTCTCTGAGATTTTTTCGCTGCCTTCTTTAATTATTAATAATGAAATTTGGTACACAACTTTGTCATTGTACATATAAATAAATATCCAAACGATTTTTAAATAAATTTACTTATACGTTTAAAATTAATTTTTTTAATAACGCTCATTATTGGGTCGTCACTATCCTAACCCCTTAATAATATATCAAACATCAATTAAAAGACCCTCTTCAGCCTGCCTAGTGTTCTGATTGTGAATTATTAAATAAAGTCAAAATTAGTATGCAATCAATGATTGTTGTAGAATATCAATATTAATAATAACGGCATATTAGTTGAGGTGGTCATCCCATATGGCAGGTCCAAAATATCGAGACAAAAAATGTTGCACAAACTGTACAAAATGGGTGCCTGTTATATCTGGCATAGCAGACTAATGGTGCGTCAACATTTTCTTTGTGTAAATCTATTTCGAACTTTTAAAGCGTTTTTTTCAAATTGGCTTCCATGATATCTCAAAAACAATTGAACGGATTTCGCTCAAATTTTTATGGTATAGTAGTCAGCACACCTATCGTTCTCACCTGAACGAGAATATTCCTGGCGTCGTGCCAGGAATATTAAATATTGTTTAATTTAAGGAATTATTCAATTTGAGGAATATTAAATATTAATCAATTTAGGAATATTAAGCTATGGTTTTTCAAGCAGAAAGAGTCGAGAAAAAAATAACGAAACTTGGAACGTAACTTTTAAGACCGTGCCAAAAATGCAATTTTCGATATTTTTACTTTATTCTAGTTCCGGCGATAGCCTCAGGTCTACTCATTGAAATTCCGTTTGACTTTTTGATTGCAGATGAGCAAAACCTCCGGTACTTTAATCTAATTTTTGCGTTAGGAAAAAGTAGGATTTTGTCGAATTAAATTTTTTTGTCTTTGCCCATTGCGAAGTTAAATTTATTTAATCACTAATAATGGAAACCAGGCAAGGTAACTTGGAAATATATGGTTAAAGTAGTGTATGAAAAGCCAAAAATGTGTTTTTTCTATATCACTACCATGTTTTCCTCGCTTATAGGTGCTTCTAGACAGGGCGTGTGCGTATTTACTCCTAAGTACTAAAGTACTCCTAAAGTAGTACTTTAGGTACAACTTTAGGAGAACTAAAGTACTACTTTAGGAGTACTTAAGTACTACTTTCAAGTAGTTTAGGTTACTGAAGTACTTCTTTCCTAAAGTACTTGCACAAAGTACTACTTTAGGAGTACTAAAGTAGTACTTTAGTAACCCAAAGAAATTGAAAAAAATGTATGCGTGTTATATGGACCCGGCATAGCAGACTAATGATGAGTCAATATTTCCTTCGTGTGAATCGCACTTGAACTTTTAAACGCGTCTTTCTCAAAACTGTGTTTTTTAAATTGGCTTCCATGGTATCTCAAAAACTATTGAACGGATTTCGCTCAAATTTTCATGATATAGTCAGCACATCCATATTTTTCACCTGAACTAAAATGTTTCTAATATCTGCCAAAGTTTTTTTAAGCTGAAAGAAATGACGAAACTTGGAACTTAACTTTTGAAACCGTGCCAAAAATTCAATTTTCGATATTTTTACTGGACTCTAGTTCCATCGATAGCCTCAGGTCTACAAATTAAAATGCAGTTTGATTTTTTTAATTTCAGATGAGCAAAACCTCCGGAACCATGGCAGCCGTCAACCAACTTTTGTTTACACACGAGTGTCTTCCGAACGGTGTAAAATCGATTCAACTCGTTATTTTTGTTCAATAAAATTCTGAGGAACTGTAAAAATGTTAATAAATGTGTGGTAAAAATTCAAAGATAGTGTGCTCTAATGGTTCGTTAAAAAATACCAAAAAAGCGAAAACAAATGCTGGCACATGGGATGACCCCGTTAAACGTTGACGCTTAAAATAATTAAACAAACAAATGACCGTGGAACCCTTCTTTATGCTTATTCAGACCAGCACTTATCTGTTTTTTTTTTTTTTTACGTACCGGCACCGACGATCGCAACGGTTTTCCATCGGAAGTGAAGAAATATTTCGGTGAGCGCTTGCGCGATTGCCGGCACCGACGGCGAAAGTCTGATTGTCGATGACAGCTTATTATCTTCGATAATTCTCTGAAATAGAGCGATATAAAGACGAAACAAAGCTTCGTTAATGTGTTATAAATAGATCGGGTAAGTAAAATGTTCTATACAGCGACGAAACGTTGCTCGCTCGCAATCGAGTCCGTCTAGTGTGTGCACATCGACATCTTCCGCCTGGCTGCGTATGTACGGCCCCGCAAATGTGCACTTTTTTTCTTCGCATCAGCTCCTGCCCGATTTTTATTATTAATCATCAAGCAACACTTATGTATTGATTATTGTTATGTTTTTCCCGCCAGTCCCCGATTAATTATTGTTAGCAATTCCCAACCATTTCCGGTTTGTTTATCAGGGTAACGCTGCCATTTAAGGGGGTATCCGTCTCTGGAAACTTCAAAAAATCGTGTTTTTTTTTTGCATTTTGTTATAGTATGAACTTTCAAGAATATTCTGAAACTAACCGAACCTGGAGGTTCTAAAAATTGAGGAAGTTACACCTATTTTAGTGGAACAGTGTCCGTCGGGTTTACCGCGAGCCGACGAGTTTGATGACGATTATCTTGAAACTACATATCTTGACACGACGGGATTGATATCTTGAGTAACTTTCACACTATTGAATTGAATTTGCACCGTTAGCGTTCAAACCGTAGTCATTTTCGGTTCACGATCGGATTTTTTAATTCGATGAACCACTTGTTAATAACAATGACTTCAGCATGCTGTTTTTCAAGAGAAAAGTGAGGTTTTCTTTGAAGAAGTTGTCATTTTTCGAAATTTCGTAAAATGGATCGTGAACCCATGGCCAGTTGGATATTTTTGAAGAATTTTTTTGTTTGTTTTCGTTTCAGATTACTTTTGAGTCTCGCAGAGATCCTGTTGTTTCGGGGCTGGCCGCTGGACTGCAACGCCAACTGCAGCACCACGAACACTTTGAAAGATTTTCTTCCGAAAAAATGACATTTTAACCTCGACCCTGACGACCAACCACAGGAAAAAATTAATTCATTCCAACCAATGCGTTACTAGAATAAAATTCATCATTCTGACCCTTCAAATTGGGCTTCCAGAGAGGGATACCACGTTTAGGGGGGGGGGTAAAGTATTAAAAATTTTTTTTTTTAATTTTTTTAATTTTTTAAATGTATGCATAATATATCAAGAATATTGTGTTAAAATTTCAAGTCGATCGGAGTAAAATTGACGAAGTTATGAGTATTTGAGCGTCTATTGCTCCATGCCGACCAAACTCTTCTGCGTTTTTCAAACCGTTTTTCTGAGACTTATCATATTTGAAGTCCGTGTGCACTATAACTCAAAATCTACTGGACCAATCGCTTTGAAATTTTGCACAGTACTTCTTCACATAATTCACCAGGTATTGTCGAGAGCTTTTTTGTTTTTTTTAATAATTAGTAATTTTTCAACAACAAATTAGCCGATTTTTTTAGCGAAAATCGGGTTTTTGGCTCCCAAGTGCTACGAAAAATCGAAAAAAAAAATCCTCCCGTCATTACCTCGAGAAACATCTCCTTTAACAAATGCATTTTGATTTTTTTGTTTCAGATGATTCTGTTGCGAGTTATGGTGCACACCGCAAACCAACTTTTTTTCGAGGCGCCTCCGGGGTTTAATTTTCACTCGCTCAATTTTGAATATTTTGCAATGCAAATTTAGGAGAATGTTGTTCAAATGTTACTTTATTATATGTAAATTTTTCAATAAACGAACACTATTCATTACGCCAAAAAAAAAATCTTAAAAACGTGCCTTTTTTTCACCGAATTAACTTTACCCCGCCGTTAAAGGCATCCACGATGGGCTCTCCATTTACCACGATTTTTTCACTTAACGTTATACAGGGTGCCCTCTCATCTCTGCCACCCGAAATAACTCGGTAATTATCGACGTCGCGAAAAAATGTTCCAGACAAAAGTTGTACGGTGTGAAGGGGGCCATCAAATGCGACCAATTTTTTTTATTTCGGTGGAGGCGCATCTCCCCTGTTTTTAATGGAATGCTACATTTTTTCAACCATCTTGTGGAGCACCTCAAGCCGCATAAAAAACATTCAGGGGTCAAAGTGGCTCAAGGTCATTCAAGGTCAATATCGATGATACAAATCTAAATATCTAGCAAATATTTGGTAGTGATCCGAGATATTTAGATTTGTATTTCATTTTAATAGGCGACCTTGAATGACCTTGATCGACTTTGACCCCCTAATGTTTTTATGCGGCTTAAGGTGGTCCACAAGATGGTTAAAAAATGTACCATTCCATTTGAAAAAGTGGAGGTAACATTCACTATGCGTCAGCGCCTCGACCGAAAAAAAATTGGTCGCATTTGATGGCCCCCTTCACACCGTACAACTTTTGTCTGGAACATTTTTTTGTGACGTCGATAATTACCGAGTTATTTCGAGTGGAAGAGGTAAGAGAGAGAGAGAGAGAGAGAGAGAGAGAGAGAGAGAGAGAGAGCTGTATATCTCTAGTGCTAGGAACATTGATTTTTTAATTTTTATTTATTATTCTGTATACGTTTACACGACTTTAGAATAAAAATATTCCTAAATCTGAATTAGGGGCAGAATTATGGAGGGAAATATGGTAGCTCGCGCGAAGGAAGCTTAGAATTCCAACTTTCAACTTCCAACAATTCGAAGGAAGCTTAGATTTTTATGGTATAGTTTTACAGCCTCGGGACTTGGCATTAATTAATAGCAAAGATTTTGTATAAAATCCAAAAATTGATCGAGTTATGACGATTTCTCTGAAGGGAAAACGTCAAGGAATTTTTTTTTTTCCCTTTTTCCCAAACCAAGATCTATGGAATGAGTACGTCGTAATCAAAAAATCTATGCGGCAGATTCACTTCAAATTCGGACAGAGCATAGTTTATACTATTTCCTATTGTATGACAGAAAGATTTTTTCATATGCTTATCCATTTATTGACAGCAAATAATTAATGTTTTTTGTTGTCGAAAATCGCACTTTGTTTTCCAACTTGCTATTTTTGTCATTTTCATAAGTTCAAAATGTACCCGGTCTCACGAAAGTTTTTTTATTATACTAAAAGAACATGTTGTATCTTTCATTCCAAATCACCCTAATTGTCAGAGTCATCTACATCGATCGGCCATGCAGCTGCGTCGGCACTTTGTTTGAATTTCGAGACAATGAAGTTTCGAAATAACTTGAAGTTTAAAAATAACTTCGTTATTTTCAAATATTTTTTAATTAAACAAAATTCAAACTTGGCAAGAAGTATTAATTCTGTGTATAATCCCGAATTCTTTTGACATTCGTTTGACAGTTTGACGAAAAACGCGTTTGCCCCTCACCTAGTCAAAGTACCAATGAATAATCATCTTCATAATTATGACTGAATATTTGTCAGATTTTTTCGAAGTACCAATGAATAATTATCTTCATAATTATGAATGAATATTTGTCACATTTTTACGATTTACGAAGTTGGAACGTTAGCCACAACCTAAAGTTAAAATAAAATTAAAAACAAACCTTATTGTCTAGACTATACTGAGTCCTTATGATTTTTTTAAATATCACCACAAATACCAAAGATAAAAAATACTTATATGTGTGTAATCTTACGTGCGGTTGTATAAAACATTCACTAACGCAGTTTTGTCATTATAATTATCGATAATGTTATATTTTTTCAAGATGGTAGTAATTCAAAAGTTTTTCTTATTCACGTTTTAAAAATATAAAAATGTATAATTTTGCTTTTTACTTATATATTTTATGCAAAAGTAGCATCTACAGAATAAAGCTATACCTTATTGGCATTTTTTTAAGGTTTGTTGAAAAAAAATTCATAAACCGTCATTTGACTTAACTGGACCGCTCCAATCTCCTTAACCTTAAGGCCGGAGCCTGAATTAGAAGGTCCGAAAAATCGTTTCTTTTTAATTGCAGAGGCCAATTGTAAATATTTTCGAAGATACAAGGCCAAAAGCAGAGAAGAGATCGATATTTGATCTTGATTTTTTCTCCTATTGAAAACTTTGAAGCGGGTTTTCTCCAGTTTTCATTCTCACGATTTTTCCAAATTGGCGGACGTGATAGCAAAAAAAACTAAGGGACCCATTGAATCAAACCAAAGTTTATTTTCGTCAGTATGAAAATCTCTTCTGAGTGAATTTAAAAACCCGTTGAAAAAGTCTTTTTGAATCATTTTTATAGCCCGTTAAAGTGTTTTTTAACACATTATTTTTCAAACCTGAGTAAAGTTATAATTTCACAATTTTTCTGCTTTTTCTTAATTCACCCAGAAGAAAAACATATGACAATTGAAAATTTGATTGGTTTTTTTGTTTCCGTCAAGAATTACGAGCTGCATCTTCCCCGCCGATTGGGGACTGCAGTGGCAAGACGCACATGGAATAGGCTGATAAATCTGCAGTCATTTATTGTTTCATGTTGAACATTTTTTTTATATATTTAAAATATACATGAAAAGATACCTCAACGTTAACTGGGCTCACTTGTATTTTTCCCTTCTAAAAAAATTCCCGAAAAAACGTTTTTTTCACCTTCTAATTGAGGTTCCCGCCTTAAAAAAAGATTGCCGAAAAATGTCATCATTTTTCGTATCGTTCGGAGGTACGAACCCGCAAGAGTTTCTCCAACATTCAAGTAGAATATCAATGGAACTATCCGTCATTGCATGTGGCAGAGATTTCTTTGACAAGCACAAAGTATACATCTGATCGATAACTTTCTCTAATATTGATATTTAAAAATGGTGTTTGTCGCAGTGGAGCCTACGCTTGGGGTCCATCGAGCCATGTTATAGGGTACGTTGTGACACGTGACGAAGATCAGAATATATCGTTATATCAGAGTTTGTCACAGCTCTTTGGTCAATTACTACTTGCTGAATGGTTCCAGCGCCGTAATAGCCTTCATATTGTCATAATCGAAAATCTGTTTTTTTTTCTTTGCACGAACCAGGGCTGTGATGTGACTACTGTTCTGTCAAAGTGTACCTCATCGATTCGTATCACATTCAATCACACTCAGTATTGGTAATATATGCATTTGAAAGTGAGCACGACATTGCATCAACGTTTGCATCTTTGGAATGCAACAAAAGTTTTTTTGTATATTTCCATCGGTATACAAAACTTTTCATCACTGACTCAAATCGTAAATCTCTAAAAAGCGGGTGTTAAAAAAATGGGTCAGATTATGGGTAAAATCGGCTGGAGGATGTTGAAGAAGTTGAGAAATATTAAGGCAGTATTGTTTTCTAGACATGCGAGAAAATCGTTTTTTTTTTTAATTTTATTTTATTATTCTACAGACCTTTCTGAGTACATCTGTTAAAACCGTTTAATGATGCTCATAAAATTAGCCGAGTTATAGAAATTATAAGGATTTTTATGACTTTTAAGGAACGATTTTTTCAATAATTTTGAGGCTTAGGGTTTGTTTTATTACTACTTTTGCATATTACATGGTATTTTTTTTCAACAATCTTTTCAAATGACGGAGATATGTCACGGTCTTTTAAACAGCATTTTCTGTTTGGTATAAATCTTTCCAACCTTATTGTCTAAAACATGATTTCAAATGTTTTTGAAAATTAAAAGAAAAAGTATTTTTTATTGCTATATTTAGCCATTTTTTCCGGAAAATTCATCTTTTTATTTCAAAGCGTACCGTTTCATCGATTTTCAACATTTCTCACTTTTTCGTGGTTCATATTCTGCGTATGAGGGTTGATGAAAGAAAAATCTTCGTTGGTTTTTTTTTCAGATTAATCCCACCGACTCTACGTGTCACGCCGTCCGACAACATCCATCACAACCCGTTTAGAAGACCGTGCCAAAACGCCGCAGTTTTTAAAGATTTTTTTTAATACCATGTAACAGCCAAAAGTGTAATGAAACATACCCTAAGTCTCAAAGATGGCGAGGAAGTTTTTCGTTTACAAAAAAAAATCATGAAAATCCGCAATTTTTATACAGGACATCACAACAATCAATTGGCCGATTGGGCTCAGATTCGGCATACACCTTCAGTATACTGCTTTTCAACGTTGGTAGCAGATTTTTATGTAACTTTTTTATGTAACTCGTAGAATGGTCAGAAAAATAGGAAGAATTAATCATCGAAGTTTAGCATGCCGCCATTTTGTACTTTTTTTCGCTGTATCTGGTACCAAGCATCACAAGACTCATACAGATTATGAATATTTTTGTTTTTTTCACATTCATACAATGTGCACAACACTGGTCGTCAATTTGGGGCGTTTTCCGCTTATAATAAAAAAATTAATAATCTAAGTTCAGCATGCCGCCATTTTGTTAATTTTTTACTGAATCTGGTACCAACCATCACAACATTCATACAGATTGTGAGTATGTCTCGTTTTTTTCACATTTATATAACGTCGACAACACTGGTCGCCAATAGGGGGGGTTTCGATTTATTAAGATAATAATTTTCTTCTTAAATTTGTACATGTTCTTGAACCATCAATAAACATATGTGAAAAATTTCAGAAATAAATTGAGAGTAGTTCAGCAGTTATTCCATTCTAAAAATCACCTCCAAAATAGCGCTTTAGCCAACAATACTGTCTTAACCCTTCGTCGACACACTCATATAATGGCCACGATTTTGACACACTGGGTCAATTTGACCCGGATAGCACTTCATCCACCGGCCATTAACAACCTTTCGGTCGGTTTTCATTTACAAAAATCAGGGATGCACTTGAAACATTTCTTAATATGTCTGCATAATTAAAACTCGAAAAATATAGAATCATTTGCTGTAAAAAATTATTTAACATTTTCAATATTAGAACGATGCGCATTTCATTTAAAATTCGTCCGGATCAAAATAATCCAGGGTATCAACGTAGGGCTAATCTCCATTGCACTGCAACGATGCACATCATTGCATTCCAAAAATGCAGCTGTCAAACTTCATTTGTCGACGAGAAACGCGTAGCTGTCATACACGACGACAGTTCACCAACATGATTCAAATTCGTCGTTGCTTTAGGATCGGCTCAGACATCACAACACTAATGGAACGGTCACGATCAAATTGAAGTTTAGATAACTTCGTAACTTCGTAACACTCGTAACAAATACTTCACATTCAAAGTGTCACAATCTTACTAAGCATCGTAAAAAAACCTAAAAATCCATAAACAACAAATTATCAGGTTAAACAGATGAAAATTTACTTTGCAGGGACCTGATCACATCTCTATATGTGGACAAAATAATAAAGTTTTTTTTCTAATATAATTTCTGAGACCCAAAGCGATCTGCTTTGAAATGAGGGAGTTTTGACAGCGCCAAGTAGGCGAAAGGTGTACGAGTTGTGATCCCATGAGGTCAGATGGTCATTTTCAATAGCCACAAAACTATTAACGCTATCTAGTGATATAATGGCGGTGTGAGCGACGCACTTGTTTGAACGGAAAAAAATTAAAGTTGTGATCCGTAGATCTAAGGCAAGGTTGACTTTAAGCTTAGGTTACTTTTATTGAATACTGTCAGTTGCAATAATAGTTGTGTTTGTGGCTTTATAATATGCTCAAGTTGGGTTTTGGTTGACGTGGTAACAGGGGAATACTTATAGGTTATATTACCGAGCAATGAATGAAAAAGTTGAGTTTGTGGGGCAAACTCATTAATTTCTAGGTGTAGGGTCAGAATGGGTTCAGTGACTCATTTTTTTTAGAGGTTATTAGTTGTCTAACCGTTCACACAATCTCAATGAAACCGTGACTAAACGTGAGGTGTGTTCAATGGCTTCATTTCGTTAAAAGACACTGAACGGCCTAACCTAATAGACATTGAGATAATAACCATTTTAAAAAAATGAGATTTGATCCACTGTGTACTTGAGGGTGTACACAGTGAAACATGCCTAATTCCATAGTCAAACAACATTTCAAATCAAGCAAAATTTTAAGAAAATTACCCTGATCCACTGTACACTGCTAGGTAATGGAGTGCTTTTCTCTATACAATGGGGAGTATTGTACAGTAAACTATTTAAAAATTAATTTAAAAAAAAGACAGCCTATTATGAGATCAATTACAATCATTTATTGAATATTAATCAACAATGAGTACCTACCTAATGAGGTAGTACTAGTACCTATCTAAATCACAACGCGAAAATATTCATCTTATGACTTACTTCTGTGTACCTCTAAAAATTGAGCCGCTGTGTACCGACCCGCTCTTTTCTTTTCTAAAGCGGGTACAGACAAGTATATATTTTTGTTAGGTTAACAAACACAATGCTCAAATACTGCAATATAGCTGTGTATTGCGGGAGAACAATGACTTTGAACATAACTGCGATAGGTAAAGAAGTAAAAAAACATACAAAGTGAGCTGGTTTTTCAACTTTTGACACCGAAAATAATACAAAATCACTTCTCACAACCGAATTGCACGGGAGCGACTCACAGACACGTTCAGACCTATTGGCATCCGAGGGCGGTTCTAATGCGAAAAAGACGCACATATATACACGTCCACCTCTGAGAAACAGAAAAGGTTCAGTGTATCTACTGTTTCCACTGTTCCCACTTTGACCCTACAAGATGATCCCTAGGGATCATCATGTACACAAATGACGTACCTACTTTATTTTTGTTGGATAGATTGTCTACTTATGTTCAAACTACTCTACTAATGTATAATGGATCTCACAAATAATAATTGATGTACCTAAGTGATTGAAACTGGCTTTAGAAACTGGATTAGTTTAATTCTAGTTGGGTGAGATAAAACTTATAATATAAAGGTAGTTTAACTAGTAAATTCAGTTTATGTTGTATACCTATGATTAACATATGTAAAGGTGTTTATTTACATTTACCTAATTTCTCCACATAAAAAAAATCCCAAAATAGAGGCAAGATGATCCGAGGGATCATCTTGTCCATACCCTAGGGATTATCTTGAACACCAGGATGTCCAAGATGATCCTTGTGTAAGGTTTTAAAAAGAGGAAATCTTTTTATCGAAATCCTCATAAATTGTATATTTCGAATATGCCAATCGTAAAATAGATAAATATGCCAGTAGTAAACGCTTTCAGATCTTAAGGGATCATTGCAGTGTAAAATTTTCAAATATCGATTTTTCTGCATTGCCCGATAGTATACACGGTTATAATCGTTCTGTCCAATTTTTAGATCAGAATTCGAATTATTTCGATCGCTACAGCCTTTCTTAGAAGAAGTGATTGGAGCGTGAGGTCCCGCACTTCGAACTTTAAACGCGTTTTTATGGGCATGGTGTTTTTCAAAACGATGGCCACTCTCAAAGGAAGAGTTTTCGAGCTATCCGTTTGAAATTTTAACAGAACATTCTTCACGTCATCCCTTATGTTGCTATAGAAACTTTTTTTTAATCTTCCTTTTTTTACGAAAAACTGTCGAAAAAAGGCCAAATTTGATACTTTTTGTTCAAACCGCCGCCATTTTTTCAATTTCACTTAAAGGAAACCTCCATAGGAACATAGCGGCTTTCCTACAGATTGATCATCATTTTGAAATTTTCGTTTCAGATAAAATTTGCGGCCGCAATCCCAACCACCATGGGACACCATTTTTTGTCCGAGCAATTTTTCGCAAATAAAAACACCGTTAAACAATAAATAAATAAATTTGTAAAAAAAATAATTTTGTATTCTTTATCGATGTTTCAATTTATAAAAAAAATTGGACCACTTACCTTATCCTATCAACCTAAAAAAATAGCGAAAATCGGCTTTTTTTCGGGCGGCCACACTGTGATGATCCCTTAAGGCGGGATATGCATTTACAACGATCAAAAAATCGATTTCTTTCTTTTGTCTTCAAACGACAGAACTATATATGTAGAATGTTTTCCCAAAGTTTCGAAGCGAAATTCGAAAAACTTCAAACGTTACAGCCCGTCAACGCTGTGCCTCGCTGCTTGGATTCGGAGCGGATGTGAACTTTAAACGCGTTTTTCTCCAAACTGCATTATCAAAATTGACGTGCAGATTTACTCAAAAACTATTAAGCCGATTGAGTTGAAACTTGGTAGAAATATTAATAATATTGGTACCTTTTACTTGACGAGAATTGTTTTTGAAAAATTGGAGAAAAAAAACTACTTTTTTCATCCACATTTTACAGAAATGTTGCGTGAAATGTTGATTTTTTTTGTAAATGCGTGCCATTTTCTTTATTTTAATTACCGTCACGTAGAAACTATACATGTTCTAAGTGGAAAAATGTTTGAACTTTTTTGAAAATCAAAGTCTACGGGAAGCTAGACTGCACGCCAATTCGCAACTCCTGCGGCGAGTTTGCTGTAACACTCTGCCACAGCTCCGTCATTTTGATGATGAATTAATTAAAAAAAATGTTTTTCATACTTAAATATATCATTAAAGTATACCTAAAGTTTGATAATTGTAGAATAATTATTTCTTAGGTTAAAAAATCCCTCAATATTGCTTATTTTTTTCCTGTCTAAATGTATATCTCGCTTTAAGGAAAGATATACACCTAGATGGTCGAGGTCGAGGATTTAAAAGTTATGAACATTCCGTCGGCCGTAGAAGATCTACACTATGGGTCTGGTATCGATGATTCCATGTAAGTTGACAAATTTCATGATTTATTCATTCCCAAATTTTCAAACGCGTTTTTCTCAAAACCACGTTTTTCAAATCGGTACCCAAAATTTCTCGAAAACCAATGAACCGATTACCTTGAGGTTTTTTGTGGCTATTCTATTCACCATTATCTAGTGCTTGTCATAGGATTTTTTCCGTTACTTAGTTTTTGTTTTATAGACTACTAGATTATAGTATCTAATTTAATAATATTTTTGGTTTTTTTTCCAGATGATTTTTGAAGAAACGCCAGTGGGTACCGTATACGCATATTTTTTTACGACGCTCCAAGGATGATACAATATCCTTGTATATTTTTGATATTTTTGAATAAAGAAAATTAAACATATTTTTGAATGTAAATACTTTTCGATAAATAAAACTCCAATCCGAAGTTTTAAATAGTTTTCTTTGAAAAAAATCACAAAAATGACCTTTTTTCCGGCTCCTAGGTGTATATCTCCCCTTAATTATGATGAATATCTTTGAAGTTACGAGCATTCTCCCTTAGGGGCATCATCTCGTACATCATTCGTACTTGAACTATAATATTTACTGGCGACGAGCTTACCAATGGACATGTCCAAGTCAGGAGAGGCTTGTCCCAGAGATGGGCCAATCTTGCAGCCACCTCGCACGTATTTGGATCGAGTGAAGCGATGAGGGCCCTCGTGGTCGTTTGCCCAAGCGCCTGCACGAGCACACCGAGACCCCAGGATTTGCTCTCGCACGTAACTGTGACGAGTAATTCGTGAAGGAAATTGACAAACTTTCGCAAATGCCAATTTGACCTAGTTTTTCGTACACGCGTGTGTGCGTCGTAATTGCGGACGGGGGAGAAGGAAAATCGTTCAATCGGAAAAAGCTATGTCCATGGCTAAGGGTCAGGGGTACAGCCTCGCCAAGGCGTTCTTTGTACTCTCCCGAGTCTCAAAATGCAAAAAAAAACGTCGTACCCTGCTTCCCCGCAGTTTATGCTCGAAATTTTGCGAATACCCAATTATTGTCAACCCTCCGTGGTCACACCTTCGGAAAGTTCCGCGCTGGATTTAAAAAGGCTTTCAAACGGATGCCATATGCACACGGTTGCTCAGAATGGATAAAAAAAAGTTCTTAATTATACATTTCACACTTTAGAATATGGAAAATTTGCGTTAATCTAAAAAATAAAATAACAAAATTGGCGAAGTAAATTTCGAACGTGAAAACGAACATTTTTCACTTAAAATCATAATTATTCCATTTTTTTATGGTTAAGGAAAGGTCTTGTTGGGCCAAAAAATGTTCGATTTTTCACCAATTTTTTATGCGAAAATTATTAAATATAGAATGATGATATTTGGTACGTTGACTAAGCGGTCTTTATTGAACATCAAAATATTTTTTAAAGTTTGACAAAACATGGCGGCGGGAGTGGGAGAAGCCGCGTACATCGGTGCGCGGGCCATGACATTCGTCGCTTGCGGAAGTCCTAAGTTGCGGACAGGTGATTTGAAACAAAAAAATCAAACATATTTTTACTTTGTACAATATTGTGTATAAGTTGACCTAGAATCAAGAAGAAAAAATGAAAAATAAAAAAATAGTGAGCAAAAAACTGCGAAAGTTTTTGGGAAAGAAAACAAATTTCCTTCCGATCGCTCGCAATTTTTTTATTTTTCAATTTTTCTTCCCGATTCTATGTCAACTTATACATAATATTGTACAAAGTAAAAATAAGTTCGATTTTTTTGCTTCAGATCACATGTCCGAGACTTAGGACTTCCGCGAGCGAAGAATGTGATCGCCCGCGCACCAACATGCGTGGCTCCTCCCACTCCCACCACCATGTTTTGTCAAACTTAGAAAAATATGTTCATGTGCAATAAAGACCGCTTAGTCAACAAACCGAATATCAACATTCTATATTTAATACTTTTCGCATTAAAAATTAGTGATAATTCAAACATTTTTTTGGCCCAACAAGGCAGAACTGCTGGTTCCGTTGTGGGCGTTCCAACCTAGGTATGTATTCTGAGATTGTAAGGGGAGGGATACTTTTGTGTGAATACAAAATTTGCTGATTTTCATGATTTTTTTTTTCAAGGAAAGATTTCTTAAACATTTTTGAAACTTACAAGAAAAGGTCGCCTGATTGAACTCTCCGATTTTGATGAAATTTGTGGGGGGTGTTTGTGGTTTTTTGTTTGCAATTTGTTGTTATCTGCCTCGTTCTCATCTCCAATGTATAGTACACGGAAAAATAAACGTTGTTGCAATTTGAAATTTTTTTCATACCTCGTACCGTTATAACGTTATCGAAGAAAAACGAAAAACACCCCGATTTTCGAGGGTGCGTTTCACCCCTAAAAATCGGGTTCCACAGATATAAAAAAATACGTGTTGCCTATTTTTACCCATTCTACAAACATGCCAAATTTCATTGAATTCGGAGAGTTCGACCTCGCAACCGTCCCTTGTTAGGGTATGTTTCATTACTACTTTTGGCTGTTACGTGGTATTTTTGTTCGATTAGTTAAAAAAATTGGCGGAGGTATGGCGCGGTTTTCTAAACTGCATTTTCAAAACTGGCGCGACCTATAGTTAACAAACTTATCGACCAATTCTAATGAAATTTTGTATAAATGTTCCTAACCATATTGCCTACAACATGACCTTAAGACATCTTCTCACTTTACAATTTTCAAAAAATCGATTTTTCTATTACATTTTTCGAAAGTATAGATATCCAAAAGTATGATACTAAAATTTTATGCAGATCGGAGCAGTCAAATTGTATTTTTGCGTGATCTTTACTTCACTACCGGAGCACGTTCATCTGCTCGAAAAAACTTTAAATGTCTTTTTCTCGAAACGTTTTTCGACGGCTTGTTGATAAAATCTTCGAAACTACTGAACCGATCCTTGTGAAATTTTAACCACATATTCTTCACCACTATAGCTATAGCGCATATTAAACATTTTTTTAAATTTTCATATCTACTATTTGATTTGCCAAAAACGGTGAAAAAAAAACACGTTTTTGTTTGTTTTTTTTTTTTCGAAAAATGTCCGCCATTTTGCATATATAAAAAATCGTATGATATGCGCTGTAGCCATTAACATACTGAATCTAAAACCGTTTGATTTTTTTGTTTCAAATGAGCCATCTCCGAGATTTCATCAACAGCGCAGACCTACAATTTTTTAGGACATTTTTTTAACTATCTTTTTCGTCTATAAATAGTGACTTAAATAAATTTTAAAAAAATGTAATGTATTTTGAAAGTGTATTTATTTAGTGTAACAACTTTTATATCAATATGTGTAATAGATATGTAAACCTATAAAAAAATCATGAAAATAGCCTTTTTTTAGTATGTAAAGTGAGAAGACGTCCCAAATGGTTTTGAAAATTTAAAAAAAATCTTTTCTGACCGCAAAATGTAGCCTTTTTTCGGAGAACTCAATCTTTTTGTTCCAAAGCATACCATTTCATCGATTTTTAACACTTCTCACTGTTTCTTGGTTCATATTCTGCGTCTGAGTGTGAATGAAAGAAAAATGTTGGTTAGTTTTTTTCGGATTAAGCCCGCCGACACTACGTGTCACGCCATCTGACAGCATCCGCCGCAACCCGGTTAAAAGACCGTGTCATACCTCCGCCATTTTTAAGGATGAATTAAAAAAATACCATGTAACAGCCAAAAGTAGTGATCTGTAGATTACTACTTTGTGGTATACAAATGTGGTATGTGACTTAGGGTATACGTTTATGACGTATACCCTAAGTGTATGTGACGTATACCCTAATCTGTAGATTAGGGTATACGATCGTGACGTATCCCCTAATCTGTAGATCACTACTTTGTGGTATGTATGTGGTATGTGATTTAGGGTATACGTTGCAAACGTATACCCTAAGTCACAAAAATGGTGAAGAAATCTCTCCTTTTTGAAAAAAATCATGAAAATTAGTAATTTCCTTCTCGCCTAATACCTTTGTATCTCCCCCGTGAAAATCATAATTACTCAATTTTTTTCAATTTTTTTAAATTAACTTTAGAGGTGCGATGCTTGACGTGTGGTACTTTTGGATGTAAAAAAATCCTATTATTGGCGTTCCAAAGGAGATATGTATTCTGAGATTTAAAATGGTCAGCTCACGAAAATGACTATCCGAACCGCTGTCACCGACAGACTGACGATGCAATGCGAAAACTGTTGGTCCCTACGTACAGAGGAAACTTCAAAGCTTCGGTAAATGGACGTTTAAACCCCATTGGACTCCAAGAAAGTATTTTTATTCAAGCCCCAATTTGATGATATTAAAGTTTGCATCGTTGGTACGCAACGGAAGATTCGTGGTCCAGTTCTTTTCAGCACGTTTAGCCCTCCGAAATCACTCAAACGTTTTTCAAAATCCTTCATAGTGATTTTCAGCCTCAATATGTGAAAAAAGATTCTCGCTGATGATGAACATAAGGAAATAAACAAAATTAAAAAGAATTTTCTTTGCATTCCAACGATGCAAACTTTAGTATCTTTAAAGAGGTGCGGTCAATTTGACCTACAGGGACCACAGAGGATTAAACAACAGTTGTATCGATTGCGGCGCAGCGAAAAACAGCAGCTCCTCAATCTTTCTATTTTCAATCGCGAACCTCCGAGATGGTGTTAGAAGGACGTGGATGATAAGCGATGCATCTCTATCGCTTCTGACACATGCAGCGATCTCCCCTTGCACAGGGGACGTCTTTCACATTTCACCTTAAGGATAATCGAGCCCTTCACCGATAATCGTTAAAGTGTACGTTTCGTCATGTCCCGCGCGATATCAAAAATACGCATACTATTTTCAACTGACCATACACGCGTGGTGCTTTAAGGGGTCTTCTTACTGTAGACGCTGAAAAAGGCTATATTCATGACTTTTTTTGATTGGTTTTTATTATAGATATTGATTAAAAGTTGTTACGGTTTATAAATACACTTTCGAAATACATAAAAAAAATGTTTTTACGTATGTACACTGAAAAAAATTCGTTCATTCATCCAAAATTTAGTTGGTTTCACAAAATTGTATCTTTAAATACGTTCAACTTGATTTTTGATTGGCATAACAAAACAGTATAGTTGGGCAGTAACCAAAGATATATTTAAACTATCTGCTTATTTAGCATGTCTGAGCAACTGTTAAAACAACAAAATTTCGTGACAACAAAATGCATTTTGCACATTCAACGATTATTTTTTCTCAGTGTATATATATATTTTAGGACATTTTTTAACTATCATTTTCGTCTATAAATAGTGACCTAAATAAATAAATAATTTTTTGACGTGACAACGTCTTATAATTCGATGGAGCCGGCTGCACGCACGAAAAAACATGACTCATGCGGCGTTACCTCGCTCTGAGGCGTTCCATTTAAGGCTTGAAGTGCAAGCGAGAGCGCGGAACGAGCGACAAAGAGGCACAATCGGCCTCCGCGTTCGGCAGCGTTCGACATCTGTCTCTCTCCTACTTGAGTGATGGCCTCTGCACACTGCGAGCGACGAGCGACGAGCGATGACCGATATCCAATGGCAACGTCACTCTCATAGAGCATTTCCGTCATACTCGAGCTCTCATTGGATATCGCTCATCGCTTGTCGCCTATCGCGCGCAGTGGGCAGAGGCCATGAGCGATGCGTCCGCGTGGACAGCTGCTATACAATAATACATTTACATGTTTTCGTCAAGTATGAAGTGCAGTGAAAAGTGAATGTGGTGTCAATTGTTTATAGCAACGATAATTGCGGCGATAAAGGTAATGATTCTTTCGATATTAAATATATGTTTAGTGATATATTGTCGAATATTCGTGCTTTCATCATTAAAATAAATAGCATCGGTCCGCTAGTGCAGCGATTGTAGGTTATGCTATAATTGACAAAACTATAACAATAAGTTAACAGAACTATTTCACGATGAGTAAAAAATCAATTGCTTTACTATTCGATCGAAATAATTATCGAGCGTAGCTATGATTTCAAAAAATTAAAACATAAATATTAAATCTTCCACATATCATAACAACGTGTCTGAAATGACAGGTTGGACCAGCCAGCCGTCAAAGGGAACAATTTTCTCCTATATCAAACACATTGAGGCGGGCGTTTTAAAAGCTAGAGTTACAAAAATTTTAATGATGTTTCCAAATTTTAAAGTTTAAATTTAAGATTTATGAACAATAATTTAATCACAGTTTATTCTTATAATAAATTATTCAAAATTATTACTTTTTTACAACAAATTACAATTAAATTTGCAAAAATAATTAAGTAACCAATTGAACAACAACTTTTATTCAGTTTACTTGCTGAAAGAAATAATGTCAATACAAAATTTATTATTATAAAATAATAAAATCAAAAATTAAATTTTAACAGTCGAGTAGAAATTTAAACAATAAATTTTTTTCCAGTATTTTGTAAATTTAAAATGATTTTCTGAACGAAGAATTTTATGAAAAAATAAAAGTTGTAAAACAATTGCTCAAAGCACATTCATACTTGTAAAAACTATGTACATTGTAAAAAAAATAAATAAAAATTGACATAATTGTATTTATGCGTACAAATAAATGTAACTTGATCAATTTAATTGTGATTTCCATTTACCTCCTTCTCTATATCCATACAAAATATCTATCAAACAAATAAAATTAAAATTTTCTTTTGAAAAATGAAACCATTCCATCAGTATTTTCTTATGACGTTGTCACGTTCAACTATCGTCAGTAAACCGACTTTATTTAAATGTGTTTCGAAAGTGTGCTTATTAAGTATAACAACTTTTATATCAATATCTATAATATAACCTATCAAAAAAAAATCATGGAAATAGCCTTTTTAGCGTCTAAAGTGAGAAGACCCCTTAAGTATCTCATTAGGAAGGTCCGAAAAATCTTTTTTTTTTATTGCTCAAGGGGCTATACCAGTGTGACACTTAAAAAAAATCGATTTTTTTCCCTTTTTCGACAGTTCATACTTTTAAGAATATCATTATCATTTGTATCATTTTTATCAATATCATTTTATCTTGCAAAAATCGATAGTTAAATCTTTAAACGCGTTTTTCTCGAAATGAGATTTTTCCAATTTGCTGACATTGTAACTCAAAGAGCAATTATCCGAATGACTTGAAATTTGAACTGACAAGGAACATCCCTCAGGTGTCCGCCTCCGATATTGTTGAAACTCATATATGTGATAGAGCATCGAAAACTTTGAGATACGTATTTTTATTATCGGCGGAAAAACGGATTTAAGGGGGGAAACCGCCCCTCAAAGAAAGGTGTGTCGAGGGGTGATTTTGCAGTTTCACCGAAAAGCATTCCATCTGAATGGAACAAAAATGAAAATTCTTCTAATGAAAAGCGATGAAAAATCCAATATGAAAATGTTAAGAAAACATTTAATTAGGGGGTAAACCACCCCTCAATTTGCCTTCCCCCCCCCCCCACAATTAAGAGGGTTGTATGCAAATTAATAAATCAGGTATCATTTTGACGGGCAATTAAAATTAAAGTTGACGGGTTTTTGCGTTTTGGCGGCATAGTAAATTTAAGGAGGTAAACCACCCCTGACATAAATTTATTTATGATGGTCGTTTTTTCTGTGTTTAAAGTATATCCGCTGATTTTAAATATTTCTATAAGCTACAATTTAATGTCTTATCATATTTACAAATTATTACATTCGTCTTAAGAGGTAACTACCCCTCTGACGAGAAACATCATTGAAGTATCCGCTTTCGATTTCGTTGAAACTCATATATGTGGTAAAGCATTGCAAACTATTAAACATGTTTTTTTTGTATCGGCAGAAAAACGGTGTTAGGGGATGAAACCACCCCTCAAAGTTTCTCCCACAAGCAGTCCACCGATCTGAATGAAACAAAATCGAAAATTCCTCTAATATTAAGCGATGAAAAATCCACTACAAGAGTGTTGATTAGAAATATAATTAAGGGGTAAACCACCCCTCCATTTGCCGTTTTTCACCCTACGCTTAAGAAGGTTGTATGAAAATTAATAAAACAGGTATCATTTTGAAGGGGAATCGAAATTCAAGTTGACGCGTTTTTGCGTTTCAGCGGGACAGCAAATTTAAGGGGGTAAACCACCCCTAACATAAATTTGTTCATCACCGTCGTGTTTTCTGTGTTTAACATGTATCCGCGGATTCAAAATATTCTGCCGCGTTTTTAAATTATTACGTTTTTAAATTTTTACATTCTAAGGGTAACCTACCCCCTCTAATTGCTTTTTGTTTGAAGTTTCGCGAATTTCATTAAAACTGTTTTCATTTCATCGGTAATATCAATTTTATGTTTGTGCGTGTGCCGCATATTCGTTTTGAGCTTTATGAGCGGTACTTTGGGAGTGGGGACGTGGGGCTACCCTTTACTCATAAGACTCATATTTTCGTGTCGAAACGCTTCCGTTTTAATATGCACGTCCATTAAGCATCTCCATAGGAGTAAACATATACTTCTACTATATCATTAATTATAATAATTTCCAGAATAAGTTATAAGGCTCACTTCGATAATTTAGCCAGCGATGTAGTTTTGTGGAGGAATGCACATTTTATTATTTTACCGTTTATTTAATTAAACATATTAATGAAACTGAGGGTTTTACAGTAGGTTAATGAACATGTTTTTAATATATTTTGACATTTCATTTGAGAATCATATCAGCTGATTTAATTAATAGTACTTGTGAAAAGTATCGCAGTCATATGCCGTCAAATCATTTTCTTGGGATATATACTTTTTTTTCTAGTCCATCCACTATCAACCATCAACAATCATGGCTCGGAATTCCTGCAATAATGATAATCGTCAAAAAATGCTTTAAACACAACGACTTTTTGCACCATGCACATCTGATAATGGCCAAATTATTGCAGCCGGGTATTTCACAATGTGTGTTCGACTCACCAAAACCAAACATAACAGAATGTTCAAAATCTTCTGGTTTTTTGAATGACTGGAAATGAACAATTTTATGTTAGGGGTGATTTACCCCCTTAAATTTGCTGTCCCGCTGAAACGCAACAACGCGTCAACTTCAATTTTGATTCCCCTTCAAAATGATACCTGTTTTATTAATTTTCATACAGCCCTCTTAAGCGTGTGGTGAAAAACGGCACATGGAGGGGTGATTCACCCCTTAATTATATTTCTAACCAACACTCTTGTAGTGGATTTTTCATCGCTTAATATTAGAGGAATTTTCGATTTTGTTTCATTCAGATCGGTGGACTGCTTGTGGGAGAAACTTTGAGGGTTGGTTTCATCCCCTAACACCGTTTTTCTGCCGATACAAAAAAAAACATGTTTATTAGTTTGCAATGCTTTACCACATATATGAGTTTGAACGAAATCGAAAGCGGATACTTCAATGATTTTTCTCGTCAGAGGGGTAGTTACCCCTTAAGACGAATGTAATAATTTTGAAATATGATAAAACATTAAATTGTAGCTTATAGAAATATTTAAAATCAGCGGATATACTTCGAACACAGAAAAAACGACCATCATAAATAAATTTATGTTAGGGGTGGTTTACCCCCTTAAATTTACTATGCCGCCAAAACGCAAAAACCCGTCAACTTTAATTTTAATTGCCCTTCAAAATGATACCTGTTTTATTAATTTGCATACAACCCTCTTAAGTGTGGGGTGAAATAAGGCGAATTGAGGGGTGGTTTACCCCCTAATTAAATTTTCTCTTAACATTTTCATAGTGGATTTTTCATCGCTTTTCATTAGAAGAATTTTCATTTTTGTTTCATTCAGATCGGTGGATTGCTTCTGGGTGAAACTGCAAAATCACCCCTCGACACGCCTTTCTTTGAGCGGCGGTTCCCCCCCTTAAATCCGTTTTTCCACCGATAAAAAAAATACGTGTCTCAAAGTTTTCGATGCTCTATCACATATATGAGTTTCAACAAAATCGGAGGCGGACACCTGAGGGATGTTCCTTGTGAGTACTCTTTAATATATTTACTCTACAATGACGTAGGATATGTTTGATTGGATAAAAATTGACAATTTGGCATTGAAAAAAACGACCATTTTATAGGCAAGAAAACAGACTTGTTTTTCATACCTACGCCATTTTTCTAGATATTGATATTTTTTCGAAAATCCTAAGTTATTGGACAGTAAATACCTTCAAGTTTAACGACTTTTTTCCTTTTTCGGTTTCAGCTACTCAATCGACCGGAATTATGTCAGCAGTGGAGGAATTTTTTTTGGCGCCTCCGAACGCAGCGCATAAATCGATTAGATCTCAATGATTTTCTATGAAATAATTATGTAATATAGGTTAAATATAGACAAATGTATTCTTAATTTTCCGAAATAATTAATTAAGTACTTTTCTTCTAAAAAATTTCCGAAAATCACCCAAATTTTCGGCGTTCACACTGGTATAGCTCCTTAAATCGATAGATAAACTATCCAAGAATAGATTTACAAAGATACAGAAGCCAATTGTAAATATTTTCGAAGATACAACGCCGAAAACTTTGGAGCGTGTTTTCTCCAGTTTTCATTTTCACGATTTTTCCAAATTGGCGAGCGTGATAGCAAAAAAAACTAAACGACCCATTGAATCAAACCAAAGTATATTTTCTTCAGTATGAAAATCTCTTCTAAGTAAATAAAAAACGTCGTTCAAAAAGATATATTGAAATAATTTTTATAGCACGTTAGAGTGTTTTTTAAACACATTTTTTGTTTTAAACCTGAGAAAAGTTATAATTTCACGATTTTTTCAGCTTTTTCTTAATTCACCCAGAAGAAAAATATGTGACAATTGAACATTTTCTTAGTTTATTTGGTTCAGTTAAGAATTACGATCTGCATCTTTTCCGCCGATTGGCGACTGCAGTGGCAAGGCGCACATGGAATAGGCTGATAAATAATAGGCTGATGCAGTCATTTATTGTTTCACGTTGAAATTTTTTTATACATTTCACATATGCATGAACAGATACCTCAATATTTACTGGGCGAACTTGTTGGGCCTTCCCTTCTAAAAAAATTGACGAAAAAAAATGCTTTTTTGGACCTTCTAATTCAGGCTCCCGCCTTAAGTGATGTTCTTTGCTATAGTACGTTTTATGGCTATTTTTGGCTGTCACATGGTTTTTTAATCTTTCACAATGGCGGAGGTTTGGCACGGTCTTCTGAGCAGCATTTTCACAACTGGCGTGACGTATAGCTTAAGAATTAATCAACCGATTCTGCCGAAATTTAGCGTAAATCTTTCTAACCTTATCGTCCGAAACATAAACCCAAATGTTCCAGAAAATTTAAAAAAAAACTATTTTTTATTGCTAAATGTATCGCATTTTTGTCGGAGATTCAATCTTTTTGTTTTAAAGCGTGCCATTTCATGGATTTTTGACGATTCTCACTTTTTCTTGGTTCATATTCTGCGTATGAGTGTTAACAAAAGAAAAACCTTTGTTGGTTTCTTTCCGATTAATCCCGCCGACGCTACGTGTCACGCCGTCTGACAACATCCGCCGCAACCCATTTAGAAGACCGTGCCATGCCTTCGCCATTTGTGAAGATTAATTTAAAAAATCCATGCAACCAGTAAAGGTAGTAATAAAACATACCCTAAGTCTCAAAAATGGTGAAGAAAACTTTCCGTAAAAAAATCACGAAAATCGGCAATTTTTTCCTCGCCTAAAGAGATTTCCCCCTTTAAGCTCTGGAGAACTATCGAGGAAATTGTATTTAAAAAAATCGATCCATTTGCCAATCGAGGAAGGGGAGCGACTTATCAAGCCAATAAAGAAGTTGAGAGGCCGTTTGCGCGGGAAATTGAGAGCACGCGCGCACAGTTATATGTGTATATATATAGGTAATCTGGGAAGCAATGAAGAAAAAAGGACACGCAATATCGATTGGAAGCAGAGCCAAAACAGGAACGCACACAGAAACATATAACTACACATATTCATGTATAATGCGTATGCCTGTGTATGTTAAAAGAAAAGAAACTACATATGTACAGCATTTCCCAAAAACTGATGTCCGAAAAGAAAATCTAGATGCCTCGTATGAACAGCTATTCGAATCATCCCCATGTATGTTCCACGATCTTTTTTAGTTTTAGCAAAAAAAAAGCATTTTCTAAGTTTCTTTTCGAAAATCCTGTGGCATGGATTTTTACCTTTTTCTCCTTTGTGTATAAACTTTCCTCGTAGAAGTTTTTTAAACCATTTGGCAGTCATTTAGACTAGTCTAAGTTCAGTCAAAAACAATGGGAAGTCAATCAGACTAGTCTAAGTCTAGTCAAAACCAATTGGAAGTAATTTAGACTAGTCTAACTCTAGTCAAAACCAATTGGAAGTCATTTAGACTAGTCTCAGGGTAGTCAAAACCAATTGGAAGTCATTTAGATTAGATTAAGTCTAGTCAAAACCAATTTAAAGTCATCTAGACTAATCTAAGTCTAGTCGAAACCAATTGGAAGTCATTTAGATTAGTCTAAGTCTAGTCAAAACCAATTGGGAGTCATTTAGACTAGTCTAAGTGTAGTCAAAACCAATTTGAAGTCATTTAGACTAGACTCAGTCTAGTCAAAACCAATTGGAAGTCATTTAGACTAGTCTAAGTCAAGTCCAAACCAATTTGAAGTCATTTAGACTAGTCTAAGTCTAGTCAAAAAACCAATCGGAAGTCATTTAAACTAGACTAACTATAGTCAAAACCAATTGGAAGTCATCTAGACGAGTTTAGTCTTTTCTCAGCACCTAAACTTTAGTGACTTATGCTCTCAGACGAATCTTTCAAACTTTTGATCAAAATATAATCCATCTACGTTAGTGTTCAGTTGCTCAACGGTGCATTTCGTAATGACATTACGAGTGAAAAAAATCGCGAGCAAAGTGGATGGACAAGGGGAAAAACTATGAAAAGAATGCTTTCTACTCGAAGAGTAAAAGAGATCGTAGGACATGCACGAGCGTGATTCTGATAGGTTTATTGATACAAACATCTAGATGTTTCACTTGGACGTGAAGTTTTCGGGCCAGCCTGTATATCGATTGGGAGAGCCAATAAAGCAGGAGTGTGTACACAAAAGCTCACTCAACATGCCGAATGGCCAGGAAGAGATTCTTCGAGATAACCAAACAAAGTATCGCCCGTCAAGGATGTGATTCGATGACTCACGTGATCTTTGCAACATCCTGACGGAGATTTTGGCACTGTAGGTAGCGAGAAATTCTTGTATCTCATTCGTGTCCGATTGATCGTCGCAATGATCGCCCAAAAAGACAACAACGTCAGCGGCCGGTGCAGCAGCGGATGATCCTGGTGAATGACCGAAGCTCGAGGACCCCGAGGATAAGGACGACGAGGAAGAACGCCTAATGATCATCGACGAGGAAAGAGATTGATGACGTTCGGTCGATGAGGCTACGGCGACAACGACGACAACGTTGATGAAACATCCGGATACGAGGAGCAGAAACGAGACCATCAGGAGCCACCACCAAGCATGGTGAAACCGGTCCCGGGCCATGGACCCTCAAACCTCACTTTCGCTTCTTCGTTTTGTTGTTGTTTTTGTTGTTGTTTTTGTTATTGTTTTCGTCGTCGTAGTTCATCCAACGATCGATGTCTTGCTGCTGCTGCTGATGCTGCTGCTGATGCTGCTGGTGCTGCTGCTGTTGATGCTGCTCGTGATCGAGGCGATCAGTCTTCGTTTCTTCATTCTGATATTTTCCGCTTTCCCTAGGATCCGTAATTGGAGCCTTATTGCCCGTCTATGTCCCACGATGATTGTGATAGAGATGATGACGATGATGACAATGAGGAAGAAAGAAAGATATGGAGGTTGCAATCGATAATCATCCCTGACCTATATTCTTCACTCTTCGTTAACAATTCAGCGCCACGATCCGTCGAGACAACCGCAAACGAACGTTATTCAATATTGCTCCCGTTTGTATTGCTCATAGACACGCGACGCGATCCACAAAAACGACTGGGCTATATGCGCTGAGCACACAGCCGAGAGACCAAATTTTGCGATTTACAATGCGCGGGAGCACGCACTCCCCGCTCACACGCACGTATGCGCGGATATCGAGCTGCGATGAAGCTTGCGGCGAGTCGCTGCGAAGCAGCCAGCATCCGCGAAAGCACGAGCAATGTCCCGGGAAAGCAAAACTTGCCCTGCTCCTCATCGTTATATACACACAGCTATTGCGCATCATTGGCAGCGTCGAATCCAATATATATACACGTGCACGCGCGCGCGCGCGTGTGTGTGTGTCTGTGTGTTTGTGTGTGTGTGTTGGTGGGAGGGTGGGTGTGGGAGTGTGTGTGCACGCGGGGTTGATCAAGGGATGAAGTGGATTTGAGATTATTCGGACCCGCTTTCTTTTTTTATCGACGAGTACCAAAGATTATGGAGCTCTTGCAATCGTAAAATCTTTTTTTTCTTAATCCGTTCCAGCTATTTTCATCATCATCGTCATTATTCCGATTGTCATAATTATTCTGATTATTGTTGTTGTTGTTGTTGTTGTATAGTATAATATAATAGTATATAATAATAGTAGATAATGCTATTGTAGTTGTGGTTACTACTATCATTGCTATTATCATTGTCATTTTTACTTCTAATGTTATTATTATCGACATTATTCCGATTACTATGTTTATTATTATTGTTGTTGTTATTAATGGTATAATGCGATTGTAGTCGTTGTTGCTATTAGTATTGTTATTATTGCTACTCTTTTGTTATTATCGAGTTGAAATTTTTTTGGAGCTCTTGCAATCGACTAAAAACTGTTTTTTTTCCTAACCCGTTCCAGCCATTTTCATCATCATCGTCATTATTCCGATTGTCATCATTATTCCGATTACTATGTATGTTTATTATTATTGTTGTTCTTGTTAATGGTATATTGCTATTGTAGTACTTGTTGCTATTAGTATTGTTTATATTATTGTTATTATTATTGCTACTCTTTTGTTATTATCGAGTTAAAATATTTTTGGACCTCTTGCTATCGAAAACACGTTTTTTCCTAATTTGTCCCAGCTATTTTTATCATCATCGTCATTATTCCGATTGTTATGATTATTCTCATTACTATTATTGTTGTTGTTGTTAATGGTATAATGATATTGTGGTCGTTGTTGCTATTTGTATTGTTCTTATTATTGTTATTATTATTGCTACTCGTTTGCTGTTATCGAGTTTTGAAGTTTTTGGAGATCTTGCAATCGGAAAAAAACGTTTTTTTCTAATTCGTCGCAGCTATTTTTATTATCATCGTCATTATTCCGATTATTATTATTAATCTAATTATTATTATCGTTGTTGTTGTTGCTTTCAATGGTATAATGCTATTGTAGTCGTTGGTCTTATTGTTATTGTTAGCATTACTGCTATTAATATTATTATCATAGCTATCATCATTATTGTTGTTCTTTTGTTATTGTCGAGTTAAAACAAATTTTGGCACTCAATCATAAAATCTTTTTTTTTGTCCCAATGCGTCCCAGTTATTATTATTATCATCATTCTCTTTATCATTATTGATGTTGTTGTTGTTATTGATGTTGCAGCTGCATTTCTGTTGTTCGTCGTTGTTATTATTGTTGCTGTTACATAATCATAATTGTTTTTCGATAAAAAAAATCTATTCACGTTATTCACGCTTGTAAATGAAAATAAGATTTTTTTCTACTTTCCGAGTATAGCATTGTGGGACGCATTGATTTCTATTTTCTACGTGATGGAGTTTATGTCCCAATCCAGAGTTTATGTCCCAATTTATAGGCTTCGATAGGAATTTTTGGAAGTTTTATGAGGGTTTTGCCTTTCACCAAAAGAGCGCCCTTAAGCTTCAGCTCAACGCGTCAACAAAAAATCGCAATAGGTCCAGAGCAAATAATTCGCGAGGGGTTCGCCTATGTTCGAAGGGAAAATGCTTCTTTATAGGGCACGTGCAACTCGGCTGACGTGCCTCTACCGGTCAAAATTGAAAGCTTTTGTAGGTGTGTGAAGTAATAGAAGTATTGAAAGCGCCTGTTTCTTTTTCAATAATAGACTAAGTTATAATTTCGCTATACTTTCGAATTTTTCTATTTAAAAAACGTTTAAGAGAAATTATTTAGAGTTATTTAAATATCTTCCAGAAAAGTAGAAGTAGTAGTTTCTTCATTTCCATGTATGCCCTCGCGGGATTCTTACATTTCCTCCTTTCTTGTCTTCACAGCAGTTTTCCTTACTCCTACGCTTTAAGGCGTTACCCCCACTTGTAGCGCAAAAAAAGGCCTTTTTCATGAATTTTTTACAGAAAACTACAAAACTTTTTTAATCAATCAATATACCATCTTAAAAAACACATCTTGAAGAACTTTCAGTAATTTTTCTATTGAAAAATATTACATTGTTTAGTGGCAAATGGCCGTCAATGAAATAATGTTTTTATATACACTGTTTGCGGTGACCAACATTGCGGCGAAGTGGATCATCTGAAAAAAAAAAATGCGGATGGATTTAGTCAAATATAAGTATAAACTAGTCTTTAATCGAAGGATTTTAAAAAATATTTATTTTTCGCAAAATGGCAGACAGTCAAAGTTAATGGTTCGATTTTAACGAAAAAAACAGCCGTTTTTTGGCTATAAAACGGCAATTTTTTTCGAAAAAAATGTAAATTGTTTCGAAAATGTAAATTGTTGTTCGAAAAAAATGTAAATGTTTTATGTATTAAATAAGCCTGCAAAATTACAAGAAGATCGGTTCACTAGTGTTCGAGTAATCTTGGTCACCGACTTCAGAGATGCCATTTTGAGAAAAACGCGTTTAAAGTTTCAATTTCAGTTTACACGAAGAAAATATTTTTTTTTTGTAAACTTACATAGAGTCATCTATTCCGGGCCCATACAGAAGTTCTTCCGACGACGATGCCGCTTGCAAAACGGAAATTTGGCGTTGCCTTTGTAACATTCTTCCTTCACGAGTGCTCTCGGCCGCACGTCTCTCTGCCATTGCAATCCGTGCTTCGTCCATTTTATCAGCGTATTCGTGCGCGTTTGTCCACAGCTCACTCCGATTGAGTTTTAATAAAATAATAATGATTTTGATCCTTCGTTGAATAGTCCAACGGCAATATAAGCTGGTCAATTTACAATGATTGCTCCACTCGAGACGATTTTTGGGCTGATTTTCCAAATAAGTTGGTTGCAGCTTCCGTTGTTATTTTGATTGAAGCCACCGACGCATCTTTCGAATAAAGTTTCCTTACTCAGATCGTTGTATATAGGTCTGATGGCATCCAATACAATTGATGGAAGTGGTTTGTAATCGTGTTGGAAAGCCTCGTTTTTCGCCTGAGCTCGTTGATACGAACACCACGATTCTTCACCGGTTGGACATCTCTCATGGTGTGGATTTGCATCGGTTGAACTGTAATGATCGAGGGTCGCCCATATTGCCTCATGCATATCGTGAACAGAAGCAGAATGGCGTTGAATAGCAAGTCCATAGTACACAGTGAGCTTGTCAATAAATTTTCCTGTCAGCTGTCCTTTACCACCAAGCATTTTTTTTTTTTTTTTTTTACTAAATTACGAAGGCGGAATCCCATTTACAAAGCTTACATGCTAATATCCTTACATTCCATACTTCTGTTACTCTATCCTCTTTCTTCTTTGCTATCTTTTCAAATTGTCTAACTACCTCGCACATCTCTTCCACTACTTCCCTTCCCTCTAGGGCCTTCCTCCAACCTCCATCTGGTTTTTCTCCTTGTGCTCTCTCCCACTCCTCAAATTTTCTTACTGCCTGTTCCTCCATTTGGTCTTTGGCCTCCTCACACTTCCACGCGTGTGCAAGCGTTTCTTCCGCTTTCCCGCATACCCTACACTTTGTTTCCCTGAACCCTTTTGCGCGCCTCCCTCCCCACGCTCCCACACCTCATCCTCGCCTACATTTCCCTGACTTCCCCCCTTGTTGCTCCTTTTTCCCAGTATTCTTCCATTCCCATCTTTCTCTTCCTTTCCTTGTATTCCTTGCAGAAGTTGGACCGGTCTATTTTTCCCCACATCTTCTGTATTTCTTGCTCGTGCTTCTCTTCCATCCCCAGACTTCTACTCCGTACAAAAGTCCGCTCCTCGCGATTGCTTCTGCTATTCTCAGTCTGTCCGTCAACTTCCCAATCCGCACCCTCTTCGCGATCCCCCATGCCCCGTTCGCTGCCTTTCTTATCTTGCTCTCTACCATTTTTAGATGTTTTTCGTACGTGTTTCCTGGTGAGAAGTATACTCCAAGGTATTTGAACTCCTTTACAACTTCCAGCTTCTTTCCATTTATTTCCCATTCCCTCTCCTTCTTTTGTCTTCCCCCTTTCCGAAAGATCATGATTTTTGTTTTCTGGATGTTGATTTCCAGTTTGGTTGTTTTTACATATTTTTCGAGCTCTTTAATCATGTCTCGCAACCCCTCCCCTGTGTCCGCAACCATCGCCACATCGCCCGCATATTTTAGGGCATATATTTTTTCTCCTCCTATAACAATTCCCCCTTCTTTTCTTTTTCACCATCCTTCCTCTATGCCTTCAATAAACATATTAAAGAGCGTTGGGCTTAGCGCGCACCCCTGCCGGACCCCTCTTGTCGTTCTGAAACTCCTCGAGTATCCTTCCGCCGTGATTACTTCATTCTGCGTTTCCTTATATATTCTCTTGATCATTTCCAATGTCTTTTCTTTTATTCCCGCCCCCTCCATCTTCTTTATCATTCCTTCCCTGTCGACTGAGTCGAAGGCCGTCCTGAAATCTACGAAAGCTGTGTAAAGCTTTCCCCCCTTTTCTTCAGCCTATTATTAATAAGTGCGTTTAAAACGAAGATGTGATCTCTTGTTCCTCTGCCCACTCGGAAACCTGCTTGCCCTTCTCCCATCACCCTCCGTCCTTCCAGCACGAACCTGACTCTGTTGTTGATGATCCTCGTGAGTAATTTGTATCCCGTGTCCATCAGCGTTATCCCTCTATAGTTACTTGCCATTCCCGAGTCTCCAGGTTTATGTATGGAAATATCCTTCCCATTTCCCATCCCCTTGCCAGCTTCCCCTCCATCCATAACCCATTAATGATGTCGGCTAATTTCACTCTCCCTTCATTTGGTAGCCCCTGGAAAAATTCTATCGCCAGCCCGTCTTGTCCAGCTGCCCTACCCTTTTTCATTTTTCTCAGTTCCTTTTCTAATTCTTCTATGGTTATTTCTCGATTGACTATTTAGTCCGTTTGGTCCGTTGAGCTTCCCTGGTCTCTGCTTCCGCCGTCTCCTTCTTCCTCTCGGTATCCTGACCCTGTTTCTTCTATGTCTTCTGTTGTGCCTCCCAGCAACTTTCTAAAATGTTAGAACCAGTCTTCTTTCGCTATCTGCCGGCTTCCGGTACCCCTTGTTTTGGGCCTGAATGGTCTCAATGCTCGCCACAGTTCGGTGGGGTTCTTGCTTTCGCATACTGCCTCCCATCGTTTTCTCCATCCTTCCTCGTATTCTTCTTTCCTAATTTTTTTTAGTTCCCTTCTCTGTTTTCTTAATCTCTCCCCACCCCCTTTTGATTTTGAGAAATTGTTTCAGTCGTTTCCCTACTCTTCCTTTTTGTTCTCTTATTCTCTCGCTTGTCTTCATGTTTTCAGTTCCATTTCGTCCCACCCATTTTGCCATTCCCGCCTCCTGCGCCGCCTCTTTTATGGCCTCTACTAGAGTGTCCCATCTATCCAAAGCTTCTTTTTTCTTTTCTTTTGTTTCCTAGATTTTGGCGAAACATTCTCCGTACGTCTCAGCTTCTTCTTGCTTCCACTTGAACTTCATTTCTCTTCTTGTTTCCGTTCTCCGTTTCGGGTTGACTTGTTGTCCCTCTTCTTGTTCCCTGTTGCCCCTCTCAAAAGTTATGACTATCGGTAGAAGGTCTGATTCTATCCTCCTCTCTACTTTTATCTTCCTGATTAGCCCTTCCGCCAGTCGATTTACTACTACATAGTCAATGACTGGTCCTCCCTCCCCTTGGTGTCCTACGTACGTGAAGTTTTCCTGTCTGTCCCCTTCCCATCTCCCAAACCCGAGTTTGGCACATATCCCAAGCATTTTCTTTCCTTCTGCGTTTTCTGTTTTATCAGTCGATGTCCTCTCGTTTTCGTGTCCTTAACCTCCTGTTATACCCGCTTTTTGTTCCCCGATTGTGGCTTTACAATCCCCCACTATTATTACTGCCTGACCCTTTTTCTCTGCTTCATCTACTATTCTCCGTAATTCTCCTTCCAATTCCTTGAGATTTTTGTTATATATGCTTATTATTGTTCCCTTCTCCTCTCTTGTTTTTCCCAGTTGTATGTCCCTTATGACCATTCCGCCTCCCACTGTCCGACTTTCCCCTCCCCCAATATATTTTTCCTGATCCCAGCTAGGTGTCCTCCCATCGCCCTCCCCTTCCTCTTTTCTCTTAGCGCTGTTTTGGTGCCCCATGTATAGTTCTTGTCCAGCTTGCCCTTCCATTCTTCCTCCACTTTTTCTTCCACCCACGTCTCTTGAAACGCTAGAATGTCGTGTTCCGCTAACCAGTCCCACGCTTCCTTTATGGCTCTCCTTCCCGCCACGTTCCAAGTTATCGCTCTTAACTCTCGTACCGCTCGTGTCCCTCGTTGTTCCGCTGTCTCCACTGCTGCCGCTCCATCTGGCGAAACCCCGTTGTTGCTCGACGTTCCTCCCTCCTGGGCCCTCCGTGTCTATCGGCATCCTCGAGGTCGCCGATGCTCTCATTCCATACCTTCCATTTCCCTTCCACCTGGACCTTGAGGTATCCTATTGTTGTAATCTTCCCCTGGCTCCTCATTATGCTCACGTACTCCTCGATCCACCGTTGTACCTCCCATTCTCGTTGGGTGGGATCATCCCATATCGTCTGCCGTCCTCCTCTTTTTTTCTGTTGCCTTCATTATTCTCATTTTATTCTCCATTTCCCTCGTTTCTAACAGGATTCCTTCCCCTGTATCTCTCCATCTCCGGATCTGGGGTTTTATCCTTGTTTTTTCCCATACCATCCTTTCGATGTCCCACCCCATTCCGTTCTCAGATCTCCGGACTTCTTGTACCATGTTCTTATTTCTGTCTCTTCTTTCCCTCCATTATTCCTGCCACTCTTTATAGGATAGACGTTTCGGCTTCATTTTTACCAGATGTCTTATCCTCTCCCCGTTCGCTCGCTCCGTTC